>CM077250.1:15964499-16564499 GCA_039654775.1 Spinibarbus caldwelli
AAACAAAATCCAAACCCACATGGCCCTGTGTGAACAAGTGCTTGCCCCCTAAACCTAATAACTGGTTGGGCCACCCTTAGCAGCAACAACTGCAATCAAGCATTTGCGATAACTTGCAATGAGTCTGTTACAGCGCTGTGGAGGAATTTTGGCCCACTCATCTTTGCAGAATTGTTGTAATTCAGCCACATTGGAGGGTTTTCGAGCATGAACCGCCTTAAAACAAAAACCTTCATTTAAAAACTGCATGCTGTGTTTACTTGTGTTATATTTGATTAATATGTAAATTTGTTTGATGATCTGAAACATTAAAGTGTGACAAACATGCAAAAAAAATAAAAAATCAGGAAGGGGGCCAACAATTTTTCACACCACTGTGTATATATATATATATATATATATATTGTATATATATATATATGTGTGTGTATATATATATATATGTGTGTGTATATATATATGTGTATGTGTGTGTATATATATATGTGTATGTGTGTGTATATATATATATATATATATATATATATATATATATATATATATATATATATATATAAAGAAATGAATACTTATATTCAGAAAGGACTGAATTAATCAGAAGTCACAGTAACTTAATTTATAACGTTACAAAAATTTCAAATAAATGCTGATCTTTTGAACTGTCAATTTGTCAAAAAATCCTGGAAAAAATGAATTCGTGTATTTGAAAAATCCATTTAAACATTTAATTTTAAAATATATTAAATTATTTCATTGTTTTTACTGTATTCTTGGTCAAATAAATGCAGCATTGGTGAGCATAAGAGACTTCTTTTACAGACTCCAAATGTTTGAATGGTTTTGTTACATATTTTCAAACATCTGGAGACAAAGCTGTCCTTAACAAATTGCTAAGTAAACCCACACCCATGGACATATTTCTTTTTGTTTGCATAGTGACAATATTAATGATATAGTTTTAATCGTCTCAACCTAATTAAAGTCATAGATATTGAGTCAGTTGATGTTTGTGAAATAGCAGGTTGTGATGACTGATGATAGTAAGGTGATTCACTGATTTTTTTGCTGCGTCCAAAAGGAAGAGTAAAAATTGAAATATGTGTAACAATGAAAATGAGTGAGACACACCAAAGCTTGAACTCAATACTTCAGAGCTGTAGAGGGAAGGAACAGTGGCGCCGAGTTTAAAGGAAGTCACTCACAAAGGCTTCAGATGGACTCTGGAACTGTATACACACTAACAAACCATTTCCTCCTCACAAACTCACACACATTGTGAACACTTTAACTGATTTTACACTAGCAATGAACCTGTGGTAATCTGGATGTCAAAGTAAGAGAATAAAACACGTACACACACTTTCCAGGAATGCATCCTTTCATAGTGTGTCAGTGAGGATGATTCAGTTGTTAGTACCGTAGAGCTGTAAACACACACACAACAAACAAGATAATGAAGATCACATCACCATCATCAACAACAACAGTCTTTTTCTCTGTGGACAGTAACCTTTAACCTTTGACTCAGGAATTCTCATGTCTCAGGATTGTTTTGTTTTGCATTGCTGGCATAACATTTCCTTGTACCTTGTTCAAAACACTCTGGGATGAAACTATGATGCCATGTTTTGTGGCACCTTTGTTGCTAGGTTATGTTCTGAGAGTCTGTACTTTGTCCAGGTGGTTCTCCATATTGTTTGAGGCAGTGATAACTGGCATTAATCCTTTGGCGTTAATAAATGTTAATGGACCTCATGGACTAAAACTCAAAATTCCAGTGAAATCTAGATCTTTATTTAAGGTAATAGCTGTGGGATGGTGGTTTTATTTAGGTAAGTCTTCTGTATTATATCCTGCTGTGCTGTAATCCACAAGCAGCAAAAGCAGGTCACCTAAACAGAGCAGACACTTGATTTCTGTGTCATCCAGAGTGGGATCAGGAAATGTGGTCACGAGTTAACACTGACTATCACATTGACTTGGGGATTTTTTTTATGTTTACCAAGGCTGCATTTATTTGAGCAAAATACAGTAATATTGAGAAGTATTATTATAGTATGTTTGTGACTTGAGTTTCCCAGTCCTGCTTTATCAGAGCCCCACCTTTAAACCTTATGTCACTGTTACACTTGTTTGCTAAGCACAATGAAATGCACACATTTCTATTTCTTTGAATGATTTGATCGTCACTGTATCACTTCATGTTTTTCATTAATTCGGTATTTTGTGAAAACAGGTGGTGTCTGCAAGTACTTGTGAAAAAGGCATTCAGTTAGTGTCATATTACAGTTGTTCAGTTTTCAGGTGAGTGATTTATGACAGTGATTCTCGACAGGTTTTGCTTCATGACCAAGATTTTATATTTGATGTTTATTGTACAAGAGTGTACAAGAATAACCTTTCAGTCAAACATTGAAATTCATATACATATTGACTCACACACACACATATATACACATATGTGTATAATTGACATATCTGGTTATTAACAACAAAAACATTTTTAAAAGTTCCCTTTTAAAAGTTTAAAAGCCTCTTAATTTTCTATTTAAACTATGCACGCATATGTGGTTAGTTGCTTTTATTTATTAGCGTATTTCTTCACTGTCCATAGTCCTATCAGAACAGGTTCATTTTTAGGTTGTGACCTACCAGTTGAAAAGCACTAGTTAATGATATAACAGACATTGTTTCATTTAGTTCCTTTCCTTTCCTGTTCACACTGCCAAAACTAATAATGAGAAACAATTAATCTCTCAGATGTCATAATATTTTTTTTAAACAGGCAGACCTTCTCTAACAGCTGTTATATGGCACAGAAACGTGTTATACAGACTCACACCATTTTGTAGCCCTTAGGATGATTGTAAACTGCAATTATGCATGGTTTTCAGTAATGCGTCTGCTGTGTTCAATCTGCTGATCCTGAGTACAAATGCTTTAGAGTTTAGCATAACATCTTGAAATACACTGACACAGCATGCAGTGCTTCAGAAATGCCAGTGAAATGTTGTATCCCTGCTTTATAGGGACCTAAACTGGTATTCTCAGAAATGCACACATAATCAAAAGACAATCGCAAACATACACAGAGTGAGTGAGTGAGTCCTAGACCTCACTCGAAATCTCCACAGAAACACAAATAACAGAATAAATTCTGCTCAAGTACCTGAACATATGTGGCTGATCTCTCTCTCTTGCTCTCTCCAGCCTTTACTGTTTGTTAAGTGTCTATGTTGGGCTGAAAACGGTTTGTTTGTGTCTGCTGGGGTCAGTGACCGGTGTGATGATTTGTCTCTTTACTAAATCAAAATTGACGTATAAATGTTTGCTTGCTGTAAGTCAGGAGCTATAAACTTCAAAATACGGAGGTAAATAACTAACATTTTTTAACTGTTTGTTGTTTAATGTATTTGTCCCTGTTGTCCAGGAGATGGAGGAGAGTGTGTCTGTGATGTTGTTCTGATACAAGAAAGATACAGGAAAGACAATGAAAGATTATTAAAGAGTAGAGCAGCTCTGTGTATATTTAACCTACTGTTCCTGTTCACTGCAGTAATGCCACATAGATTTTTGCACCAATTCGAAATAACACTTTTGTGCACACACACACAAGATGTGGTCACAGATGAGATGTGGCTAAGCTGCTTTTACCATTCTGCCAATAATTAAAAATCTTTACCCTTCATTCTCTCTCTCTGCCTTTCATTTCTCATGTAGAATATTTAGCATTTCCTCATTACAACTGTAGCTAGTAAAAACTTTTCGAAATTTTAAATGTATGATTTGAAATGTCTAATTTTTCCAAAGTGTGATTTATGGGGAAAAAAAATGTTGTTCTACTAGACCCCAAATATATTTATACATTTTGATATTAAAGTTACAATAAAAATATATGCCTTCATATAATAAAAAAAAAAAAACAAAAAAAAAAAACAAAGCAGTCGAATGAAAGCACATCATCATTTTTCAAAGCATTTTAGCAAGTAGTAGCTTGTTAGATATATGGAATGATAAAATACAGATACATTGTTTCAAATTATTCCGAATATTCTGACAGTCTGGTTGTTAGATGTCAGTAAAAACAAAATTTACATATTAAAGAGAGAGTCCTCCCAAAAATAAAAATTAATTTCATTTACTCACCCTCATGTCATTCCAAATTCTTCTGTAAAACATAAAGAAGATATTTTGAAGTATGTTGGTAACCAAACGGTTTTGGCTCTCAGTGACTTCCACTGTATGGCAAAAACATTGGAAGTCAGTGGGAACTGAAACTGTTTGGTTACTAACATACTTTACAGTATATTCATGTATGTTCAGCAGAGGAAAGAAATGCATTCAGGTTTAGAACGACATGAGAACGAGTAAATGAAAGAAATGTTTAGGTGTACTGTCCCTTTAAGTTAATGTGATAAACTCCACCTGTGGTTACTCCGACATTTAGTTTGTTAAATGTAACAGGAAAAACATGTCTTAAAGTTCTGAGAAAAGTTCTAGCATCACTTAATGCCACTTGGTTTGATTTTTTTTTATCTAAAGCAATAACATTCCGATATTTTCAAGTGTCTCTTAAGTGTCCAGATACTTTTTGAACTCACTGTATATATTCAATAAAATTGGGTAATCTTTTTCTTATTTAGACTGCAGATGAACTTCACCTCTTGGTATTTTGGCATTAAAGCTGTTGCATAAACCAAATTGTCTAAGTTTTTATAATTAAGGGTTTGTTTGCTTGTATAGTGATTTGTGTCTTCCTTTGGTCTGATGGGGCTTAAATGAGCCCTTTGAGCCATTTATTTTTTTTTTTTTTTATAAATATCTTTAACTCTTTTGAAAGACCAAACAAATCTGAATTCAACATGTCTTTATTTTAAACACTAGACCGTTCTTTTCTCACCAGAGTCTGTATGTAGCCCTGCTGTCTGCTCGGCCGTTCAGATGTACAGCCCCATTAAAACATTAGACTTCCTGTCCTTACTTTTCCATTTCTCCAAATGTGGTGAAGAGAGGGAGAAGAAAATGACATGACTGCACAGGAAACAACAAACTGAACATTATAGGCTGGTTTTCGCTTTCATGGAAAAATGTAAAAAATTGCTGCTTCAAGATTCAGGTTGCCACTATATTGCGGTTTGTGAGTTTCTGCCAGAACTGCACAAGTTCAGAGGAGGCCAAACACACACTCATCATCTTTCTCTCTCCCTCACTCTCTCTGTCTCTCTTTTCAATTCAGTGTGCTGTCTTGGCATTACTTTTAACCGTACAATATTGACAAAGCATTCAATCAAAACAGGTTCAGCACTGGTAGGAAGGTTCATGCACAACACCGGTGTGCAGCGGCAAAGCAAACAGAAGTCATTCTTTTTACTGCAAATTAGTCAAGAGCAACCATGACAGTTAGCGATCTGATAAGAAAAGACATGATGCAATGACTTCCAATAAAAATGAAGTTACAGGACCACTTGTTGGCAAATGGAGGAGAAATTGGTGTGACTATAAATCATTTCACTATTCTGTGTGGTTTCTGTCTACATACAGAAACAAACTACTTCAAATTATTCCCATACACTTAAATGTTTTAGGTTCTAATGAATTGATTGCTTTTCAAAGTAGAATAATGTTATTTTTTTGATAAAAATGTATTCTATTTTTACGTTAATTTTCTAGAATTATTCTTTTTTTCTTTTATCTTGACATTTGTGTGACTCTAAACCTCACCTTGTAGTGATCACAAAAAATTTTCATCTGGAAGCCATGTTTGTAAAACGTGCACTCCCTCTGTCTCTTGTTGGTTGTGATTGGCATGATTTCTGGGATTAAGGGATTATTAAGGGATGTTTATAAAGAATAAAGAGCTTCAGGCTGGCCTACCAAACTGATGTCAAGTGCAGGGAAAAGTCTTTCCCCCCTTTTTTTCAGGGGAACAGAATGTTCAGGAGGCCGATGAATCGCTTAGCGTGGCTTGGACTAATGATATGGTGCATGATTGCATGTGTGCTGCTCTTGAGGAGGAAAGAGAAAGTGTGTGCATGATAGACTAGAAGCTAAGAAGCAAGAGAATGAAGTATTTCCTTTTCATTCAGGTGCATATGCCTTTAGTTTCTGTGATGTTTTTCTTTATGGGTGTGTTTTTCCTTTCTTTCTCACCACTATAGTTGCCTCAAGAGAAATTTGAGGTTTTTTGCTTGTCATGCGAAATGTACTGCTCTGTTTGCTCCTCAATCTCTGGTGCAAGGCAAACCTCAGAGTTCAAGGCAGAGCAAAATTTGAGCCCAGTTATTGATCCACCATAAACTTCTTTCAATATGACTTTTCTTCCTAATTGCCTGATTTGGTGAGATCATGTTTGTGCATTTGCAGCGGTTTCAAGGGGAACGAGTGTCTTGTTACCATCCTTTAGATTTCCATATGTTCAAGGACCTTTCATATTTTCTTGACACATTTTTAAATTTCACGTTTTTTTTCTTGTCTCCACACTTTCATTGTTTTTTACAAAACATTTTTTTCTTACCATTCCTAGTTCACATTATTAGTCACCGATTTTGCTTTTTTCTGTTAGATCCTCAGCATCTAGAGTTTCTGTGATAACCACTTCTCACTCACGTCACCACTACTGATTTTAGTGTCCTTCATTACATAGTTAAAAATGATATCAAAAGCCAAAGGTTGTCATCAACTTAACCCATACTATGCATGTCTAAAATAGTTAGTCTAACCATCATTGTGTGTTCTGTGTCCCTGTGTAGATGGCTCCATTTATGTGATACATGTGTATACCTAAACGTCTTTGAGTGATTCAAAAATGCAGGTGACAGTTGCATGTTGACAAATTTGTTTTTAGGTCATGTGGGAAAAATACATATAATTCTGTTTAATAATCCGTAAGAGATATCAGGATCATATTTAAATATCAAAATGCAGAAATTGAAAAATTAGTTGCAGACTGGATTTAAGGATGTAACACTTCACAGGCCCTTGAGCCGGTAGTTTGACACCCATGTTGTAGATTCATACTGTGCAAGTTTCTTTGCATGTGTTGTTGAATCGTTATCCATGGTAGATGGGCATTATAGACGTGCATATGTTAGTTTGCTCTTGTGTGCATGTGAATCATTGTGTGTGTAATCCTGACCTTAGAAGCCCCTTCACTGAGAGATCTTGCCGGAATGATTATGAATGTCATGTGTCATGGAAACCTGCCTTAAATGTGCTAGATCTCCTTCCTGCTTGGCTGGTACATTTACTGGATGACTCGTTTCCTTTCTAAACCCAGAAGTACTGCTGCCTGTGCCTCGCACACCATAAAATTATGGGATTATGAAAGTATTATGACAGAATTCCTGCAATCCACACACAGCAGCTCATTCATTTGGGCCCGTCTCCATCTTGGTGGGCCTGCCAGTCGAATGATCATATTGAAATTCACTTTAGATTAAGTTGTATAAAATGCTCTATTACCTCTGGACCTGCTGTTACTGTGAGTGCTTTTGCTGCATTTAGTGGAATATTTAATATAAGGCTTGGGGTTTTACCAAACAACTGGTGACTAAACAGACAACTGTTATTAAGACATGTTGCATTAGACTTAATAAGAGTCATTTTGAATATACATGAGATTTTGATTGGTAAATTAAAAATAAAATCAGTAAATTCGTAAGAGGTAGTGGCTCATAACATCAAATTTATAATTAAAAATGGCTACACAAGTTTTATTTTTAATTTGAGTAGCACTGTCCTGTAGGCTACTTATAGTGTGCGTTACTGTGGCCAGAACTGTCCTTGGCGTGTAAGACATTCTAAATCTTGCTCAGCATCCTGAGGGTGTGACTACGGGTGGCTGTCACTATGAATGTTGCCATAGAGACAGGCACATAGACAGAGAGCGATACCAGTGAGTTGTGCTGCTGTCAGCAAAAGTGCAGCAAGAAATCGATGCTGCAATTATCATAGCTTGTGGTGAGGGCCAATGAAGCAGTGCATGTCCCTTCTCCTTTGTCATCCGTTTCCCCCTTCCAAGGTCTTCCTTAGCTTAGTGGGCAGATCTTTCCATTGGCTTATTGGCTTAATGTGTGCTTTGATTTTTAAAAATCACAAAAAATTGGTTAGAGTGTAGGTTTGTAAATGTGAAATCATGCACAGATGCAGTATGTATTCAGGTTTTTGTCATTAACTAAACACTCATTGATGTGTGAAAAACAAATTTTACAGACATTTCTCATATTGTTTTTACCATAAATATGCTTGTATTTGTTTTACAACAGGCACTTAAGCTTTGTAAGCTTTTGTTAAGCTTTTCGTTCTTTTTTTTTTTGTCTTGCAGGTGGTCAAAACTCACTTGGATCACCAGTGATAGTGGAGACAAGGCTGAAATAAAAAAGTTTTCAAAACATCCTCCTGAAAGTAGGAGGAAAATGTGGACCTGTCCTTTATAATTTCTTCATAAGAGTCCCGGAACCACTTAGAAAACACCACCATACAAATGTGTACCCCTCCATCAAACAATCATAAAGACCTCACAGTAGATTAGTATCAGAAAGAAAAAATGACAGACACAACAAGTCGCCATCTGAGACACAAATTGCAGAGTCTAGGACGACGTCTGGATGAGCTTGAAGAGGCCAGAGGCAAACTACAGAAAGCTGAAGATGAACTTCTTGACATTCAGGACAAGATCATTCAGGCTGAGGGGAGCAATTCCTCACTGCTCGCCGATGTGGAGACAATGCGGAAGAGATTGCTCAAAATTGAAGGCAAAGATGAAGAGGTCAGGAAAGCGGAGGATCTTTGTCGTGAAGTTAGAGAGAAATTAGATCAGGAAGAGAAACTTACCAAGGATCTTAAAGCAGAGATTGAGCGTCTTCAGCGTAGAATGACTGAACTTGAGAAGCTTGAAGAGACTTTTGGTAAAAGCAAGTCAGACTGTACCCAGTTGTGTCTTAGTCTTAATGAAGAGAAAAACCTGACCAAAAAGCTTGCAGCAGAGCTTGATGCCTTGAAGGCCCGTGTCAAGGAAGTGGATACCTCTGAAGCTCGACTAGACAGGGCAGAAAAATCCCTTACTGCAGAGATGGAGAAACTAAAGAGTCTCACTCAGACTTTTGTGCCTGAACGCAAAAGACTTCTGGAAAGGCAGAGAGAGGATGAGAAAAAGATACTCAAGCTGACTGAGAAGCTTGAACGCCAGAAAAACAAACTAGGCCCAGCAGATCACAGCCGATTTGATTCTAGAGATCTTCGAATTGAAGATGAGTTCTCAGCAGGCCTTACATGCAAACTGGCCAGGAAGAAGAGTCTTGACTACTTGAAGCATTCAGGTGACCTAGATTTGAGAAATGAGTCAGAGAATGAGAAAAATAGCTTAGAAGGGCAAGAAGATAATAAGGTTAAAGACCTCAGCCAGGAAGTGGAAAGACTGAAGAATCGTTTGAAGCAGATGGAGTTAGTGGAGGAGGACTTGAAGAACATGGAATCCAAGAATGCTGAATTGATAGAAAAGTACCAGCAGGAGAGAAACCGTAGTCAAGCTCTCCATGACCAGGTTGAGCAGATGAAAATGCAGCTCAATGGTTGCAGCAGTAGTAATGGAAACTCTGCAATTACCAGCACTACAAAGGTCCTGGAGAATGGCAAGGCAGAAAATGAAGAGATCCATTTACAAGGCTTCAGACAGGAGAAACCTAAATTGCTAAATAGGAGTCCTGCTGCTTCTGAACCAGTCACCTCAAAGTACAAAAGCAGAGAGCCATCTCCTCAGCAGAGGCGAGAAACTAAGCAGAGGAACAAAGACCTGTGTAACTCCACAGAAAACTCCCCAAAGACTGTACGAAGGACTCTTAGTCCAGCACATAATGTCAGGAAAGGTATGAGGACTGGTGCTTCCAGTACTACTTCTGATAATGGGACAAAAGATGGAAAGAAAGATGAAAAAATTGGAAGTGCCTCATCAAGTACTCTCAGTGAAAGCAAGAAAGTTTCAGTCCTTAGTCGCTATCCTCCAGCTGCTAATGACCAAAAGTCTTGGAAGCCATCGCTCAAGCAAAACGACAGTGATAGCAATAAGAGTCGAACAGAGAAGTTGTCCAGGTACCCTGGAAATGATAGTGAATCAAACAACTCTGATGGGTCACTCCTAATTTCAGCCAGTGCTGCTGTCATTGCTTCATCTGAGAAAGGACTAACCGAACCTGAGAGTCTAGATCAGGATGCTTCTGCAATGTTGAGTATGTCCAAAGCAAATGGTTCCTATACTGCTTACAGATCCCATGTATCTCCATCTTTTCTAAGTGACCATGGTTCTGATGGTCACTCCTCAGCCTCTGAAACAGAATCCACTGGCTCCAGAAGATCGGCAGGTGAGCAAAATGACCCCCTGATGTCAAGTGGAAGAAAATACACTAGATACTCACGGCTGCAAGAATCTTACTCTGATGGTTCCTCAAAGTTCCCCTTCAGCGAGGAGCAACACAGGCCTCTTACGGTGGAAGGGGATACCCAGGAAACTACGCATTCTACCTCAGGTATTGAGGTCCGCAGGGTATGCAGCCCTCGTGAAGCCCTCCGGTCAAAAGCTATCATCAAGCAAGCCATTGTTGAGATTGATAGAAAGGAAGTGATGTCAGGGGGAGTCACAGAGCCTTTGACCACCAGTGGGAAACCCAAGATCTCCACTAAGCCAGTATTGACTAGCAAGATGACCAGCAGTATCACCTTCTATCCTAATGACCCCAGTTCCTCTCGAACAAGCAGTCGGAGCAGTAGTTTATCAAGTGAGCCCCCTTCCAAGGAAAGGCACACTTCCACAAGTAATATTGTCATCAGCCCCAGTATTGAGCACAGAGGTAGCATCTCTATACCTTACGAAATATCCATCCCTAAGAGTGAGATCACTCTACGTCAAAGTGAGGCTGATGCTGACTTCTCTGAAACTCACAGTTACTTTGAGACTGCTCCTGTGGAGGCAGCCCTCGTATCTCAAAGCAGCTTCAGCCTCCAGACTTCAGAAGCTTCAGATTTGAACAATGACATTGAGTCTGGCTTTGAGAGCAGCAGTAGCAGCACCACCATGACCAGCTGGAGAAGCCACCACAACCACCACTCATATGATGACAGTTTGCCAGAAATGAGAAACGTCACTGTCAGGAGCACTTGGAGGAGCCGTGGGACAGCTTCTGTGGATGAATCTGCTCGAGCACTAAGGCAAGATGGCTCAGAGGATGAGGGCGAGTCTGCAACCACCTGGAGAGCGTATAGGGCAACTACAGTGATGGACACTCCATCGAACTCCAGCACTGTTGCTAATTGTGGAGGTAAACCAAGTCCAGTCGAAGTATACATGCGTAGGATCAACAATGCAGCACCATCGGTCCCTGATCTGGGACGACGGAACAAGAAGACTCCTTCACCAGATAGGGCTATTGCACATGAGCCTGTCAGTGCTCAGCAACTTCAGCCAAGAGGCCGTAAACACCCCATGGTGAGTACTGACTTTTTACCTTTTGCCCATATTCAATAATAATGTAGATTCCATTCACAGACTGGCTCAAGCATAGCCATAGATAATTTTATAAATTAATTTAATCTTTAAATACATTTTATAAATTTATTTGACCTTTTAACGGTTCAGGTGTTTAGCATAGTTTCACGTTTATTTTAAATTCATGATTTGAATAATCATGATATACGCTAGTTTGTTAGTATGAATGCATTATATTTCTTGCAAATTTAAATTTTTACAGCTCAGTCCACTGATGGATGTTTTTCAACATGGTCAGTTTAGATCAATGAAGATAAAGTTAAACAGGTGCATAAAATTAAGGGTGCTCCGATCAGGATTTTTGTTTTTACAATGGGGCAATTGTTGCACAATAGCTTACTCCCAGCACAATCCTGATTTCTTGAGCTGTATGTGATGTGGCCTTAAGCCCAAACTTCGGCCGTCTGCATTCTGCAGCTTTCTGCGACGGTCTGCACACTGTTCTTGTGATGCAGTTTTGGTCATCAGAAGTGTCTGTGGATGTCCATACACTCCGTCCACGTGCAGCTCAATTTTTGTGACTGCACGGTCCGCGTATAACAGCGCAGAAGTGAGGTGAATGTTAAATGTGTGCGCTTTGAGTGTGCATGAGCGCACAGTCTCTAGAGTGTGCGAGGGCTGAATGGTTTAAACACTGGCAAGACTTAAAGAAATGTAAATTATAAACTTTATTGAAGATGCGACACTGCTTCGATTGTGCAAGTGACAATTCCTGTCAACTGTGCAGTGTGCAATTTGCTTATAGACAACATACAGAACTACCAAATTTCGCCATAAGTTAAATATATTAAGTTTCTACAATATATAAATATATTGTTGAAACTTAATTTCCTGTAAAGCTGCTTTGCAATGATTTGTATTGTGAAAAGCGCTATACAAATAAACTTGAATTGAATTGAATTGAATTGAATTATAGTGCAGACGTGATGTGGTGATTTGAAGCCTTTTGCACATTTTGAGAGGGAAAGAGAGCGAGCGTTTTCAAGTTACTTTGTAAGGTATTTAATAAAGAAATATGAATTGTACCTCAACTTCAGCATTATAATTATTTTACCCATGCTGGGCAGAGATTGAGACGCTGCATGTCATGCCAAACCACTCACGGCAGACGCGTCGTCAGTTTGAGATCGGTCTTTATAGAGACCACTGATCATATTTCCCAAAGTGATATTGTCTGATAGAGCACCCTTACATAAAATATCCTGGTAAAATTGAGGTTAGGTCAGCAGTGCTTGTTTCAGCATCTTGCTTGTTTATTCTCTTGGTAGTTTGTGTCCGTATAATACTCCACATGAATGGCAAAAATTATGTGGACACCTAATTAATGGGTTTAGCCAGTTTTATGTAGGTCCCTACATGTTTTTTTTTATATTTAGGCCTATATGAATAAAGCCATTTTCATTTAAGTAATATTTCTTTGTAAAGATTGATACATGTAAAGAGTGTTGAAAGCTAATGAAGGACAGGTCAGAGGCCATGCCTTTGTTTTCAGCAAAACTGTTAGTCAGGTCAGTGGGCAGTTTTTGTCTCAGCAGCTAAACCAATTTGAGTCTTGCGTCACCCCAGCAGTCAAAACAAAACAGGGAAAGCAGGCCCTTTTCACTAGCTTTCACCCTTTTTCACTTACTGAGAATACAAGTAAGAGAATAGAGCTGCATCCTATCAGCGCACCAATTACCATCATCCTCTCATTAAACATCTCAAACAGCCCAGTCCACAAATTTACCCACAAAGACCTAATTAAATCACTGAGATGGCCTTCAAACATGGCCCCTTCCTGGCACACGACTTCAAAAACAAAAACTGCCCCTTTTTCTTCAATCTCTCTTTCTCACGTTCTATTTCATGCCATGTTTGTTTTTTTGTCTATTGCTCTGATGAATGGTAAATGTCTGTTATCTGAGAAAGCCGAAACATTAATGCACAAGTGAATTCTAGCACTTGCATAACCAGAGGTCAGATCATTTGTCTTACTCTCTTCTCTCTATCACTCAGTGAAGGTTAGTTTTCTTTGTACTACAGATGGTTCTTCATGCTGTCATTGCAGCTGTAAGTTAATATACTGCTATTGTGATCACGCAATCATTCATTCACTCTTATTTCTCTCTGTCAGGGATTCTCTGTCATTAATCTTTTATCTCTTTCAGCTTTAAAGCGTCTTTCCATCTGTAGAAGTAAATGTGATTTGTACCATAAACCTTTAAAATTGAAAGGGGGAAAAAACGGATAAAAAAATATGTATGCATGGCCCTTTCTTAAACCGTGTGCATTTTTTGCCTTGTGGTTAAAATTAAACAAAAAAATTAAAATCAATTAAAATCAAAATTAAAGAGTGACACTTTGTTTTTGTTTTTTTTACACAAGTATCACTCTTTGTTTAGATGTTTTTTTTAAAATATGTAAAATATGTTTTATAATGGATTTGCATAGTTTAAGATTGAAAGTCTGGGTCTGGGTCAAGTCTAAAACAATAAAATCTACACATTAAATTGAAAAGTAGCATAAATATAGCCTTAGGCAAAAATTTAAATGTTTAGTTTGAATACAGGTCAACTCCTAGGACATAAAAATGTCGATAGTCAAAGAAGCAACTACATATTCTCAGTCTAGCAACTGATTGAAAACAAACTTTATCCATTCCCACTCAATCTGGAGTCCATTAGGAAGGATTTATCTAATCAGCCATGGTCAGGCATGCATTCAACTTTATCTCCAACTCATGTGATTTTCCTTTTTTTTTTTTTTTTTTTTTTTTTACTCTGAATGTATACTAATTATCTCAATAAATACCTCACTCAGGGTTATCACTATGATTGTGACACAACATGATCAATGTTTAAATGAAGAAACCCTATAAACCCTATAACCCTTTAAACAACATGATCAATGTTTAAATGAAGAAACCCTATAAACTGAGAATTTGTTCCTTTTTTAGCTGTTTGTAGATCATTACGCGTTGCATTGTAAAACTCCATTTCAGAGCAGTATAGAGTAAAGTAATCCTGGTTGGCCAGATGTCATGTTATGTTTAGAGCTGGAATGAATTTTCATCCCTGCGTATAAAAATACACAAATCTGGAGTGATTTATGGAGGAATTTTGATCACAGTTTTATGAATTTTTTTTTTTTTTTTTTTTTTACTGGAAATTAATATGGGACAGTTGTGCTTAGGCAGGCAACCATTAGCTACTTATTAATATAACACTTTGCTTACATAATATAATAACACTTTGGTTACTGGCAAAACTTTTGGTTTGGTTTTGGTTACTGGTGTAGTGTGATTTTTTAAAAATATATATATATTTCAACAGCTTGGACAGAATCACCTTGTAAATTTTTGTGCTTGAATCCGTAATTCCTTCACTTTGGGTTTAATGTTTCTTAACGAAGACAGTTCTAACTAAGTGAAGAAAAAAGTAGTACTAAAAAGAATTGGTTATTCATTTGTAGTGTTCATAAAAATATCACTTACACAAATGTGTACAGTATGTATATCAGAAGCTAATACTGTAGTACTTTGATATACAGTATGCCATGGTTTTGAATGATAATGTTAGGTATTAAAAGAGTACCATGTTATTACCTTTGTTTCTTTTTTCAGTGTTTTAAAATTACCTAGTCAATGTATTTTTTTTTTTTTATAAACTAAATTAGTTAAGACTGAATTTTAGATTTTGTTTAAAGAAATATTTTTAAAAGGCTATTTAACTCACATAATCGCATACATACATACTTGAATCACATAAATCGCACTGGATATAAAATAATGGAATTTATTTCATTAGCTTTTTTTTAAAGATAGAATTTCAAAATCTTTTGTAACAGGCCATATGTTCTGCTCTTGTTATGGAGTACATAAACGTTTGATCTGTGTTAGCAAATTATTAATTAAAAAAAAAAAAGAAAAATCTAGACATTTGCTGTTTCAGGACTATCACAAGAAGCAAGTTACAGTTACAAGCTGTACCTTCACATTATTCACATAATGTTTTCCTGTACCGTGGAATTACATGGAACCCATTCCGTCATGATATCTTTCTGTAAGACTGTGCTTGGGTCGTTTCCACCCGTTGCCCCTTCCTGAGTGACACAGGAAGTTGCAAGGTTGTGCCTGCCCATTTGGCAGCCGATGCATCGTAACTGGTTTCCTGTACACCCACTTCTCATATCCCAGCAGGCCTCAAGCCCTATTATAGACAATTAGCATCTGTCTGCTGTGTACGAAATTCCACAGCAGTGTGTGGCATATCCTGCTGCCTCATTTGGGAACTTTTTATAACTGACGTCATAAACCATTTGGTTGGCTGTGTAAAGTCTCCACCTTCATGGTAAAGAAAAGAGACAATAGTCGTTCTATATTAGGACTTGTTCTGCGGTCTGAGCAATTTCTCTCCTCTGACGTGTCTAATAAATGTTTGGTCTGATACTTATACCTTTGTTGGAATTGACAATAAAGATTTTAATTAAACATCTTGGACTGTTTAAATGTAATGTTTAAAATAGCTATCTTTAGGTCCTTGCTCGGTTGTTCACACTTTCTTTTTTCTTTTAAATTTTGGAACCCAAACTTGCATGATATATGCGACCCTGGACCACAAAACTGGTCATAAGGGTACATTTTTTGAAACTGAGATTTATACATCATCTGAAAGCTGATAAGCTTTCCATTGATGTATGGTTTGTTAGGATAGGGCAATATTTGGCTGAGATACAGCTATTTGAAAAATCACCTTTAAAGTTGTCCAAATAAAGTCCTTAGCAACGTATATTACTAATCAAAAATTGTTTTGATATATTTACAGTAGAAAATTTACAAAATATCTTCATGGACATGATCTTTACTTAATATCCTAATGATTTTTGGCATAAAAGTAAAATTGATAATTTTGACCCATACAATGTATTGTTGGCTATTGCTACAAATATACCTGTGCTACTTAAGACTGGTTTTGTGGTCCAGGGTCCCATATATACATGTTCCTACAGTTGTGGAAAACCTGTAAATATCAGCCTGGAAAATTTGTGGAAACTGATAATATATCAAAAAGTTACGGAAAGTCTTAACAATTTCTATAAATGTATTTATTATATCCATTAGAAAATGCTCTTTGTCAGTCTGTAATTTTTTTTTTTATGAATCTTATACAATAATCACAATTGAGTGGAAAAGTAATATTTTATAATATATTACTGAACCCTAAAGAGAGAAATAAAAATTGCATTTCATGGCATTTCTTTATTTGCTTTAAGTTACATATATTGCCATTCAAATAAAGAGATTTTCTGTTTTATTTTATTACAATATACACTAATCAGTCATATTGCATATAAGAAGATGAAAATTTCACAGTCAGGCAATTATGTGATTGTGACAGGCCTATATCCCTTCAGAACATGACAGAATTTGGTGGCTAAATAAATCAATTGAAATGATTAGTATGCTTTATCACATTTGTTTTGTGTTTGTTCTCTTCCCAGTCTGCAGACGATCGAGAAACTGCTCCATCCTCATGGCGAAGGCAGCCCGCAGGTGACGTGGACCTGTACGATAGGTCTGGGAGTCGTGGAGCGTGGTCTAGCAGAAACCGCACAGCTGATGGAAGCCGGTCGTGGTCAAATCGCCATCTGGACAACTGACCCAGATTACCCACATTTCCAACTAGAGGTGTTTTTCTTATAAACTTATTCAGTTAAACTTATCTAAATCTAGATTCCTTAGAGGATTCTGGGTTATACTTAATTAAAGTAAGCTAGAAGCTAATTACTTACGTTAATGAGTCTTGACCTAAAGTATCCTCGTGTGTTTTTATTGCCTCAGTTCTTACATCTCAAAGCGGCTCTTGTGCGCAAGGAATGAAGCTCATCTCATCTCTTCAGTTACACCATATCTTTAAAGACCATCAGATAAACAGATTTCCAGGCAGTGACCCCTGGGAACCTCCTCGTCATGCTCTTACATCAACAAAACCTGTATTGATTCATCATCTTCCAGCTGTCGTTGGGGAACAGAAGTCACATGTTCCTCATCCTCTTCTGCTCCTCGTAGTGTATTAAAGTCTTCAGATGTGACAAGGGAGAGGCGCACACATGTGACTGTCTTGGTGTTTGGAGGATGTGAAAGAGGCTTTGGATCAGCATTTTGAAAACCCCACACAGTCCTCTCTGGTGTCACAGGTCCAAACTTGAGTTTTATGTGTTTTCGCAAGGAGCAAGTTACAGCTTGTGGCTTTTTAAGTAGTTTGACTATCTCACTTTTTTTCTGGATGGTGTTTAATTCAGGAATTCATTGGAATTATTGCACACAGCTAAAATTCATTGATTACCCAAGCGTTCACACATAGAGCCAGTAGTCAACCACATGCTAAGTCTTCAGTATGCATTAATGTACATATACCTAGTTTTTCATGCCTGGTGTCCAAGTTTATTTGATCTCATTTGTAATTTGCTCCTTGTATCTGATCATGTCTGTTGAACTGTATTGTTTTACTAAAGTCCTTCATCTTCATCTCTTTAACTGGATTTGATGGTCTCACGACTAGCATAGCGAATGCACAGGACCACCAACACTAAAAAGCTGGGAAACGCATCTGCATGTTGACTCTTCCCCATCTCAGTAGCTCTGAAGGGATGTTGGCTTTGGATTCCAAACCAACTAGAGAAGAATCCAATCATCTAGAGCTCATCTGGATGTGACCTCGTCCATCTGGGTAGCTAACCGGGATTAACCCAAATGCTGGACATTTATGGAGGATTTTCAGAGCGGACTCCTCACAGCCGCTCTGACTCTACTCGCAAACTTTGCACAGAAAGACATTGATCCGAACTCTCAGTGTGTCACAAGAAACCAGCGTTAGGGATTCTGCTGGTCCGAGTCAGTCTAAAAAAAAAAAAAAACCCTAGATGGGTCGTGTTTTCAGATATTTCAGCTGTAGAGCTTGTTGAGCCTTGAAGGTGGCTAGCATGACACCACAGAGGATCCAGAATGCTTAAGTTAGGAATGCCTGTGCCTGGATAAACGACCTCACCATCGGAATGCCCATCACTTTGTCCTCATGCGGAAATATTATTGAATAGAGCTGCTGCAGTTGAAATGTCTTGTACTGTTTCTATTAGGTTTTAAACTCTAGTGCCGCCAATGATTTATTTTCTCATTCAGGCTCAGATTCCTCTTGTCCTTGAATCCTCTAAAGTGTCTGTGTGTATTAATATCTCTCTTATACAATACCGTGTCTCGATTGAACCCGACGATGACGACGAAGGGTCCATTATCCCTCGGCCCGCCAGATGATCTCTGTCTCCAATGTCACTGGAATGTGGGATGTTTTATTTTTCTGTCTGTTTTAATCTAATGCTGTACATTTAAAGTTCTGGGAGTTGATGTTCAGGTGGGCAGTTTGCTTTCTTTGCGGCATCTCACTTGGTTATTACAGCTTTAAAAAGATCCACGCCTCACCATCATGGTCAGTTTTGCTTCGTTCTGGTTTCATGTGCGTATGTGTCCTGTATTCATCCCTCTGCTTGGGCTGGATGGAGTCTTTGAAACACGAGTGGAAATTTTTTTGTCTATCGATTGATCTATTTTATTTAAGTCATTCTAATGAATTTGTAATTGCACTTAAATCATTAAAACAGTTTTATAAAGTACAAAAACAGACTAGATCCTTCTGAAAATCAGTCTGTTCTGATGTATAAATAATGTTTTTACAGCTTAGGTTTGGATTATGCCTCAGAAATGGAGACCCTACACATAACTGATGTGGCTTAGCAGCAAAAAATGTAACGTGTAACGAATAATGTAATGATTTTACCACCCAACATAAAACTAAGACTTAATTTTCTACACCATACAGCATTTATAGTTTATATTTTTTTCATTAATTTCTGAAAGTTTTTCAATATCTCATTAGACATCAGGCGGTGGTGTGGCTTTGTACGTCACAAATTTTGGTTTCTGCTTTGTTCTGCACATTAAAACCAAGCATGTCTTTCCAAATGCATTCCCCAGACTTCACCTCTACTTCCTGTTCAGGGGTCTTGGGCTGAAGCGAACATGCTGGTTCCTGTATCTCATGCCCTTGCTTTCCCAGAATACCTTAGTGCTCTGGGCTGCTGTAATCCAAGCTGCCGGTCCCTAAAGCCATTTTATTAGCTGGCTAAAGCAGTGGCAGCAGGCCTGATATACGACCCCCGGGTTGGTTGCAGGTCAGAGGTCAGTGCTGCATTTGGTGGGTGTGTAACTTGTGAGGGAGGAAGTGAGACCAGCTGGCGGCAAAAAAAGCAAAAGAGGAAGCAGAAAGGGTGAACGGCCAACTCTTTGGGATGGTGTCCATGTGTGTTACCAAGAAGAACCAGGAGGGTCAGCCTGGATCCTGTAGAGTTTTAGCCATTTCTCAACTTCCACAAATAGTTTGAGGTATTATGAACTGTAAATCCCTCTATAATAAAATTGTGCCCGCTCAAAGCTTGCAAACATGATCCTAAAACTGCAGCATGACCCAAATGGATGTGATGATATAGTGCGAGTCTGTACTGGAAATACCAGCAGACTCTTCCCTCCCAACCCCCCCGGCCAGGCAAAGGCCTCTCGGCTGCTCTGTGGCTTCAACGCGCAACCGCAGCTGTCGGAAACCGTAGTTTTTATGTGCTCACAAGACAGTCCAAAGTTTCTGAAAGAGGTCTTTTTAAAGAGGCCGACTGAAACCGCAATTCTCAAGGAATTCTTCCTCATTTCTCAACCCCATTTGCTAATGTGTCAGTGTGCCGTTCGCCCTCAGAAGTCATCTAACACATGTCTCTGATTTTCATTCCTCCACTTCTGTCTTTAGCTCTCTGTGGAAATAATGGCTGTGAGCTTCGATTACACGTCTCAGAACAGATCAAAGGTTATATAGTTTCACATACTGTTCGTTTAAAAGAACGAAATCATGAAAATATATCTCCCTACATCAAGGTTTTCCCATCTACATCACTTTTGTGTACATTTATGAGGTCAGTCTTAACCTAGTTATGACACCAGTCAGTAAGCATAACCATGTTTAGCTTCTGACCGTTGATGACTCAGAATGGTTTTTAATCATTTTGTGACAATTTTCTAAGCCTTATTGAGGAGAGTGGTTGTAATTTTTTTTCTAAATGTCATTTATAAGCAATAAAGTAATATTGAATGTACATAAGAGAAATTTTGAAGGCTGTGTTATATCCGCATTGTGAGCCGGCATTGGTCCTGAAAGGTCAAAAATAGGTCACGGTGTCATGAAATATCACTCCAGAATCTGCACTTAACCAGCACTTAACTTAAATGACTCTTTTAACCTTTTCCTTAACCTTCATGGATTTCATTTTCTAATATGCCTGTTTTCCCCCTAATTCACTTCCCCTTAATTAATTGAATGTACAGCCATCAAAGATGTGTATATATATGTACGTGTGTTTGTGCACTGGCCAAAATGAAAGAATAAGTTCACCTGCAGCAACTGTGAGACAGATCTTGTATTTTTGGGGTTGACAAATGGACTGTCCACATTATTTGTATAGACTGCAAAGTGTTTTATTTTAATTTGTCATTCTTTTTTTCTATATGGCCAAGTGTTCTGTATCGTCTGTTTCAGTTGACACGTAATGTGCCAAAAATCATTCCAAGATATTTTTGTAGTTTACAAGGAAACGAACAGCTTCTTAAGCATTATTGAAATTAAAAGGGTAAATATTTCTGTTGTCAAGCTTTTCCTTTATCTGATTTTTTCTCAAAATACAATCGGATAGGTTTTATTTAAAAGTATCTTGTAATTTTGTAAAGTGGGCCATGTTTAAGATATGTTAATTCCCCCCCTCCCCCCTTTTTTGTTTATTGTGTAGCTGTGTACCTTATTGGGCTCCTGGAGAGTGTTTTTTTTTTTTTTTGGATTATTAATTTCAATGTTTTATTCATAATTTGTATGAACTATTAAAATTAGCAGACTCAGTTAAAAGTGTTAATTCACCAGCTTTTCAAATGTTGCTTTTTTTCTTTCATCCTAAGGGAAGTGTTTATGTAAAGTAAGATGATATGTTGAGCCAGAGGCTCGGTATGGTTCAGTTCTGTACTGTTCTCATCTTTTATTAACCGCTCAGACTGTGGGTTTCCCTTCTGTTCATTCAGGGTTCATTCATCTCCTGTGCCGTATTAAAAACGCTGCCAAAGACAGATTTCAGGCCTTAAACACACATACGCAAACATGCTGTAACACACAGGAACTGAATTAAAGTTCACTGATATTTGCTTACACTGTCTCTCAAAGACACTGCACATATAAATACAGGCCTGCATCGTTAAAGAAGGGAGACAGCATGGTTATCAAGCAGATGTTGGTATAGCGTGAACCTGAGGTGAGGACACAGGTGAACATGCTCATTGTATTCAGCCTCTCAGTGTCAGCAATAACACACTCGTGTTTCAATCTTACACCTTTGTACTGTAATATCTGTGCTTGTTTCAGCATTGTGCATGGAGCTAGTCAACTCTTTAGGCTGAACTGCAGACTATATGTATTCCAGCTAATATAATAAAAGCAACTTGTTTGTAACAGGTTTGGGTTTGTGTTTTTGTCTAGTGTCTTTTGTCAGTTCATCTGCTGGCAGATGGTTACGTGATGGACTGAATGTACATCCAAGAAGCTCTGCCGTCATTTAATACATATATTGGTGATAACGGCGCAATAAAAACACAATAAACCAAAGGAATTTGATAGACATTCAGTATATTTGACTGTCACACCCCTCTGGTGTGTTGGCGGAACATATTCTTTGTGTGGTGCCAGATAGATCAATCTAAATACAACTCCTCAGTTAAGAATAAGCAACACTATATTCCAGTCATGACAGTAAAAATTAGGTGTATGCCTAAAAATAAGGGGTTTACCAATGTATTGTCATTTTGAAGCTTGAGAGCCTGATTCACAGTTTATAAGAAAAAAAAAAAATCCTGGACATTATTCAAAAATTCACTGGGAATTTGAAGGCCCATTTACGCCAAGAACGATAAATATAATGAGAATAGTTAAGTCCACACCACAACTATACTGATAATGACACACAGCAGCATTATTACTGGAATCGCTAGAACATTTTATTTTCCAGCTGATAAATGATTAAAACATTGACAGCCAATCAGAATCCAGACAACGTTAAAGAAAGTGAGCATTTTTGCAACATAATTGCACCCGTACACTTATACTTACTAGAATGTTATCGTCTGTTGGTCTGAACACTAATATAGTTATTGTTTTTGGTGTGAACAGTTTGGAACACCACAAGGTTTAGTAAATGACTTGTGAACTGTTCCTTTTTAAGGCATCAGTACAAAGTAAACGTATGAGCTGCATTTTATGGCTTGGTACTAATAAGTAACTGACTATTTCAGTGAGTTAATAAAGTAAACTATTTAGAGGGAAAGATACCATAAATCTGGCAGGATGCTGCAAAGAACTCTAAAACCAGACTTAGAGAGTTCACTCAGCATCAGAATTCACTATTATTTGGCTCCTAAAGCTTTAATCCTGTTCTGAGACTGAGAATTATCAGCCTAATGGGACAGTTTTTTGAAAGACATTCAGAATGGATAAATTCGAAAAATCTAGACAGTGAAGTCAGTCTCGTTCCCGCCTTTTCTTCCAGCGTAGAACATTCATCAGCATTACCGAAGAAGAGTTTAAAAGCATTTTAATGGAGCATTAACATGAAACTAACTAGGTGATTTAAAAAATTAAACGTTAGATGGCCTATCTGAGTGTGGTGTTGTATGAGTGTCTATGCGTATTTTAGTCCATGGGAAGTATGTTTGTGCACTCTGGGCTGCAGGGTGTGTGGGGGTTTCTGTGTTGAAGGGCACATTGTGAAGTTGTTGTAGTGTGTGTGTGTGATTAAGTGTAGCATTTGCCTGTGAACAGGATGAGTCAGGTTTGAGTTCTGACATGCTCGTGTACCCATTACTGCAATGCCTGTGCATCAGAAATCACATTCAAAAACAGAAACACTCCGAGTCTAACGCAATGAAATATTGATCAGAGATCCCAGAGGGCATCCAGGTGTCTTTGAGAATATTGCAGTATGTCAAAGGAGTTAAAATATGAGCTGAATTGTCAATCAATTTTAATATTATGCAACCAGATTATGGTTATGGAGTCTGTCCTGAGGTGGTGCAGCTCACGCATCATTTCCTGCTAACATTGCGGCTCTACAAAAAGTCAGTAAATCTGGTCTTGGGACTGGTCTTGAAGTTGCCTGCAGTTAACAGTTCAACATAAAAGCATCCACAAAATAGCGTAATATCTAATAGACATGATTTGAGGGCGATTCGGCTCTGCGGTCAATGAGCCGAATGTACTCACATTATCAAAACCACTGGACGACTGCAGCATTATGAATTAAAGTACGGTTGTGGCATCGTGGTGCAGGCTGCTCAAGGCTCTAATCATGAACCAAACTGCTGGGGCCAATATCAGCTCAGGTCCCTCAGACTCCCACAATGCAGTGCAGCTGCCAGGGCCCACACCACACAAACTGGGGCTGAGGCCAGAGGCCTGGAGGGGTTACAGAGAGAACAGAGAGAGCCAAAAGAGAGGCCAAAAAAGCCCTTTGGGCAGCATGACATGTGAAGAGACTGGATAAACTAAGAATAAAAAAGCAAAGCAGACAGAAATGGGAAGGAAATGGCCATGACCAAAAGAAGAAAAATGAGACCATGAAAAGGGGGTAAAGAAGCAGGTTAAGAGAGTGTTTGACCAAAATAGTGTATTCTATTTGTGGATCCCTATAGAAATTATGAATTACGCACACAAAATTTCACAAAACAATGGTAAATGGAATGCACCTCAAGGAACAGAGGTTTTTTTTTTTAATGTTGGAGAATGATTGGAGTTGTCCAGCATACATCACCAGAAAGAAGGTTGTCATTTTACCTGAAGATCCAGTTCTTACATTTTGATTAAAAATGGTAAAAAATGAAACACGCATAGATGAATCATTTAAAGCAAGATTGAGAACATTTGTTTAGAATTTTCATTTTACACCAACTTTAACATGACTTGCTGTAAAGGTGGAATGCATAAATGTGTTTGGTATGAAACTGGCCAAAGGCGGCAAACCTGTGAGGTTGTTCAGACAATGTGAGACGCAGCACTGAAAAATGGAAAAAAAAACAGGAGGTTCTCAACATGTTTTAAAGGAGAATGTGAGTGTACATTTAACGTTTACATAAAATAAAAGCATCACAGTGGAACACAAAGTATGCATTCATTGTAAACCAGCTTTTTATTAAAGGCAAACCTGAAACTGAAATGAATAAATAGAAAAAATAAAATACACAAAGAACCATAAACTACCAGAAAGCTGGGGGTATGAAGCAGACTTCATATTTATTTTTCCTACCAAAAACACACAAATATAAAAAAGATTGCAATGACAATAATTAAACAAATAATAAAACTTAAAAAAAACATGAGCTAATCAAGAAAGATACAAAGCTATAACTAATATTCTATTTTAACAGAAACAGACCTATTAGCAACACTTCATGCGCATTCCAGCTAATAAGCAATTTTTCCTAACAAAAACATTCAAGCTACAAAGTGAGGGATATAGCAAAGTCATAACATTTGCTTTTGATTTTCTTTTTTGTCCTTTTTTAATATTCTGAAAAAATAAAAAGGAATGGGTTGGGTAGGCAGTTGGATTTCAACTAATGCATCCATATCCATCTCCAATCTGGTTTTTACAACTGTAATTTTAATGCTCTGCCTTGAAACATTTGATACTTTGTGATCGAGGACTTCACATGTGTTGAGTTACGTGTGAATAACGGCCCCTGTTCTTATATATGCCTCAGTGGGGAACAAACCATTCCAGGTAAATTCCGAAATTTCCCTGGGAATTCTTCTGGAACCATCCACCTGTCCTTTTAGATGCCTTAGAAGTTAGCCAGAAAAGCTACAGCAGCAGAAAGTAAATGAGTGAAGGGTTGCTTTAAATCTCCAGCTCCCTGATTAGTGAATGATTTCCCTAAAGGCATGTTCTTACACGCAGACAAACTCTCCCATAAACACACACACACACACACACACATTCCCAGTCTAAGGAGTCACAGGGTGTCCTTACTTGACCAGCCCGCTCTTTATCTAGCAAGACATTCTTTTGCTGAAAATTCCCAACTCACATTCTCTCTCTGTGCGCATCATGTGTGGGTTTAGATATTTATTGGATGCTGGGGGACGGCTGTGGGTTTGGATTGGCAGTGGCTTGGCGTGGCATAGTGTACGTGGCTCCCAGGAACTGATCGGCGATCCTTCCTGCCTCCCTCAGCCCACTCAGTAGAGCACCGTGGACTGTGGCGGGGTAGTTTCTGATCGTGTGTTCACCCGCGAAGAACAGACGTGGAACAGGCTGCAGATGCAAACAATCAGCATGACATCTGCTTCTGCTGACACGAGTATCTCAGAATTGAGCAATAAGTTATGACACTCACCTGTGAGGCTCCAGGTATGGCAGGACCAGGTGTGATGGGCTGGGCCATGAGATCATAGTCATTACCAGATGAACCGGCTGCTACGTACGAGTAAGACCCACGGGCCCAAGGGTCGGCACGCCAGCGACTCACCACCGTCTCCTTTGGCTGCCATGACGACAGACACAGAACACAGTCGGTTTGTTGTCGTTGGAGCAGAGCCAGACGTTCCATACCACGGGAAAGAGCCGCAGAGTCTCAGTGTGTGATATATTAGAGAACTGAACTCTTTTCATTAGATTTAGGTTGACGTTTCCTCTCATGACTGTAGGGCTGGACCAGAATATTCGATTATTCGAATATTCGTTCGGTGGGTTGGCATTCGATTTTCAATTTTGAGATTCAAATATCCCTTTTTTTTCTCTCTCTCTCTCGAACACCTGGCATCCCCCGCGAAACGGTTCTCAACTTGTCCGCCTGGCTGAACATCTGCACCAGCAACAGACCGTTCGCCAATGAAAGACGTTCGTGCTGACCTATAGCATGCATATATTTCATTGAAAAACCTTCTAATATGAGTACGCTTGCCGCACATTTACATTTGAAATAACGAACTTAAGCGCCAAAAGACGCGACATGTGAACAGACCCTCTGCTATCACAAGACTCTTCAGAAGTTCTTTCTGTCAACTGCCCCGAGATGCGAGCGAAAGTCTTTGATCAGTGTGCAGTAGCTCTTGTAGTGCAGACGAGATGCGCCGATGTGAAGCCGCTTTGAGAGAAGACGCAGTACAGCTGCATTTTCAAATGACTGATTTATTCTGATATTCTGTGTGGATTTATTTACTCATCTAACCTACATGCTATATTCAATAAATGTTTGCAGGAATTTCTCGCATTATAAACTTGAAAGCTGTGGGAATGAGTAAAACTATGCGATATACACACAAATTTAGGACCTGATTAAATATAACTATTACACAGAGATTTGTGAAATAAAATTCCATGACTTTTACAAAACTTTTCCAGGCCTGGAAATTGCTGTTTTAAAATTCCATAGATTTCCAGGTTTTTCATGACCGTACGAACCCTATAAAAGCAACTGATGCATGCTTTCAATCACTAAAGATTGGTCCTCTCCCTCTTCTAATCACATGCTGGATCCGTTACCCCGCTGTATTCCGAGACCTCGCAATTTACAAATTAAGCACTGGGCTACCTTATTAAAAGTATTGCTCTTAACAGACCTGTGTGTTTTGTATCACAAGTGCAGTGTCTGTTCTCGGAGCATATAAGCCCTGCCTGCGTGAGGCGCGCCGCTTCCGGCTCGCGCTGTTCTGTAGTTTATTAAAAGTTTATTAATTCTGAACGTGTCGCGTGTCCATATTGCACCAAAATGCGATACTGCACTCCCTTGGGTCCGCAGCAACACACCCGCCACGCATGAAGTCGATTGGATGAACGGTTCTCAACATAATAAAAATGCAAACAGACAGACAGACGCACAGAGATTCCTGCCTTTATTAGAGAGAAGAATATGTTCAGCCCCCTCCCTCCGAAGCTTCGAATATTCGGTGTTGATTACTAACGAAGCTTCGAAGCTCAAAAAATGGTATTCGGACCAGCCCTACATGACTGTTTTTCACACAAGCTTTTGTTGCACAGTGAAGAACTACAAATTAAGTAAGATATTCTGGCACATCCGAGCTCACCTGAGGTACTGCGCTGCTTCCAAAGATGCCCTTGAGGATTGCCAGACAACGGCCAACGATGACATCATCACTGATATTCTCCATAATGCCTGCGGCCTCTCCCGCCATCAGAGCCAGCAGTATAGGAGCTGAGAAGACACAAAAGGTCAAATTCAAAGTGAGCTCTGAATAGTTGAATAACATGGTAAGAAGTAGTCTTCAGCAAATCTCAAAATGAATATCTGTTGTTTGTGTTTTAAATGTTGTGACGATTAAATTTACTTACATTTAGAAAACTGTTTTTTTTTCCTCACACATTATCATCCATAACATCAAAATAACTAACAAAAATAAGAAAAGAAAAATAAACTAAAATAACAAACGGTGCCTCAAAGGAAGGATTGCAAACCCAGCTGAGAACACTTTAACTACTTGAAGTCTACTTATTTGCACAGGTGAACACAAAAAACATTATGCATTTATTTATACATGTAGCTATCCCGGACGAGCCCCCAATTCTATGTTATGACCCGCTCGTTTAAAGCTGCAACATAAGAGGGATCAGACAACAAAGTCTAACCAATGTAAATGGTTTTATTTTAACTAATATATCAAAAGCCAATAATGATAATAATCATATGTCTAGGAATAATAAAGAAAATAAAAAAATAACAAATACAACCACAACAAAAACTTTAACAAACTTTAATACTGAAGTATCCCTAAACTGAAGGATGATTACCTTTGTAGAGATTCCAGAAGAGAAACAGTTCCCCTCGACTGGCCGTGGTACTTCCCACATGTCCAAAGAGGTTAACACTGGGGTCCCAGAATACTCTGTCAAAACACAACACCACCTAGGACAAGGACAACAAAGATTAGGACAGAATGGGCCTTTTTAAAATGCAGCTGACTGACTTTCTTCTGTGGAACAGAATATTTCTGTGCAAATTTCCTTCTTTTTTGCCTATACAATGGACAATGAGCACCAAAACTATTTGGTAACCAACGGTCTTCAAAATATCATCTGGGTTTCACAAATGAAAGTCATACAGGTTTGGAATGGCATGAGGGTGAGTAAACTAACAGAATTTTCATTTTGGGGTAAACTAACCCTTAAATTAAACCCCATTAAAACAAGTCCAATGCTGCATTAACATAATTCAAATGTTTTCAAGTCCACTTACCAGCCTCTATAAATTACACCACCATCATAATGCATTTTTTTTTTTTTTTTTTTTTAAATCATGCACATATTTAGCAGATGCTTACGAAGCAAAACTATTTACAATTAGGGCTGCAACAACTAATCGATAAAATTGATTATTATCGATAATGAAAATCATCTACAACGATTCTCATTATCGATTAGTCGGGTCTGCCTACAGTGCACGTCCAACTTCAGCCAGTTGCGTCAAATTAACGCTACAGCACTGAATAACGCATTTCTATGGCCAAAATGCATCTAAAAATAGTGGAGGAAACAGAATGAGATGCTGCGGGAGAAGTACGTGATCCAAGCTGCACAAAACATGAGACTTCTTTATTTAATCTTTAAGTTAATGCATTAGCGTAATGGCTTGCCCTGTCAGGCGCTTTGACAGATGCGTGTGCGTCCTCAGCGCAAAAACGTTCAGTTTACGGTCATATCCTTATCTGTAAATGTCACAAATTCACGAGAGCATTTCCATTTTTGCATAAAGTTCCGTCCTGACAGTCTGTGTTAAGTTTTAATCTTTACTGAATGAGCGTGAACGCGTGTCAGAGAGGGATTAATATTCAGTGCAAAAACATTCATTGTGCTGAAATATCTGTTGGTGAACGTTAAATTAAGGTTTAAAAGTCAACAAGTAGTGCACGTATTTTATGAGAGTAGGAACTGTAAAGGGATAACCGCGTATAGTTGTCTGAATATAAATATCAGATTCTTCATAGGCGCCTTTTACAAGATAAAGAAATTACAGTAAACGTGACTGTGATCAAAAAGTTGGTTAACACTGAGTTTGTGTTTTTATTTGTCTTTATTATTTGTATTATCTTAATTTTTGATGAAGAGATTTAAACTATAGGCCTATATACAGTGCTTAAATTTATTAAAACAAATGTATTTAAGGTTTATAACAAATACTGTAAGCTTTCTGCCACTGCTGCTCTAAACTAACAGTTTTTGTGTTTACTAAAATCATTTTTTAGCTATCTGTATTGGTTAGTCCTCCAATTATGCGTACTCTCTTTAGTAACAGTTGGCTATTTCTAATGCTATAATATAATTATTTCTGTTATCTATGAAAGAAAAAGATCTATGAAAGATTTTTTCAGATACCCAATTACAGTCAAAAAGTAGCTAAACAATGCCAGCAAGAATGCATGCTGTTATGAAAGGCAGGAGGCTATTTTTATTTTTTATTATGCGAATAAATATTTAGTTGTTTCAGTTTGTTATCTGCCCAATAAATGACAATAACATTTTTAGATTTAAACAATTCTTTGACAGATTCCTAAAATATTTGTTTTCTCTTTATTATTGTTATGACAGGTGGTCTAATAAATTAAGCACTGTATGTTTTCATAGCATTCAGTTGGCACGTTTGTTTGAAGGACATTGGGCAGAATGTGGAAGTGTTTTGTCAATAAAATAAAGAAGAAAATTTAGTTTTTTATCCGATTAATCGAAAAAATAATCGGCCAACTAATTGATTATCAAAATGATCATTAGTTGCAGCCCTACTTACAATACAGTGCAAATGCCACAAAGAAGCCTAAAGCTACTACCGAGAGATAAAAAGAAAAAAGCACATGCAATCTTAAAAAAATGTTTCTTTTCAATGGAGTCAATGAAAAAGCATTTCAGTGAAAATTTCTGACATCCTGCGGTGTATTGCAGACAGCTGTTTCTGATATAGCAGAACTGTGAATGAATCCAGTACCATACTGTGCCCTCTTGTGACAAAAACAGAGAAATGGAGTGGGACAATTGCATAATACTGCAGTATTTTTCTGCTGCAGCTGAACTAAGAGATGAAGAGAGGGGAGAGAGAGAGAGAGTGCAGAGGAGGAGGAGGGGGAGGAGGATGACGCATCTTGGACACTCAATATGTGAGGGGGTAAACTCATTAAGTGCTCACTGAATACACACTGAATACTAAGCTTCACTCTGTTTTAGCCAAAGTGGATTAGTTAGATATGCACATAAAATGTCCCATGCTGATACAGGCCAGCATTGTCATTACATCAACACCCTCCTGTCTGCAAAGGAATAAACAGGAAATATTCACACCTTGTTGAGGTTCCCAAAGCCCATTCTCTGGATGGCAGCAGTCTTCCATTCTGGCAGAGGAGGCACAAACTGCACGGCTGGTGGCTGCTGCTTCAGCACTCCCAAAGGAAGAGTACACAACACAGCATCACACTTATAAATGAACGTCTGGGTAGTGGAGCGGGTATTCACCGCAATCACCTCACAACCTAAGACAGGGAGGAAAAGATGGTCATAAATGTACAGGTGCATCTCAAATTAGAATGTCGTGAAAAAGTTCATTTATTTCAGTAATTCAACTCAAATTGTGAAACTCGTGTATTAAATAAATTCAATGTACACAGACTGAAGTAGTTTAAGTCTTTGGTTCTTTTGATTGTGATAATTTTGGCTTACATTTAACAAAAACCCACCAATTCACTATCTCAACAAATTAGAATACTTCATAAGACCAATAAAAAAAAAAACATTTTTAGTGAATTGTTGGCCTTCTGGAAAGTATGCTCATTTACTGTATATGTACTCAATACTTGGTAGGGGCTCCTTTTGCTTTAATTACTGCCTCAATTCGGCGTGGCATGGAGGTGATCAGTTTGTGGCACTGCTGAGGTGGTATGGAAGCCCAGGTTTCTTTGACAGTGGCCTTCAGCTCATCTGCATTTTTTGGTCTCGTTTCTCATTTTCCTCTTGACAATACCCCATAGATTCTCTATGGGGTTCAGGTCTGGTGAGTTTGCTGGCCAGTCAAGCACACCAACACCATGGTCATTTAACCAACTTTTGGTGCTTTTGGCAGTGTGGGCAGGTGCCAAATCCTGCTGGAAAATGAAATCAGCATCTTTAAAAAGCTGGTCAGCAGAAGGAAGCATGAAGTGCTCCAAAATTTCTTGGTAAACGGGTGCAGTGACTTTGGTTTTCAAAAAACACAATGGACCAACACCAGCAGATGACATTGCACCCCAAATCATCACAGACTGTGGAAACTTAACACTGGCCTTCAAGCAACTTGGGCTATGAGCTTCTCCACCCTTCCTCCAGACTCTAGGACCTTGGTTTCCAAATGAAATACAAAACTTGCTCTCATCTGAAAAGAGGACTTTGGACCACTGGGCAACAGTCCAGTTCTTCTTCTCCTTAGCCCAGGTAAGACGCCTCTGACGCTTTCTGTGGTTCAGGAGTGGCTTAACAAGAGGAATACGACAACTGTAGCCAAATTCCTTGACACGTCTGTGTGTGGTGGCTCTTGATGCCTTGACCCCAGCCTCAGTCCATTCCTTGTGAAGTTCACCCAAATTCTTGAATCGATTTTGCTTGACAATCCTCACAAGGCTGCGGTTCTCTCGGTTGGTTATGCATCTTTTTCTTCCACACTTTTTCCTTCCACTCAACTTTCTGTTAACATACTTGGATACAGCACTCTGTGAACAGCCAGCTTCTTTGGCAATGAATGTTTGTGGCTTACCCACTTTGTGAAGGGTGTCAATGATTGTTTTCTGGACAACTGTCCAGATCAGCAGTCTTCCCCATGATTGTGTAGCCTAGTGAACCAAACTGAGAGACCATTTTGAAGGCTCAGGAAACCTTTGCAGGTGTTTTGAGTTGATTAGCTGATTGGCATGTCACCATATTCTAATTTGTTGAGATGTTTGTTAAATGTGAGCCAAAAATCACAAAAGAACCAAAGACTTAAACTACTTCAGTCTGTGTGCATTGAATTTATTTAATACACGAGTTTCACAATTTGAGTTGAATTACTGAAATAAATAAACTTTTCCACGATATTCTAATTTATTGAGATGCACCTGTAAATACACCAACACACCATAATATAGTCCCAAACAGCAGGAGCTGGACTGACTGACTCACCAGATGATGTGTATCGGACCTGTCTCACTGCAGTGTTGAGTTTGATATCCAAACCCTCTGCAAGTGCGACTGGGACGCATGAGTATCCATTTCGCACCGTTAGGTGACTGCCCGTGAACTCAAAATCATCGTCCTACTCAAACACAGAAGAAAAAGGGACAGGTTGCAGAAGTAAGCTTTGTTTTCTTTAAATTCTAATTCGGATTTGACTGTGAATCAAACCCCTGACATTTCCATATTGAGCACCATTCTCTACAAGTTGAGTTAAACAAACACTATTAAGACATGAAAGATGCTTTGCAAAAAAAAGTGGCCGTGCTGTACCTGATCCCAGTGTTTGAGCGAGAGTGTTGAAAGAGGTGTAGCGTTGGCAAACTCAAGGTTTGCAAAGTGCCAGTCAAGAATCTGTCGGTCTCTCGAAGACAGATAAACATCACTGAAATAGAGATCCAGAATGACATTACTTGGACTCCATTTGGAAGGATAGACAGGTATGTTAATGTGACCTCAGTGGGTCTTATTACTTGCATGGATTGTATTTGATTACCTGGGTGGGTTAGCCTCCAGCTCTTGCAGTCTCTCCTCTAATTTTACCTGCATCTCCACCAGCTCATCATACTCCTGCAGCAATAGGACATGATCACAAATCAGCACATGTGGGTTTTTAAATGAAATACGGTGATACCTTTATCTAGAGAGCAAGGTGGCCAATAGCTGACACAATGCAGATAATAATGCATTTTAAAGAAAGCATGTGTGATGCAACATTGGAGAATCAAATGCACACTTTTTACACAGTTAAATAAAAAAAAAAAAAGAAGAAAAAAAAAAAGAGAGAAATTTACATTAGTCACAAAATTGGTATGACCAGAAGTTTATTCGTAACAATGAACATGGAACAGTTCAAAATAAGAGTATGAGGTTTTCAGAGGTGTACACTCATTGCTGAACGGCTGAGGGCAGCGGCAGTGGTTTCATCCCAGAGGGCAGAGTCATCCCTCTCTGAACGGGCCAGCCGTTCGCCCATCTAACCAGCACATGATTATTTAAAGAAAACCCTCCCCCAAACCACATCACACAATTCTGAAATATCCTGCTATAGTTTCTCTGTCTATCAGACTGTTACAGTTTGTAAGAACATGTTTAAGTTGCATGAAATCAACAAGCACACTCTATGGTATTATTCTCCACACAAGGTGAAAGCATATTCACTAATTCTTGTATTTAGCAAGGATGTATTAAATTGATCAAAAGTGATAGTAAAGACATTCATAACATTACAAAAAAGTCTATTTCAAATAACTGCTGTTCTTTTAAACTTTAAATATTATGTTGCACAATGGTTTACAACGTTGATAAATGCTTCTTGTTCACCAAATCTGCATATTATAATGATTTCTGAAGGATCATGTAACACTGAAGACTGCAGTAATAAGTGCTGAAAATTCAGATTTGCCAACTCAATAATAAATTACATCTGAAAATAAATTAAAATTCAAAACAGTTATTTTAAGTTGTAATAATATTCCACAAAATTTTGTTGTTACAATATAAATATATTTTGGTAACACTTTATTTTAAGGTGTTCTTGTTACACATCTTACATGTACTTACTATTATAATAACAATAAATTATGCATAATTACATGCAAGTAACCCTAAGTCAAACCCTAATCCTAACCATATAGTAAGTACATGTAGTTAATTAATATTATTCAGTACTTAAATGTATAATTACACTGTAAAAAGGACACATTAAAAGAAAGTTGAACCTTTATTTTTTGATCAAATAAGTGCAGCCTTGTTAAGCATAAGAGACTTTTTAACATTTTTAAATCTTACAACTCCAAACTTTTGAACAGTAGTGCATATCACGTAAAAGATTTTTTTTTTGGACTGTTTGAAGACTTAATCTACATATATTGATTTGTAAATGGTAACACTTCCTTCTGAAGTCATGTTTTGATTTGAGTATATGACAGTGTAAATCAAACCATTTAAATTTTTGCTCATCTGAAAGGTTTATCGCTATATCTACATGAGTCATGCACTAAAACTATCTCAAAAGTTTCAAATGAAGTCAAATCCTTGTGCGAGCGAGCAGGCGTCGAAATTCATGTTTCAACCATAAATGGTCTGAACGCCTCTAATGGGCAACAACTGAGAGTGATTATGTGAATTAACATGCTAAAATCTCACCAGTTAAGACCGTTTAAGTTAGGAATTTAACTTTCGGCTCTGTGGGCCCTAAAGGGAGTACGACAGTGTTAGACTGCGGTTTGGAAAAAGTACTAAAAAAAACCCAACTGAAACAGCAGGCTGAAATGGTATTATCCTCCATTACCAAGCACAGAGGTGTTTGGCATGGCTGGAAAACACTGCTGTGCAGTAAAAAGATATTAAGATTAAGCATGACAGATCCAGAGGTGTCGGCAGTCACTACATGAGGAGACATCGTGAGAGATGCTTGGCTGTTGAATCATTGTGCAATCTGGCGAGCTAGTCAGTTTCTAGAACAACAAATGAGTTTAAGGCTTCGGACTTTTGTTTAAATTAGACTTATAAGATGAAAGGAACAGAAATACAGTTTTCACAAACCATGTTTACTATTTTATTGGCCGCTGGAATGAGATTGGGAAATTAACCAAGCCAGAATCTGAATTTGTCGTCGATGTGGTTTCCTATATGAGTTTCTATATGTGTAAGCGTGCACAATGTTTATATGGTCAGTGTGGGGTGAGGTCATGTGGAGTCGGTCAATGTGGCGAGTTTGGAGTACTACCTTGCAAAGTGCTGTGAGGTCTCTGTGTTTGCTCTTCACCAGGAACTCAGCTGTGATGTCTCTGGGTGGCTTCACCTCACTGGCCTCTTTATACTGCTGATGCAGCTCCTTCACTTTCTCCTTAGTAGCCACCATCTGAACAACAGCAGGCACAATTAAATTAATTGTGTGTGATGAGTAAGCTGTAACAGAGGGAGGTAGTACATGCATGCACAGACCTTGTTCAGAAGGTCTCTAAGCTCCTCTTGAGTCTTCACGATCTTCTTCCAGTGTTCAATCTGTTCATCTTTCACATGTTTCTCCTGCAGCCTGAACATAGATGAGCAACGTCAATGGCATGCTATTATCTTTTCACTTTTAATGACAAGAATTACTTTTACTCTGAGGCTTGATTCTCAACGCTCAGAAACAAAATATGAAGCAAATAAACACAGAGTTCACTCACTGTATGACTACTTCCAGTGCTTGTCCCAGAGACACAGGTTTGCTGTTAAGAAAGTTGAAGTCGAGCTGGTGGCTGAGGTATGACGTCGCCTCTAACAGGCGATTGAACTCTTGTTCTACCATCTCATCCTTCTCTTTAGGGACCTTGAGCAGTTACAACCATTAAATGAGCATCAATCAAACTCAAAACACTTGACATTATGGAGGATAATCTGTCCACATATACATTGTCATAGTTTTAATATGTGATGTATGTGTGTGTGTGTGTGTGTATATATATATATATATATATATATATATATATATATATATATATATACATATATATATACACATATATATGTGTGTTATATACGTGTGCTAAACACAAAAAAAATAAATAAGAAAAAAATTTGGATCAATGTTATGTTTGGATACATACAGAAACAAACTGTCATTTTATTAATGGAGACCCGTTTTCCCTGAGAGATTACACTGACCTTAACTGACACACAGAGCTTAATAATTCATAAGTTCAGTTGTATCACTAAACAATTCAGATAATTAGCTTGACGCATTTACAGGATCAGAACGCAGTATGAAAGCAGGATGCTATTAAACAGGTGTTCATTTCCATCAAGTTTTTTTTTTTGGTAGCAAACTGTACTGAACAGGAAGGTGTTCATAAGTCATTGTTGTTTCTAAGTGCGCAAATAAATCCATTAGAACAGTTCCTATAGTTACATATGTCGTATGGTATTATAAACAGAAATACTTACACTTGTGCAGCGCTCTCCCTGTATAACCAGGGCAATCCATCAGTTTAAGAAATGAAAATGGAGTGAAAGTGAGTGAGAGATAAAAACAAAAAGGAAGGATGGGATGTAGCAAAGAGAAAATGTCCGGGGGTTAAGAGGGGGCAGAGAGTGAGAGAGAGAAAGAGACAGTTAGATTGTTCTTTTGTTCTTCATTAGTTTGAGTGCTTGACTTTAAACATAATTAAGATGCCAATCAGAAGAGAATGGGAGGAGCACTGACTTTTCATATTTGATTTAAACATCATTTCAACTAGTCTGAAAAACAACTGCACTATAACACTGTAAAAGCACTGAGGTCTTAGGGATGCCGTAGATCAAATTGTGAGAGTTTTCACATTATATCCCTATTTTAATAAATATTTTTATTATATTACTTCATACTTATATTTCTACCTAAGATCAGAACATTAGCGCATATGTAATATTATAATAACGTATGAACCCTAATATGATGTGTGTCTATTTTTATGTTTCAAAAGCACTCACAGCTTGTCCATTAGCCTCATAGAGCGGACACTTCTGCTTAATCTTGGCCAGCTCCATGTTGACCTGTTTGCTGACTACAGCCATAGGGTTTCCACCTAAAAGAGATGTGCATTTCTATTTCAAACTATTGCAAAAACTCTGAGATATCTGCCTGAACATACGAGTCTTTTTCATGGTCAACAGTGCCACCTCCTGGAGAGAAGAGTATTTGATCATTCTTACCCAGCCCAGTCACCACCATGGCACCCAAGTCAGCTACATAGTTCCCTTTCCTGAAAGTGGCCACTCTCCCTCCTACACGATCCTACCAAGAACAATTAAGGTTTGTAAAATAAAAAACTTCTCAGCTGTAGAATTTCAAAGCAGCATGTACTTACTCTTGCTTCCAGAACAGTCACATCCATCCCAAAACTCTGCAGTTGTCTTGCTGCTGCCAGCCCTGACACCCCACCTCCAATCACTATGACTTTTCCAGTTTTCTTTGCTACAAGAACATAAGAGAGTATAATTAAAACACTTGAGAACAGAGTGCTTTCTGTGTTGTGGTTTGTTACCCTGTCTGTCTTTGCATTAGTACCATTTGTCTGTTTAAATGCCTGCTGCAAACAAGCTGTCATTGTCCTCTACAACAGACAAATTAATTGTGATTGGGGAAAAAGGCTTGTACTGTTGTCATTCTGTTTGTTTGGACATTAATATATCTAGATCTGCTCTGTTGTAACATCGAGTGTCTCAATTACTTGGCAGAGGCTTTACTCTCTTGTAGATTCCGAAGTTGATGAACCCGTGTCTCTCCAGGTAGCTGTGTATCCGGTGCACCAGGACAGCATCACCTGCAGAGAAGAACCAAAGACAAATTAAAAAGATACACATAAATATTAAAACACAATATAATCTATCTATTTGGTGAAGTGTAATAACATCAGAATTCTCAGAGAAAGGATTTTGGAATCAGAGCAATGTCAGGTGAAATGGACTCACTGTTGTATGGAGCTTCTAGCTGCTGCACGGTGGCCTCAAAGGTCAGCTGGATTTTGGGGTTGTCCAACCATAGTTGAAGCTGAACATTCGAGAAAAGGCATTTTCACAACTGACTGGAAAACGCATGATTGTTGTTGATTCTGAAACGCTTCTGTTGGATCAACTTTGAATATAATCTACACTATCATTTAAAAGTTTGGGGTCAGTAACTTTCTGTAGGGGTCTCCAAACTCGGTCCTGGAGGGCCGGTGTCCTGCAGAGTTTAGCTCCAACTTTCCTCAACATACCAGCCTGGAAGTTTTTAGAATGCCTAGTAAGACCTTCATTAGCTGGTTCTGGTGTGTTTAATTAGGGTTAAAGCTAAACTTGGCAGGGCGTCGGCCCTCCAGGACCGAGCTTGGAGACCCCTGGTCTAATGCTTCTGAAAAAAAAAGGTGTCTTATGCTCACCAAGGCCACTTTGATTTGTTTGATCAAAAATACAGTAATAACACACATTTCATGAAATATTATCACAATTTAAAACTGCTTTCTATTTTAATATTTTACAACGTCATTTATTTCTGTGATGTCAAAGCTGAATTTTCAGCAGTCATTACTCGAGTCTTTAGTGTCACATGATCATTCAGAAATCATTCTAACAAGCTGATGTGTTTTTCAAGAAACATGAGTGTTTGTTGTGCTGTTTAACATGATACATTTTTTCACCATCTTTGATAAATTGAAAGTTCAAAAGAACAGCATTTATTTGAAATAGAAATCTTTTGTAACATGTCACTGTCACTTTTGATCAATTTAATGCAGTCTTGCTGAATAAAAGTATTAATTAAAAAAAAAAAAAAACTTATTGACCTCAAACTTTAGAACAGTGTATTATTAGTCACAGGGTTTCTGCAGGTATCATCAAATCTAATTTAATGCTTTTTAATGCCTTTTTAAAAAATGTTTAATGCCATACACGATCCATATATATCTATCTCTCTATCTATCTATCTCTCTCTCTCTCTATCTCTCTCTCTCTATATATATATATATATATATCTCACTACACACACTACCAGTCAAAGGTTTTTAACATTTTAGAAACTAGTATCTTCTGCTCACTAAGGCTGCAGTAATAGTAATATTGAGAAATATTATTTAAATTAAAAAAAAAATGTTTTTTTTATGTGAATATTTGTTCAAATGTAATTGATTTCTGTGATCAAAGCTGAATTTTCAGCATCATTACTCCAGTCTTCAGTGTCACACGATCCTTCAGAAATCATTCTAATATGCTGATTTTCTGCTCTGTTATGATTTTTGGTGCTCAATCATTAATAACGGTTCATATTATTATCATCAATATTGAACATTTTTTCTGCTTTATATTTTTGTGTAAATCATGATACATTTTACTTTTCAGCATACATTTCATAAATAAATTTCAGCATAAAAAAAACACTAGTTTTTTTATTGTATTTTGAAAGTTAATATATTGTGGTTTGTTTCCACAAAAAAAAAAAAAATGAATAAGCACAACTGTTTTCTATATTGATAATCAAAAATGTTTCTTGAGCAGCAAATCAGGATATAAGAATGATTTCACTGAAGACTGGAGTAATGATGCTGAAAATTCAGCTTTGAATCACAGGAATAAATTATATTTTAAAATGTATTCACATAAAAAAAACTGTCATTATAAATTGAAATAAATTTTCACAATATTACTGTTTTTATTGTATTTTTGATCAAATAAATGTAGCCTTAGTAAGCATAAGAGACTTCTTTCAAAAACATTAAAAAACCTTAATTATCCCAAACTTTGACCAGTTATAGGCCTATGTTTTAAATTAACCATTAAATTTGACAATAATGCAATGATGATAATCTTGGATATGTGAGAAAATCTCCATAATTTAAACTATCACTTCTATATCAGTTCTTACTAACTGAAATCAGCATATTTGTGATATTAAATTGATTTTCAAGGTGTTTTTTTAAATAAAGAAAGGGCAATTTTTTCATTTTTTTTCCCCTAAAATGTTTGCATTATCTTTCATATCAAATTCTTATATTTCATTAATGAATTTACATTTACATTGCAAACTTACAGCTGCATGAATAATGGTACGAGCTTAGTGTTTTAAATTATTTTTAATATACAAATATGAAAAGTTGGAAAAAATGCAATGATACTTTCAAATGAGAGTAAACCCCCAGTTGGTGGCGTCAAGTGACTGTTAATTAGTGAACATTTAAATCATTAGTTCAAGCGATTCATTCAAAGGACTGATTCATTCAAGAATCAAGCAAGTGTCTATCTTTATGAATGGATCACTGAATTACTGACTCAAATGATTAATTCAAAAGCCCTGAGTCATTCAGTAAGGAAACACCGCTGTGTGCTGCTTGGAGATTAGTGAATGACTATCACTCTTTTATAGAGTGAATAAAATCAATGTCAAATCTGCAATCGTGCTGATATTCGGGAATCAACACTCTCTTGGTGGTCTCATGTTGCTTAACTAGGCTACATCATATGGTATAAATATAAAAACTCAATTTTTTCCACAGTATGTTTGTTCTATGAGTTGTCATTTGTTTTGATTTCTCCACGAGAATCTCTCACACACCGGCTGTGCGAGCTTCAAAATGTGCAACCTTGCTTCTGTCAATACATTATCAGTCGTCATTTACACCGAATATAATAAAATTAGAATCATTCTCGCCGAAATTGCTCAATTGCACTACACAATTTATTTCTTTTAAAAATGAACATTCTCTGCTCTTAGTTTTACTCCAGTCTGGCGCTGTCCAAACATCCGGCGTTACGCCATTTTGCACCGACCGGAGGCGATTACCAAAATGTACAGTGTGTATATCACACCAATGTACATATTTTGCAACAGCAAATTAAAAAGTTATTAATTATGAAGGCGCTATATTCAAAGTAAACTGGCATTATTTTTATTCAAAACCATCTAAAAAAATTTAATGCCTGTAGAAATAAATTTAATGACTTTTAATGCTATTTAAGGCCTTAATTTTAGTAAAAATCCATTTAGTGACTTTTAATGCCCCGCCGGAAACCCTGAGTCAATAAGACTTCTAGAAGAGTTTCTGTTTCTATTGTCTATTGGCTCCTGCTTACCAGCTTAAAAAAACTAAGTTCAAATGCTTTAATTATCATAAAATGATGTCTCCAGCTGTGAACTCACCGTTCGGTTTCGGATGTATAAAAACACTTTCTGAGTATGCTGTGGTCCACCGATAATGTCAGGGAAGCATGCAGCTTCCTGTGATGTCATACGGTCATGTGGGAGTCGGCTCTGGAAGGCAGCCCCCTCTACACCTGAGAAGTCACAACATTCATGAACGAAAGCATTCGGAAATATTTTTAAATATTTAAAAAATTCTGTAAAAGGTGCAAATTATTTGATTAATCCAACCTCTTTCCATACCTGATGGTTCCTCAGGTTCACTGTCATTCTCCTCCTCTATTGGTGGGGCTGGTGGAGGAATCACCTGCTTCCTTTCTTTCTCAGCTTTAGCGTTCCTCTCTTCCTCCGAATAATACTCATCCTCCGACAGATTAGCGAGACTCTCGTCCATCTCCCTGTACTCCACCTGCAGCAGGAGGCACAATAAAAGCTTCATTAAAACCTTGTTCTGCTTCCCCTGGGGTGAATCATGACAATTATTCCCTACTCAGACAAAACTGTTTTTTTTTTTTTTAGTAATGGTCTATCCAGTTTTTACTTAAAAACTTTTACTTACTAAAATTTACAATTACAATATAGCACATATTTAGATTAGTAATTAGAGCGACTTAAAAGTTTCAGAGCAATAAAAAGTAGCGTATTTTTAGTCCCACTAAATTATTTTATGAGTCCCAGTTTGACTCGGCTAAATATATAGGCCTGACTCAATTATCCCTGTTCAAAGAACAGGAAAAGTTAATAGAGATGTTTACCTTTGCTCTTTTTCGGCGACTGGTCCTGCGTCCTTCTGCAGAGTCTTGATCAACCCCTCCTGGTCCAGGAGGGTGCAAGAGAGGAGGTCCACCTGGTTCTCCACTTGGAGAGGCTCTTTCTTTCTTTTTCACATCTGCTAAACCCGGGCCAGAGGGACCGGCTGGACCAGCCTGAGGAGCAGAGAGGGTTTCAGGAGCACGGTCTCCGCCGTTACCCCCGGAGGAAGAGGAGGAACCTGGGTCTGACTTCTTACTGGACAGCATTACAGATGAAAGAAGCCTCTCCTAAAATGAAGAAACGAGAGCTGAACATAGGTGTACCAACAAAAGAACATATGAACAGAGACAATACAACATGCTGTCTATATGTACACATCTACATAAACATTAATAATGAACATCATAGATTCCTACCACAGTTTGGTCCTATATCTAACATAATTAATGTACTGTTTTCTAACACAGAGCACATGAAGCAATGGCTGTGAATGCTCAAAACAACATGAGGTTTGCAGAAGTTTAATGTCGCACTTGTGCACCTGCTCTGAACAAACAGGCAATGCTGGAAAGACAAGCTTTTCGGGTATGAGAGGAGATTAGAGAGGAGGGTAAATCTTGTAAATTGATTTTCCACTTTAAAGCTTGCTAAACTTACCATATTTTGGCATAATTTCTCTGCTCAATAGACCGTGAAAACACTGTTATCACATGATCACAAATTCGGCAGAACTGAACCTATTTAAAAGTGTATTTGAAGCAAACGGACTCTTTTAATCAGACAGCAACGCAATAAATAACCGGCTTGAATATCATTTACAAGTTTAACTGTGTTAAATAGAGCTTGCAGATAAACGCTATGCCGCACATATTTAGATCATCACACCAAATCGCAGCTCTAAATGTGGGCCAAGATGTTAACGAATGTATTTTATCAAAACGTTTACAAATATTTTGAAAATATGAAGAAATAAGAAAATAACTGGTGCGCTCATGCACTGGTTAGCTAATATGCTATTGCTAGCGACACGAGCTGTTTTCTCTGCTTATCAAACTCCAGGAAATCCGCAATTCTTCATTAACGTACAGTTTATTCATTCTAATTATGACATAAAATAATAAACATTTATAAATTGTATGCATTAGTCTCATTTACCGTCTTCTGCTTTGTTTATAAAAATATTGTTCATATTTACCTCCTCGCGGCTGTGGGGAGTCTAGCACAAAGAAACAGACGCCTGTCCCTACCGGAATCGCTCAACCAATCCGGGTAGACGACGAGGAATAGAAGGCGGGATCTAAATTGTCCAGTCATTGTAATTGGGTAAAAGAGCGATCTATCAAATGTTTCATAATGTCAGGTTCATTTTATGCAAATTTGTTATGCAACGCTCACCTGTATGCAAAATTCATGTCCTAAATCAATGACATAAAAGGTCCCATACCTTAAATTGGCTTAACTGAATCAGGGGCCCTCATGACCCACCAAAGGACCTCGGTTTAATTTGCAAGGGAGACACAGATTGTCTTGAAGTTATTTACAATAAAGGTCTTTATATTTACATAATTCGACAATTAAAATGCTAAATCTGCTAAATAATATATGTGCAACATAGCCATCATTAATTACTCTGTAGAAAACTCCATCAATGTTTTCATAGAAACAAGCTGTAAACAGTAAAACATTTTTTTTTTTTCTTTTTTTAGTTATATTAATGTTAAGTTAAATCAGTTTAAGTTATATTAATGAATATGAGATTCACCCAATGAATAACAAGGTTTAAAACTTACAAACAATATTTAGGCTTTATATGTTTTTTTCTGTAATACACCATCATAAGAATCCACTGGACAGAAGTTTTTTTATTATTATTATTACGAAGATTATATCAACCAATTAAAAAGCAGTTACAATGCAAAGATACAAACTAATAATAATAATAATAATAATAATAATATTAAATTAAAATTATAATGACAAAACAAATGAATTTAGACAGGGTATGAAATTAAACAAAACACACTACATTCAAAGGAAAAGATTAAATAGCTTACAAATTTCAACTGTTTTTAAAGCCTTCTTATTACAAGTTAGAAATAGTCCCAAAGTAATGCTGTATTTCAGCAAGCAAAACATAAAACAGTGCCTTTTGACATGGGAATTTACATTTAGGCCTATGTACAGGCATCTCAATAAATTAGAATGTCGTGGAAAAGTTCATTTATTTCAGTAATTCAACTCAAATTATGAAACTCGTGTATTAAATAAATTCAATGCACACAGACTGAAGTAGTTTAAGTCTTTGGTTCTTTTGATTGTGATGATTTTGGCTCACATTTAACAAAAACCCACCAATTCACTTTCTTAACAAATTAGAATATGGTGACATGCCAATCAGCTAATCAACTCAAAACACCTGCAAAGGTTTCCTGAGCCTTCAAAATGGTCTCTCAGTTTGGTTCACTAGGCTACACAATCATGGGGAAGACTGCTGATCTGACAGTTGTCCAGAAGACAATCACTGACACCCTTCACAAGGAGGATAAGCCACAAACATTCATTGCCAAAGAAGCTGGCTGTTCACAGAGTGCTGTATCCAAGCATGTTAACAGAAAGTTGAGTGGAAGGAAAAAGTGTGGAAGAAAAAGATGCACAACCAACCGAGAGAACCGCAGCCTTATGAGGATTGTCAAGCAAAATCGATTCAATAATTTGGGTGAACTTCACAAGGAATGGACTGAGGCTGAGGTCAAGGCATCAAGAGCCACCACACACAGACGTGTCAAGGAATTTGGCTACAGTTGTCATATTCCTCTTGTTAAGCCACTCCTGAACCACAGACAACATCAGAGGCATCTTACCTGGGCTAAGGAGAAGAAGAACTGGACTGTTGCCCAGTGGTCCAAAGTCCTCTTTTCAGATGAGAGCAAGTTTTGTATTTCATTTGGAAACCAAGGTCCTAGAGTCTGGAGGAAGGGTGGAGAAGCTCATAGCCCAAGTTGCTTGAAGTCCAGTGTTAAGTTTCCACAGTCTGTGATGATTTGGGGTGCAATGTCATCTGCTGGTGTTGGTCCATTGTGTTTTTTGAAAACCAAAGTCACTGCACCCGTTTACCAAGAAATTTTGGAGCACTTCATGCTTCCTTCTGCTGACCAGCTTTTTAAAGATGCTGATTTCATTTTCCAGCAGGATTTGGTACCTGCCCACACTGCCAAAAGCACCAAAAGTTGGTTAAATGACCATGGTGTTGGTGTGCTTGACTGGCCAGCAAACTCACCAGACCTGAACCCCATAGAGAATCTATGGGGTATTGTCAAGAGGAAAATGAGAAACAAGAGACCAAAAAATGCAGATGAGCTGAAGGCCACTGTCAAAGAAACCTGGGCTTCCATACCACCTCAGCAGTGCCACAAACTGATCACCTCCATGCCACGCCGAATTGAGGCTTTAATTAAAGCAAAAGGAGCCCCTACCAAGTATTGAGTACATATACAGTAAATGAACATACTTTCCAGAAGGCCAACAATTCACTAAAAATGTTTTTTTTTTTCCTTATAAAGTATTCTAATTTGTTGAGATAGTGAATTGGTGGGTTTTTGTTAAATGTGAGCCAAAATTATCACAATTAAAAGAACCAAAGACTTAAACTACTTCAGTCTTTGTGCATTGAATTTATTTAATACACGAGTTTCACAATTTGAGTTGAATTACTGAAATAAATGAACTTTTCCACGACATTCTAATTTATTGAGATGCACCTGTAAATAATATTTTGTTAACAGAATAAGGAGATTAATTAGTTTTTCTGTAAATGCATTTTTTTGATTTAACAAATCCAAACAAAACATTTTCCCAAAGTAAAGAAAAATCTTTATCAATATTCTCAATAACAAATAAGGAGAGGTCTTTACACAACAATTTAGAGTAATGGCAGTGCCAAAATAAGGTGTTGTTGCAAGCAAGCAATAAATAAATAAATAAATAAGCTTGTATCGATATCTTTTATATATATATATATATATATATATATATATATATATATATATATATATATATATATATATTTCTTATTATGTATTAACAGGATATAAACGATGAAAAATTCGAAAGGAAACTTCTTTTATCATATTAGTAGGCCTAATTATGTATCTATTTGGAATCAGCCATACTATCCTACAAGCAACATCAGAGACAAAGGCGTTCCAATAAACCGTAACGTTTGGAATTGATACAAAATCATTAAGAAATAACAAACGTATTGATTTATTCCACCGGACTGAAGCGGAACCGGGAGGAGTCAGGTGTGTGACGTAGACGCGGTGGGAGGTGCGAACGCAAAGCGGAAAAGCTGATCTAGGTGCGGGACAGGTAAAACAGGTACGGGACTGTGAGGTGTGTCTGCTGTCCATGTACAAATCTTCCCGATTTTATAAAGCAGGCACCTATAATAGGCTAAACTGAGCGCGCTGATCTTTTTCTAAAGGTGAGTTTTGATCTGTTTATAAAGCTTTAAAGTGTATGCTCTCAGAGAAAGTGATTGATTGGTGATCGAGATTCATGAAGCACGGTTCTGTTGTCCTGCGACATCACCCGTTTTTCTTGTAGTGCAGGGGCCCGTTTCAGAAAGGAGGTTAAGAGAAACTCTGAGTATGTTAACCCTGAAATGAGGGAAACTCTGGGTTTTCCGTTTCAAAATGGGAGGTTTGTCAAACCCGGGAAAGCAGGGTAAGTCAAGCCCGTTTCTGAAAGAGAGGTAACTTTTAGGTTCACAGAGAGGTAACTGTGAACCTAACCTGGTCGGGAGCAGGTTTTCTTCGGTAAACCCAGAGTTTCTTTCCGTCTCCTCCCCCTTTTTAAAGTGTTTTAATAGATCATTCATTCACGCTGCAAAATTGATTTTCTTTCTGAGTGTTTTTGTCTTATTTCAAGTACAAATATTTCAAAATTCTTATGTTAAGATGCATTTTCTGTAGATGAAAAATGATATTTAGTCTTGTTAAAATATAAAATTGTTCTCCATAGGGTAAGACAAATAATATTATTGCAAACGGAAACAAGAATAGGCTATTTTGAATTTCTTACCCCATTGCCAGATAATTTGCAAAAAAAAAAAAAAAAAAAAAAATCACTCAAATTATTTTTTTCACTTCATGGAAACAAGACTAAATACATTGTTATTATTTATTTATTTACACAGTATCTTGTGTTTATTTATTTGAGCGATACCATTTTAAATGGTAGTTTTCTTCAAAACATCGGAGATGCAGAGCACATTATAAGTCCTGTATGCAGATTTTAAGGAAAGTGTGCATCGCTCTCACGCTCATTCTGAGAATATTTCCCTGGGCACAAACACTTCAAAGAGGAGTATCACAGGACTGTAGGTCAGGGGTGTAGAAATCGGTTTAAATGAGGCTAATCCAGTGGTTCTCAGACTTTTTTGGTCGTGCCCCCCTTTAAACCTATAAAAAAATCTGGCGCCCCCACCCTCCTCCCGAATCACCATCCCACTTCAGACTTCCAAATAATTTCACTAAACATTGTGAAAAATTAATGTTTTTTTTTTTTTCATTTAAATACCGACAGGGCAAAACAAAACAAAAACACCTGCATCACATGAAACATTGAAAAATAGCATAGAGTGAATAACTGTTATTATTATTCTCTCTTTTATCTTATTTATTTATGTATTTTTGTGGGTTTCATGCAGTGGCTAAGCTATGGGTGTGTTTTCACGGTGTGTGTGTGTTCACTGCTGTGTGTGTGCACTTTGGATGGGTTAATTGCAGAGCACACATTCCGAGTATGGGTCACCATACTTGGCCACATGTCACTTCACTTCACTTCACTTTCAGCTGTGGCCCAAATGGATGTTATTTATTAAATTATTTCACTATAATTTTATATATTTAAATATATATTTAACGTAAGTTTTCATGGTCAATTAAAGGCCAGTTTCTGGTCAGTTTCTTAATTTTCCCTCGTCCTAGGTTCATACAATACGCTTGTCAAATCGATGATTCGTCAGTTTCTGTTAGTCCCACCTATAATTATGTTTAGATGTAAGGACATGCGCGCTTTGAAAATAGTGTTGAACTGGAAAATTTAAATTGAAAACAATGAAACAAACCCAAATGAAAGTCTTAGCACTGTCCCAGACTGAGGTAATTGAATTAATTTTGTTAACGTTAGTCAATGCATTAACAATGACCAACATTTGTTACAGCATTAATTAATATTTGTTAACGTTAGTTAACGTTTACGTTAACTTAATAAAAATACAACTGTTCAGTGTTATTTTTGTTAGCTCAGGTACTAATTAGAGATAGCCTACTACTTTTAATTTTAATAATGTATTATTAAATGTTGAAATCAATGGGAAGTGATCACGCAATGACTGATGGATCGGCAGAGAATCGTCTTTCTGAGAGAAATCATGGTTCTATTCTATTTAAAGAAATATGAGGTAAAAGTGTGAATACATAATGTGCACACTTTTGGACTAAAAGTTTGCAGGTTATATAGCGAAGCACTGGTCAAAAATAAATGGAAGCAAACGCGATTGAATATGTACAGGTTTGTGTCTCCTTATTCTATTCAAAATATCCTTACTCCGATTGATTTTGCATTAATTCCTGGCAGAATAGTGTCATTGTAACCAAATATCATAAATAGGTCAAATATCAAAGCTATAATCTCACGGTCAAATCAATGTTTATATGTAAAATTTCTGTAACTGCTGCCAAAAATAATCTAGGCTATATATTTATAGCTCCACTGTGATTTGTGTCATTTTTTTTCAAGAAAATAAAAAAAATCAAAACGGTTTGTTCACAAATCGCACATTTATAAGTATCGTTCTGTATTTTCTATTAGCAATTTGATACGCAGTTTTCATACTACACTTTGCCCACCCGGTTTTAGGTAGGCCCCACCCACTTAAACATTTCTGGCCTAGCCCTGGGTTTCATGCTGTCCGCTAAGGCATAGGACACACAGAGGCCTTTCCTAAACACATCAGGTCATATTTTATCTCAAGCATGCTGTTAACTATTATTGTTCTGTGGGGTGGAAATGATGCCACAACTGAGCATATAAATGTATATAAATAATTTTCACGCAATAAATATTAAAATGGTTTATGGTAGTAGATAGTTAACATTAATTCATCTTTTTATGATGAATTTTCATATTTTAAGATTCAAGATATTAGGACAAAGCTAAAATAAAATTTATACATAAGTTATTTGAAAAGTCATCAATGGTGAAGGCATAGTAAAAAAGTTTCTAATACATCTTTAACCCTCTGTTGCATCGTGGTCACTACAGTGGACAGATATTTGGAAGCCATTTTGAACCATTTAAGATGCAGCATCATGTCCCAATCACCAACTGGCGAACCCCCAAAGTGTTGTCTACGATTCCATTTAATTGTTGTCTTTTTATTGATTTTTGTTTTTGTTTTGAGATATTGCATACTATATTCAAAACGGTGGCGGGAAAAGGGGATGCACCATGTACCTTGGAAATAAGTGTTAAATACTTTTATTCTCAGAAAACCAGACAGGTAGAAAAACTATTTTTCAGTTAGATAGGATGTCAGAAATAGATTCATCCAGATTTTATCAATATTTTTCTTGTACATTATTTTCTGTGACAGAAAATATATCGGTCCACTACAGTGGACGTCATGCACCTAAGGGTATAATTCTGCCTATGGGCCTATATATAGGTTCTGCCTTTTTTTTGTATGTTTTATTAAAATTATGACACAATTTACACTTGAATGGTAATATTGAACAGAAATATTAAATAGTTTTCAGATTTGATCATTTATTTAAATGTTTACAGTCTATATTTATTTATTAGGTCATATAAAACTGTAGGCATGTACATGTATACTGTATGAGTGCAGATATATGTGTGCATGAGTGTGTGGTGGGAGGGTGTGTGTGCTTGTGTGTGTTTGTATTTGTGCTCACGTGTGTATGAATAGCCCACCACCCCCACACTGCCCCACACACCCCTGTCCCATAGACACACACTCTTATGTTTTGTTTGTTACATTTCATATTTCTGTGCCGTCATGACATAGCTTGTTGTTATTGAATGTTCTTATGTGTATTCAAACCATTTTCACGTAGTAAATATTTTAAAAGCATGTTTTTTTTAAGACCTCAGATTTAGTTCTATTGATTCACTTTTTATACCTTTGATGCATGGTGTCCACTACAGTGGACATATATGTAACTCCCTCAAAATATAATATATTGACTTTTTTTTTTTTTGGCATGATTTTTCACTTGTTTAAAAGTAAAAACAAACATGTAAAAAAAATACTACTTTGTGATTTAATAATTCATGCATCAGAGGTTAAATAACCTTAATATAGCAAAAAGGTAAAGGGTAAAATCTGTTCTTTTTAATAAAATATAAACTCCTATTAGTTTATATTATTATATTAGTTTATCCTATTATATTAGTTTATAAAATATAAACTAAAATTTCTCAAAGTTGATGAAAGATGCAGTGTCTGATGTATTATTTGTTGCACTGCACTCTGATCTCTTTTCCATTGGGCTTTTTAGTATTGTTTGTTTTATCTGTGAAATTGAGTTGCACACAGTAAGCTTGTTCTTTCTTTCAGAGGACATCAGGATGAAGACCGAGGGAGAGGCAACTGAAAGGCCTGACAACACGGCATTCACGCAGCAGCGGCTTCCGGCATGGCAGCCCATACTCTCCGCTGGCATCGTCATTCCTGGCTTTCTAATCATTGGTTTAGCTTTCATAGGCATCGGAATCGGCCTCTTTCTGACCTCACAGACCATCCAAGTGCTGGAGGTAAGCGTTTATGGCGGGACAACAACAGCAAAAAACTTCACTGGGTGGATGACATAGCATTTTACAGTAGAGTTTGTTCATCCTTTGGTTAAGTAGCATATCTAATAGTTTAAACAAATGTACTGAGGTCAGTTATTGCTTGTTTGTTAAAGGATAGACAACACTATTTTCACATTCAAGTCTGTTTTAGAGTTAATGAACCCCTGACTCCACATTACTGCCTAGTAGTTGAGTTTAGTTAGTTTGGAGGTGTTACCGTGGTGTTTTGTGCAAGGTGAGAGACATTAATTAAACATTAATGCTCTCTTTTCTCACCATGTCACAGATGGATTACACAGGCGTTGAGAAGGATTCACCCTGTTTCCGCTGTACGATCCAAAGTCTCCAAAACTGCACCTGTGAAGTCAAATTCTCCCTTAGCGCATTGTTTACGGTAAAGTCTTTGAGTTTTACTCTGTTTTGAAGCCTGATATTTCTCCCTCAATGTTAGAAAGTGACTAATAACGTCTGTGGTGCTTACAGGGCCCTGTCTTCTTTTATTATGGCCTGTCTAATTACTTCCAGAACTTCAGAAAATATGGTGTGTCAAAAGACTATTATCAGCTCACTGGCGATACGCAATATTTCAAGGTTTGCATTTGGCATGAACAATCTTTTAAATGTTGTTTCAACTTTTGGATCTTTCATTTGATGTATTGAATCCCACTTTCTTTGTTTTTATTTTCATCTGACTTTTCAGAGTCCACAAGATGTTTGCTCTCCATATTCGCGTGACTCCAAAAATAACCCCATTGTCCCTTGTGGAGCTATAGCGAATAGCATGTTCAATGGTATCATTTCAGATTTGTAGATTAACTTTATGTATGTATGTATTAAGCTCTGAAATGGACTACTAATTATTTATTTGTGTGTCTTGTGCAAAGACACATTTGAGCTCTACCAAATAATCAATGGAACGATGAAGAAGGTTCCATTAGATGGTAAAGGAATCTCCTGGTGGACTGATTACAACATAAAGTACAGGAACCCTTCGTCTGTGAATGGCTCCTTTGCAAGCGCTTTTGATGGTAATTTGCCTTAAAGTTGTAATGTAATAGTAGCTATAGTATTTGAGACTTGGAATAGAACTTAATGGATCCTTTATGAATGCTGATTAACAGGTACAGTGAAGCCCATAAACTGGCCTAAGGCAGCATATGAGCTGGACCTCACAGACCCAAACAACAACGGTTTCCTGAACCAGGACTTTCTAGTGTGGATGAGGAGAGCAGCACTTCCTCAGTTCAGGAAGCTGTACCGGCGAATCACAGAGGGTGATTATGCCGCGGGGCTCCCTGCTGGAAACTACTCTCTGACAGTCCATTACAGTATCCTTCTCATGAAAGTCAAAGCTCACTCAAGACAGGGATTAATACTAGGATTTTCATGTTTTATTCATTTTACCAAGTTCTGAAATTTGTAGGACTTAAAGCCTCATCATGCCTTCAATCAGGAAGTCTTCAGATGTTTTAGTCTCAAGACCGCATATGGCGTCAGTCCTGTTTCGCAGATGTCTTTTGACCATGTTTGCCTGTGATCCAGGCCAACAGGTTTTACAGGTTGGGTGTGGCTTTTAGCTGGTCCAGAGCAGAATACAGAAGCAACAAACAGAGGGTTTTGAATATGTAAACTGATGAAAAGGCATGACAGTCAAAAGAGCAGATGAAATTTGTCTTGAAGGTGCACTTTTGTCATTTTTTCCCCCTTTTACACAACTTAAAAGGAACTTAAATGTAAACTACCCTGAAAAAGTTTAGGGTTTGTAAGATTCTTTCAAATGTTTTTAAGAGTAGTTTCTTATGCTTACCAAGGCAATTATTTGATGAAACATACAGTAAAAACAGTAACATTGTGAATTACAATATTACAGTATAGAGTAACTCTTTTCTATGTTAATATATTTTAAAACGTAATGTATTCCTGTGATGGCAAATGTGCTGAATTTTCAGCAGCCATTACTCCAGTCTTCAGTGTCACATGATCGTTCAGAAATCATTCTGATATGCTGATTTGGTGCAACAATTCTTATCAATGTAGAAAACAGCTGAGTAGCTTAATAGTTTTATGATCCATTTTTTTTTCTCCAAGATTCTTTGATGAATTAAAAAACAAAAGAACAGTTTTTTTTTAAGGCCTTCTGTAACATTTTTACTACCACTTTTGATCAAATTTAATTCATACTTGCTGAGTTAAGTATTAATTTCTTTAAAAGTGGGCCACATGACAGCTGAAATCTTCCTTTATCTTTTTAACCCTCCTGTTATTGTCATTTTTGAACGTGGAATAAATTATTTATGGCTATTAATGAATAGAGGATTTCTACAATGGTATTGGTGACTGAAAACACTGAAAAATTTTGTCCAAAACGACTGCCTGCGCAACGAAAACACACCACTTAGTGCACCTTTAAGGCAAAGTTTTCAGAAGCACTTGTTGTTCAAAAAAATTCACTTTTTTATACATATGCAGCATGCTTGTTCCTTAACCATATAATTTCCAGACTACCCAGTACTGAGTTTTGATGGACGTAAGAAGGTGGTCTTCAGCAACGTGTCTTGGATGGGAGGGAAGAACGACTTCTTGGGCATTGCTTATTTAGTAGTTGGCTCCTTGTGTGTGGTCATGTCAATGGTTATGCTAATAGTTTATGCCAAATTCAAATTCTCAGAAGCAGATGATGCATGATAATGCAAGGCAGCTTTGTTTATAAAGACCACCTTGTACATGCATCTTAAAAACAAGAAAGAAAAGAAATAAGGGGTTCATTTAAGATGGATCCAAATGTTGTTTCAGACAAAAACATCATGGTCTAAATCAATAATTTTGCATTCACATGCTAGAAAGTTTTAACTTCAGGTCATTTATTTATTTTAAACCAGGAATTATTTGTTTACTAAAAGAACACAGGATATGACAGGATATGCTTTAGGCATAAGGAAAAAACTATTAGGCTGTTAGACTATTAGAGTTTGTTCAAATGTCTTAGAATCTGAAGATCAAAATGGTTATCAGAGGTCATCATTCAGGGAATGTTACAGGTTTCTTTTATTTTACTTTGACGGTCTCCGGTATAAAATATGAATTAGCAGTTATTGTTAGTTTCTGGACAATACATGTAAAACAAAGCGAATAATGGTTTTTAAATTTGCTTAAAACTTAATTTCTTGACTAGTCAGGAAATGTTTAACAGATATATGGACAGAGACAGTCTCAGGTGCCATATCTACCTATCAGATGCATAGCTTGGTTAAAGCTTTGTGTATGTTTAGTTTAATATATTGAGAATTAAAATGTATTGCTGCTTGTATATTTTCTGTAATAAATTTAAAATGCTGTTTTATAATATTAAAGCAGTGTTTTTGTTGTGAGCTTTTGTTTCAAGCATGAACGATTTTATTTCCAAGCAAGGGAAATGGTGTGCTTTTACAGTGCCATTTGTACTGGACAAGTTAAATGAAAGTGAAGGGCGAAACTTGACTTTGTTTGCATGCATCGGTGATATTGATCCTTGTTAGTGAAGCAGATCTTATTTGGGAGCAGTTTTCTATGCAGAGTTTAGCTCTAATTCTGCACTCTGGTTCAGTGTCTTTTGAAGTAAAATGTTTGAAGAGTGAGGATAGAACTATATTCAGATTAAATCTGCTCATAAATATTGCTTTGTTTATATATTAAAATGGACAACTTTTGATTGTCTGGACTGGGCCTGATTTTTAATGTAACTTAAAATAAATTAAAAAAAAGGCTATTGTCTGCATGTGGGTTTGGCAAGTAAAGATGACATAATCTAGATTTGTGATCTATTCAAAAGAAGTATTAGTGAATTACTGAAATCCATCACCTTTGTATACATCATTTAACAATAGGCTGCTTCGGAAAGAACCTACACTGTACATTATCCTCAAAAAAAAGTTTGGGGCTGGTAATCGGTTAATGAATTTTAACTCCCTTATGATCACCATTGCTGTATTTACTTGATCAAAAATACAGTAAAAAAAATATTATTGTAAAATATTACATTTTAAGCCTACTGAAAATTCAGCTATTATGTCCTCTGTGTCACACGATTCTTCAGAAATCATGCAAATATGCTGGTGCTTGAGAAACATTTATTATTATCATCAATGTTAAAAACAGTTGTGCTGCTTAGTATTTTGTGGAAACCATCATTATTTTATTTTTTCAGGATTGTTTGATTAATAGAATATTCAAATGCACTGTATTTATTTGAAATAGAAATGTTTTGTAACTTTCTAAATTTCTTTACTCCTACACTTGATCAATTTAATGCATCTTTTCTGAATAAAAGTATTGATTTCTTAAAAAAATCTCACTGACCCCAAACCTTGGAACAGTATTGTATAGTAAGAGAACTGTTAATGGATTTTGATTAATAGCTGCTAAATTATAAAGAAGTAAATGAGATGTGCAATGAAATTCGTAAGACTACTGTATGTGCACTAGGTGGCATGGTTGGGTCAAGGTTATGTGTTAGTATGCCTGCTGCAAAGATAGGCTACTTCCATCTCTCACTTCTTTAACCTACACTTCTTTATAAACTTGTAACTGTTGTTTAAATAGCCTATCTTAACTGTGTAATTAACCATTTTACCTTACAAGATGGCTTTATTATTAAAGCTAGAGTTCGAATCCCTATCTTTGGATTTTTAACCTCAGTAGAAGGATTGAAAGTCTCACTTTGCTCGGTTGTTAGGTTTGTAGATGTGAGGCGCAGCAGGATGTGGATGTGTTTAGTGTGAGAGTGTCTGTATAGAGGCGGTTCTCCCGATGATGACTCTGTACCGTCTACACTGACTGATTTGGCCGGGCTGCTATCACTGTTTTTGTATTATTAGCCTGTGATATGGGTGCCTTCATTTCCTGTTCTTTCAGATGGTTGAAGCAGGCCTGATATTGGAAAAGCTGAGAGGAGAGAGCAAAAAACAATAACAAGGCCAGAGGTGGATCTCTCTCTTTCATTTCTTCCTCCCTCTTTTCTTAATATAGGCATTGCATTATAAGTGTAGCCTAAGTGATGATGGTTCATGTGTGGGTGTTTTTTTTTTTTCTTTTTACTCTGGAGAGCGAGGATCTTTATGAACAGAAGAGATATTTATTAGACATTATCCTACTGGTTCATATATTGTTTTACTCTCCATAGCCATTTCATTTGTCGGACCCCGACCAATAATGCAAACCACTGTGTTATTATTTAAGTGATAAGTGTTGCCATAACGACAGATCCTGTATTTAATGACCAGTTTCATGACTGTAACAAGCACAAAAGGTTTTTATTACCGAGCGAGGTAGAGCAGACAACTTAAATGAAAGTGAAGAGTTGAATCTTTACTGACTCACCAGGACTTCATTAGCGCACGTCGGTGGTATTGATGCTGGAAGTGAGTGGAGGAAATTTTAGCGCAATGGAGTGTACATTTAGCCCTATGTCTTCACAGTAATTCAGTCCCGCAGTGTTTGCAAAGTGTTGATAAACAAACATCAATTCTAATGAATTCAAGCACATCCTACTGCGACAGCACCCTTATTTAAATGAGTGCACAATTTCACTCAGGCTCTAATAATAGATTGATTCCACATTATCAAGCAATTATGAACCCATGTTATGGTTTCTGAGGTGACGGGAAGCCTTTGTGATGCCTGTGACTTTTAGAGAAGGTTTTCAGTGCGGATTCTGCATCACAGAATGCAGAATGTTGAACAATTAGACAGCCAACGTGACTGCAGGCATTTTATGCAAAATAGACTAACAGATGAATCCAGTGATGGTCTGGGTGTTTGGAAGCACCCATCAGTTCCACACAGATAACAGCTTGCTCTTTTTTTACTCGTTTATTTTTATTATTATTTTTTTTTTAACAGTGATGGATGTCAGATAGGAGAGAAACAACAACACTCATCTGAAGATGTGGGTATTGACAGGACTATCAGAAAAAAAAAAAACTTATCTGTCTTGTTTATGTGTCTTGTTTTTCAGTCTAAACATTTGAAGAGTTCAGATGCAAAAGCCTGATGAACCTATATTCATTGCCATTAAATGAACCTATTCATTGCCATTAAAGTGAAATAGCTGAACCTACACATAGGAGCCTAATAAAAATGCCCATTTTAGAAGAAAATTTCAAATGGCACTTAGAGGCTTTTGCATCTGAACTCTTTATTTGTAAAACAAGATTTTCTTAAGAAGCAAAACTGAACAAAATACTGAGATCCTTGGAAGGTTTTTTATTTTTTTATTTTAAAGCATAAACATCTCTACATTTTGTTACATATAATTTATCAAAGCCGACCATAAAGATTTTTACATTGTTACAAAACATCTATTTAAAATAAATGCTGTTTTTAACTTCCTTTCCATCATAGGATCTTACAATTTTCATAAATAAATATGTATTAAATAATTTATATGTTAATTTATTTGTAATAATGTATAATACGATGATTTCTAAAGGATAAATCACATTTTAAAATATATTAAAGTTGAAATGTTAGTAATATTTCACAATATTTCTATTTTTATTGTATTTTGGATCAAAAAAAAAAAAAAAGCCTTGCTGGGCATAAGTAACTTAATTCAAAAACATGAAAAAAAAAATCTTATACAAACTTATGAATGACAGCGTATGTTTAAAATAAGAAAAGGTTATATACGTTGCCTTCCCGTTTGAACTGGGGGCTAGGTTTTATAAATTATTTGCATTTCATGCATATATAATGTAATTATAAACCGAAAATGTGGAGTAAATAAAACTCAATTTATTCACAAATTGGATTAGATATTGTGGTATTCCAGTCAGCATTGATTAATTTGCATGTTCAGTGCTGATTTATAGCTTCAAAAGGACAATCAGAGTTAAAGTGAAGTTACAAAAATGATAAATATATGCATAATACCCTGAAGTATTTAAATATTCCTCTTAAATGGCTTTCCATTAATATAAAATGAAATGTCTGAGAACTGCACCCTGTAGCTGAGTTTTGCTAGTGATTATCAGTCTTGACGTTAATTAGAAAAAGATTCCCACACAAGTGGACGCTGGTCCTCGGACCCTCTGGCCACCTTCATTTGGAAAAGAACTCCTCTCTCTGGTAGTCCCTTTGGGAGAGACATTTTCCTTAATGTCATAAAACATTATAAATGCCCAAAAATGATTATAAACTGAACAGAAGTGTCTTAATTGTGAGACATTATGATAAAGTAGCCAAATTTATGATGTACACATAAATATATGAACTTGATCTGGAAGAGATGTGATGAAAGATAAGCTTAAACTGGGAGAGGGATGATAAATTTTAAGCAGTGGGAATAAGAAAGATTGAGAGTCTTGACCTAAGGCGCCACTTTAAGCAGGTCTGGATACAGTCTTAAATTTGCATTAACATTCACGATTTGTATCATCTTTCTACATTGTCTCTCTCATTAAACCCTGATTTGCCTCTAATTGGAAGTAAATGGCTGGCAGTTCAGTGCTAATCACTGTAATTGTGGTCTCATTTGGTGTGCTTGATAACTGGCCTGCTCTGACTTCATCAGCCACCCAAATGCTGAGGAGAGGTTGAGTTATATTCAGCCAGTCGACCGTGTGTGTGTGTGTGTGTGTGTGTTTAAAATTAATATTGATTTAAAGTAGGGCACAATTCATGCGTTTTACAACACCCTGTCAGACAGATTCAGAGGGCATCACAGAAACGCTGTTACAGTGCTGCAGTGGCCCTAAATTCAGTTATTTGAATTGGCCTCGCATTTGTATGTTGAGTTGCTTGATTTGAATTTGTTATTTTTTTCTCCCGAGTGAATCTGTAAGTAAACCTACACAACAGATTTGAGGAAGTGCCTTGCTGCGTGGCTCTGTGTGACGGTAATGAGAATTGGCATCTTTATTTTGGATCCTGTGAGAACCCAATGGTTACCCCTCATTGCATGACTGAGGGACACAAAGGTTTGTTCTAAAATAAGGGACTGATTGTTGTGTTTGCGTTCTGTTTCTTTCGTGTCACATATAGCCAGAGAGATGGGCTGACTCTATGCAAAGCAGGGTGTTAGCTGCAAGTCCGCATGGATAAATTTAGCTTCTTCGTGTCACCTCACTGTCTCCGATATAGACATAAACTCGCTGGCTGAGTTTGGGATTCAGGCCATTGTGATTTCTAGGTTGCCTTGTGACTTTGTCTGTTTTTGTGGCAGTTTTTCTCCACTTATCAAATCTGTAAGAGAGTAGATTTAGTATGCAACTATGTATAAGGTTTTTTCATGATGTACTTTGCTTTACGTTCTCTGTTTGTACTGATAATCATGTGCATAAAAATTCATGTCATGGTGTCAATCAGGCCACAGTACAAATGAAGCCACGAAGAGTTGTAAATGTGCTTTTGCAAACAATTCCTTCTGAACCTTCACTATCCTTTGGAATTAGGTTATTTAAAAAGTATTAATATTACTATATTATTTTAATATAATACATTTAAATTTTAAAGAATATATTAAATTTGTTTGTTATATTTCATATATTTTATACATATAATTAAATGTATTAATTATTATTTGAAAATAAGCTATAAAAATAAGTTAATTTATAGGTGTGATATTTTCATATTCTTTTAGTCAGTGGAACTTAAAGCAAATGCTGCACATTTATAAAGTTGCATTGGAAATGTAACTTTTAGTTATTACTTACCCAGTGGTATATGATGCAATGTCATAAATTTAGTTTTTTTGTTTTGTTTCTTTTTCAGACCCAAAGATTCCTGCAGTTCAGAGCAGTAATCATTCTGGACAGACAGCTTCGCTTCGGGGCTTAAAATTGTTTCATATTTGTCAACTTTGGTTCGTTTCTCCCAAGGTTTCTTTCTGGCACTTCTAAACTTTTTATTGCAGTGACCTTGTGCTTGGTCACCGGGGGGCTTAGGGTTGACATCCTAAGCTGCTTTGTAGAAATCTCTATTGTTGAAAGCCAATTTATACGTTGAAATCTTTAATTAGAAAAATGTGTTTCTATGCCAATGCAGTGCTTATGTTATGTGCATTTATCTCTCGTTCACACTGCTTTTAATCTACTACGTGACTGATATTTATCTTCCACTCTGACACTGGCTTTCTTTTTCAATAGCGTCCCTCAATAAGTGTGTTACGATAACATCGGTAATGACTTCAGGTCTACAAGTATTTTTCTGAATACAAACAGGGAAGACTGTGCAGAAATTGGCCAAAGGTTTTCATTGTTTGAATATTTATTTGTGCATCACAGCTTCCCACATTCTACAAGGCACTGATATTTACCTTTAAGGACCTTTTAGGTTGAAGGATTTTTTTTTAAGTTTTTTTTTTTTTTTTTTAGGTTGAAGGTTTTCAATCTATGCACACATGCATATAACATGCCAGAGTTTTAGCAAAAGGGTAGATTTTCTGTGAATATTGATGGGCCATTCCTCACAAAGCAGCCATATGGCTTCAAATAGTTATACAGACAGTTTTTATGGTCTTTTGGGGTCTTTTTTAGAGCATGACAACCGTATGAATTGTACTTGTGGACAAGAGCCCAAATGTCTCTTGGTCCACAGAAAAAAATAACAGCATATGGGTTTGGAATAACATGACGGTGACTCAAATGATGCTAGAATTTGGGTGAACTATTCCAAGTCTCTCTTATTTTGTCCTCTTTTTGATGCCATTGCTGTCTAGGAGAAACAATTGAGATATTACAGAGGTCTCATTTGGAATTTTTCTTACTTATGTGATGCAACAACCTTGAATAAATTCACTCATCTTTCCACATTTCGCAGTTTTCACACCTCTCATGTATTCCTGAGCCTCATAAGTGTAGTTTTATATTTATGTGCCAGTGTTTGATGGTGTGCAGCATGGAAACGCTGAACAGGAAAGCGCTGTTTCACACTGCCACATCCACTCAGAGCTGAGCAGATGATACTGCCATTCACACACTGTCTTCCTCTGCCCCTCAGTCCTGAGGCTGTCTCACTCTCAAACAATCCCATTGGACTGACGGAGCAGTTGGCATGTTGTTGCATTGTGGAGAATGACTGGAGTGCTATAGGGAGCGACAGCAAAGAGAGAAATGCTGTGACATTATGTGAAATGTATGATACTGTGAAACCACATCAGTTGGCATTGAGGGGAAAGTTGTATTTGAGGGATTAGTTCACCCAAAATAAAGGAGTTATTCCCCCTCATGACTTTTTTCCTTCTTTGGAAATTTTGAGTGATGTGTTGGGCGCCCTTCTATGAAACTGTAATGAATGGAGACTTCAAAAAGGGCATAAAAGGCCCATAAAGGTGGTCCAAGTGAATCGTTTGTGTTCATAAGAAAGACGATAGTTATGAAATGTAAATTGTTGTTAACTCATAATCTTTCCCTACAGTGGGCTGTTAATTGCTGCAACTGGATCATTGAGTCATTGAGTTGAACTTAAGAACTGCTGTAGATTCTTAAATCATACACACTGCTTTTGTAAACTGGATGAAACCGATTCACTGAAAAGATCTGATTCAAAGAATGATTCATTCACCAGTCAGACTGTGCTACTTCTCTCATGACTGATTTTCAAGGAATAGTGACTTTTGGTCTTTATAAATTCAGAAGTTTTGAAATATTGTATAAAACTTTTATGGTGCCTTTTTGTTATTTTGGAGTTTGATGGTTCCAGTGCTCATTGACTTTCATTATACTGAAAAGAGTGACCAGCATACTCTTCAAAACAAGAAAGACATTCATACAAGTTTGGAGGGACATGAGGGTAAGTAAACGATGACAGAATTGTCATTTTTGGGTGAACTATCCCTTTAAAGCATTTTTAGCCCAGAGATTTTGATGAACCCACCAGTGTCTGTTTACATGAAGCTGAAGAGCTGTCCAGCTGTTTTTCTGTGGGTAGCAGGTGTATTGCCTTCTACTCCTTTTTATTACATAAAAATCTTCCTCCCTGCACTTAAAAAAAATATGCAGTGTTCTTTTGTTTTTGTTGCTCTTAAGTTTTAAAGTTTTAATGGGATCACTGTACACACCTGTATAATGGTGTGAACATCAGCAGCTTTGCCCTCTGGCATTTCTATAACAGAAAATTCAGGATAGTCGCTTTCCTGCAAAATAATACAAATGTTTCATAATCTGGACAATTAATGTTTAGTTTATACCCTAACGCCATATCCAAATTAGCAGAAAAATGCAACAAGTGATAAATTGATAACATTTCTTACATATACTACCAGTCAACATTTTGGAGTCAGTAGGATTTTTTAATGTTTTGTAAAAAAAAAAAAAAAAAAAAAAAAGAGAAAGAAAGAAAAGACATAATAATAATAAAATAAATCAATAAATAAAATAAAATTGCATTTATTTGATCAAGGAAAACAGTAAACACAGTAATATTATTACCATTTAAAATAACTATTTTTAGTTTTACTATATAAGATATTACAATTTAAATAACTATTTTCAATTTTAATGTATTTTAAAATGTAATTAATTCCTATGATGGCAAAGCTGAATTTTCAGCAGCCATTACTCCAGTCTCCAGTGTCACATGATCCATCAAAAATCATTCTAATATGCTGATTTGGTGATCAAGAAACATCTCGTTATTATCAATTTTTAAAACAGAAAACTGCTGCTTAATATTTTTATACCAACCATGTTACTTTTTTCAGGATCCTTTGATGAATAGAAAGTTCAAAAGAACAGCATTTCTTTGAAAAATGCATCTTTTTTTGACATTACAAATGTCTTTACAGTCACTTTTGATCAATTTAATACAACCTTGCCAAATAAAAGTATTACTTTCTTTCACAAACTGTAGTTTAAATCTATAGCACTATACATCTTTATGTCCTAAGTTGCCACGGCTACGACAAATAATGCAAGGCAGGACATTTTGCCAGTTAATAACTTTCTATTTCCATGATGTCATGCTGAGAAGCCCCATCAGCTATAAATTTTCATTTGTCCAAAATCCTGCTCCTTATTATACATTAAACATCAAATATATTCAGATTGGCTGTGAGTGTAAGTACTTTTACACTTTGAGTTTAATTTCAGTCAGACTAAAGTAATAACTCTTTAATGTGATGTAAGCGCTTTAGTCTGACTGAAATCATACTAGCCCGAAGCAATATTTTGTGCACAATGTGTATTTAATTTTTCAAATATTTAATTGTGCATTGTGACGTATATTTAGACAAGCATATGAAACTTAACTATGCAAAACCCACTGCAGCTTGATTATAACTGTGCATGTAAAGTACTTTGTGTCATGCAGTAGTTTTGCACTCGGTGTACATAGATAAATTGCTTGTCACTGGAAATGTATCATGCCTGGTTAGAGCATGGAGTTACATTCATATACTCGTACCCAAGAGCCTCTGTGGCACATCCCTACTGACCAGTAGACATAGTTAAAGAGGCCACAGCTACCTTGGGTAAGTCATGAAAGAATGCTGAGCGGTGTGTGTTGCATTTCCGCAGTACCTGAGGCTTTGATACTGTTTTCACACACATATACACATCATGTAAAACTCTCAGCAGTCCATGTAACCCCTGACTGCGGCACGAATGCTGGACCACTGTGAGAGGAGTGCTGGACATCTGTATTTCCTCCATGCTGACAGCAGTGTCGCAGAGGTCAGGCTTTCCCTTGTTCTGGTTAAGGGCTCAGATCTGGCAGGAGCTCATCACAATGAGTGTGACATCAGTCTTTTAACAGCGTTATGACAGCTCCTCTTCTTTACTGGGTAAGAACTGTCAAGCATCAATCCCCTGGACTCCCAAGCAGGAAGGTGTGCGTGTGTGTCTTACTCACTCTTCTAGGACTCCATCTTTATTCATCTTTCACAGTGAAGACCTAAAAGAGAGAAAGAGACAAACGCAGGTTTATTGCTGTATTGTGCTCAGTTTGAGCTAAGAAGAGACAAAAAAAAAAAAAAATAATAGCTCTTTCCTGAGAAAACACAGGTGTGCTGGCTTGCTCTGACAGCAGGGATTATCGACCCTAAATGCAAATAATACAACCATAAACACATATAGGATAGCTAAATAAATAGGCTTATTCTACAACACATTGGAATACTTGATTCTGATTGGTCAGCTGCTGCTTGTAAGATACAGTATTTCTGATTCTGATAAGTATGATTTTGCTTGATCGCTGAAACTAGCGCTATTATAAGGTCTCCTGTATCCGATCACACTGCGGCACACTGCTCACACTCTCTCTTTTTCGTTTCATACAAACACAACTGGTACCATCTCAGTTAGCTCAGCTTGTAGTGAAAATAACATCAGAGGACTTTAGAACCATAGAGTGTCCAAGACATGTCGCAAAGATCATATTCATGTTGAACAAACATGAATGCCACCACAATGCCATTACGAGTGGGGAACTCTTAATTTTCATGAGTTGAGGTGTGTCTATGAGAAAACATGGTGGGTGCAAGTGAATACAGCTCTTGTGGTAAATATAATAGCATTGTACAATTATGATTGAATACCAGTTCTGTTTACATAATCTTCATAAATTGAATAAAAAAGCACAGACGCCTGATGCACATTCGTTTTATTCATGATTTTGTAGAAGTAGAAAAAAAAAAAAAACTTGCTGATTTTTTTTTATTTATTTATTTATTTTTTTTGATGACATGCCAACTTAAATATGATATGATAAGTGTGCGCTTAGAATAAACAGACAATATAGTTATTTTTATAGTTATCGTTCTTGGTGTGAACAGGCGTTAAATTAAATATGTTCACTTGCACCAATAATAAACATGGTTTGTGCTGATGACAAACCTGATGAAAAAGTATTTTGTATGGCTGCCAAGAACATCAAGTTTTAAATTCAGCTGATATTTACAAACCAAACACATGCTATAAAGAATGTCAATCACACTTCTGCTGTTGTTTATGCATTTATAAAATTGCCAATTTTCCTGTTCAGCCTATGGCATGTTAATCATTTTGGCAGAGAGGTCTGTGCAGTTCAGTGTATTTTAATGTTTGATTTAGGTATTTTGATGGATTTAATACAGAACCCATTTTCTTTGCTTTCAATTATGGGAAAAATTTTGTATTATATGGGATGGTTGTCAACCTGGTGGTTGTAGTTGTGTTGGTGGTCCTCTATATCTCCAGGTTGTTTTGATCACAGTTGGAGTGGAAATAGTGGAATGGATTTCTCTCCGTTTCGTCTTCGCTGTGAAGTTCTGGGCTCTTTACACCCAGATAAAGTTCACAAACTATAAAGTGCTGCTCACCTGCCCTCTCCCTCCTCTGATCTGTGTAATGGCCCATCTCCTTATCCCTCTGTCATTTGAGTTTCCATTTACACTTTCTCGAACTCTCCCCTTCATCTCTCCGCTCTCAGTCTGTCCTGCTGTCTCATTGTCCATCTCCCCTTTTTTCTCGTTTTCCTGTTTATTCAGTTCCTTTCTCCAATTCACCATTCCTTTCAGTCTCTCTTCTGTCATTTTGAGTTCCATCACATGTTCATTGGCTCCTGGCTGATAGAGCTCTCGGGCTCTGAGATTAAATGGCTGTCTGGCCTAATCTGAGTTTTGCAGCAAGCTATGAAGTTCAGGTTGAAGCAATGGCCAGCCTTTCGAAAGAGATAAGAGGCAGACAGAAGATTGGAAGTGTGGAGTGTGGTATTTGACCTATAAGCAGAAATGATAACCAGCCAGGACACAAAAATATCTTGAGTCCCTTTATGGGAGTGATTCAGTATGTTTGCTGCGACGTGTTGAGTAAACACACAACCTCCATTCCAAATCCGATGCTGGCAAGTAACTGGCTAAAAGTAGCAATGCTACTAATTTAGCTGGTGTAAAATGGTATTAACTGGTTTTGGCCAGCTGGTTTCTTGAACTGATGAGCTAAAAAGTGCCAGAAAACCCTTTCAAACCTGCAAGTTTGCGAGACCTGGGAGATTTTAGGCCGGGTGTTCTCAACTCTGGCCCTGTCCTCAAACCCTAATCAAACACAGCTTAACAAACTAATCTTCACGACTGCTAGAAATTTACAGGCAGGTGAGTCTGATCAAGGTTGGAGCTAAACTCTGCTGGAAAGTGGATCTTGAAGGCCAGAGTTGAGAACCTCTGTTTTAAGCTGACTACATGTATTTTCCAGCAGGGTCAGTGCAGATGCATTACTATTTCTGTAACATTTTATGAACACAGATGAAATAAATGTGCACTTCTAAGATATCCACTCTCTTTAATATTAAGTCCGATTCAATTTAGTGAAACGATTCATGTGAAATAAGCCAATTCAAAAAAAGATTCACAGATTTCAGTTGAGTCCCTGCAGAGAATACAAAATAATTTTATAATATTTACCATAAGCATAAATAGTTATATTTACTACAAAATATTTAATACAAAATATTAATCCCTAAAATATGCTGCTGGTCAAATGCTGTATAATGTTTTCTTCTTAACTAAGCTAGCTATTTTGTATTGTAGTGTATAGCCAACTACTTTTTCAAATGGTTATCTTGACGGTTTAACTACTTTAAGTTATGAGTATAGCTTTTAGTATATGAGTATAGTATAGTACAACACCAGTTTTATTTTATACATAAAAAAACAAAAACAATATTCTACACAGGTACCAAGTCACTTCCTCAAATTTTGAGGGACTTGGCAAACTATTGTTTACTGAGAGTCTTTACCATTATTTTCAACAGATTCTCACACTAGCCGATTTCTAAGCTAATAACTGACTCTGATGCTGACTCAAACTGGCCAAACAAATAACAACAGTTCAATCATTTTAAAGTTGGATTTTGGATATAGAATATTGAGAAACACAAGTCTCATGTTCACTTACCCAACAATTACCTACATGGTTAACATTTGTTGGGATTTGGTGTATTAGCTTCTATTAACACAAATAAATAGCACACACACATTTTATTCGGGCTGTTTTGTTGAGGATTTTCAGTAATGAATGTGCTTGCATTGATGACTGTGTTCATGTTTTTATAATATCTTTGTTATTCAGCATTCTCCAAATGCTTTATCCACAAAGTTCAGATGCAATACTATCTTAGATGAGCCTTATTTGGATGCCTATTGCTTATAACAGCCTTCAGGTGGCGACTGCGAATGGAGCTTCTTTCTCTCCTGCAGCGTCTTTTGACAGATACATTCTTTACACTTTCCCCTAAATGCGAAGCGAATGAGAGGCAGATGAATATTTAGCCTGCAAGAAGGTTGTTTACCAACTCTGAGGCTTGTAACCAATTAATGATGATTTGTTGCACTCAGACACCATTAGGGAGGCTTGAGGAAAAGGAAAGTTGAGAATACTTTAGGCCAAAATGGCACAAATAGCTTCCACTACCTGAAATCTAAAGCTTGACTCTACTCTGACTTTCTCAAGCTCTGCGAACATTATTCAGGAGAATCCCAAAAGAGTTTTGTACATGAAACACTGGCCTTTACTCCATGATTCTCAGTAGATTTGGCTGCGGTTGAACATGAGCTTAGTGCATAAATCCTTTCTGTCTCTCTCTGGACCTTCAGGTTCAGTCCTAATCTGAGTGATGGAGTGTTGCTGTTTGACAGAGTGCCAGTCTTCGACGAGTCTTTGAGAGGGTGAGTGGAGGTAAATGAGCAGGAAAATGAAGGGGTAACAGTAACAAAGGAGTCTCTGTTTCGCTCTAATTAATCCCATCATGCTCTATGGCAGGTTATCAGAATTCCATGGCAATTATGCTGATGAAAACAGGAAGTGTGAGGTTTTTTTTATGGTGAGGATGAGTCAAGTAAGTGGGCATCCCTGTCACCACATGGATGCTCATCTGTGACGCCATAATGGAAGTTGTATCTTCAGCGTGCCTCATTTCCTGTTTGTGCAGGTGGGCGATAACATGCATGTAGAAAAGTAGGGTAAGGCTTCTGTAATTTCCTCTCATGCAAGCGGGTCTCCGCTGGGGAGATATGTTAAACATTTTCACGACAGACTGGAAAAAACTGCACTCTCTTTGCCCTTAACAGACAAGATGAGAATGATTCAGTTGATGCAAGCCCACTCTTCATGATGCATCACCGCAAAACATGTTAGTTCTGTTGAGCGTAGATTAGCTCTGTCAATAACCTAGTTATCTGCTTCTGAAGGCAGCATTTTGAGGTATCACAGGCACGCATCCAACAACAAGCCTGTTCCAAAAGTAGTGTTAGATCGTGCTGACATCCTGTCGACCAAAAATGTTAGATCAAATCTCCAAACCAGGAATATTTGATAGTCTTTTTTACCAGATCCTGTCAGATTGTCTGGTATCCAAAATTGTCAGCAGAGTTCTGAAATAAGAAGCTGAAGACAAAGTGATAATAAGAAATGAACAGTTTTTATTGAACAATCTTAGCTGTGAATGTGTCTTCATCCCTACTTTGTCTGAACTTTATCCAGACTTGGTCTGAACTTCGCTCTGTACTTCATCTGACTAGCGCAATCCAACAATTATTAATGTGTTATTATACAAAATGAAATGAAATACTGCTTTATAACATCATTCTGTAACGTTAAAAACTTGAAATAGAGGCATAATCTTATCTCGTTTATTCTCTTAATTCATAAAAGACTGGAAGGAGGTAGATAAATATACAATATATTTTTTAATAATGTAAAATTAAATTGTGCATGCTATGTTTTTATGCTTAATAAAGTTCCTCTCATCTGTATTGAATTCAGTTGTGAGCTGAGTCTCCGCTTTCTTTAAGGAGCGTGAGTGCTTTTTGTATGAAGTTCATGGTTATGTAGAGTCTTTCAAATCAATCACTAATGGGTTTCATTCAGTTAGTATGCAGTCATAAGGACAGACAGTGAAGCAGCTCAATAGGTTTTGGAACAGAGCTAATGTTTCAGTAAATTCATTAGTAAGATTTATTTTTATAGATATGAACTCCATCTATAGTGTGTTCAAAAGGAATCCATATATAATAGAAGACAACTCTTGTCTAGTTTAGAATTATTCATAAACTTCAGATCAGGGTTTGCAGTGCAGTGTTTATTCAATAGCCTTGTCTTGAATACAGACAAACAAAAGAAACACATTAATTTATTCATGTTTATACAGTCAGAGCTGATGCGTAAAATTACAGGGCCTGGGGCCCACTGAAAACATTAGTAAAACATGAGGGAAAAAGTGCATTTGTTCTATTTTTAAGTTAGTGTTTTTATTTTCTTTGTCACAGTATTACATTGGGTAGGTCTGCCCAATCAATTTCATTGCCAAAGCGTGACTGCTATAAGCTAAAAAAAGGAAGATAAACATGCACACATACTTGAATGTGAAGTAAACATAAAAAAAGATCAAATACATAATGAGAAAAAAAAAAAGTTTTTGCTTTTTTCTTGGCATAGCAAGTAATAGTAGCTTAATGGCTATATTGGAGTAAGTTGCAGTTCAGTAAGTGATGTTGATTCACTAGCCGCTGTGATGGATTTATGAGTTTATCTAGTGGAGGATTTATCAAACTTATTTAAACTGGCAAGTCTTTGGTTTGTGAGTCTTTTGAATAATTCATTCAATGAACCGATTCACAATTCATAAGAGTCATATGTTTGTGAAATGATCTCTGGATTTGTTTTTCCATGCAGCTCAGTGCTGGAAACACTGCTGTGATCTGCAACACACCTGTGGTGTGTGATGCCAGAAATATACAAATTATTCCCACTAACAATTTGTTAATTCAATTTGAGAACTTCTTTTTTATATATTTGTGAAACAAACCTAAACTCTAAAATTCTCAGATGTCCCACATGGTGAATTGAGTCATGTCATTATGTGGACTCTTTTGTGATTACAAAGATTTGAACTCCTGATTTGAAACCACATTGAGTTCAAGTGCAGCTTTAGAGATTATTCAGTTTTTGTCTGGAGTAATATGGACACAAAGGAGCACAGATTTCTCCAATCAGCCCAACATCAAGCTAAGTTTGACAACAGATGGCTGCAGTTCATTCATTATTGCGACTGATGGTTTTGATGAAGGGCTTGCCAGCCGTCGCCTTATCCCTCCACTTGTATTGTATAATATGGAGCAGACCTCAGCTCAGATGGATGGCAGGCCAATACAAAAGCATTCATATGTAATACTGATGCTCCCTAAACTATCATCCATTGCCAAACTGGGTTCATATGAATTAACCTGAGCTCTGGACCATGTGTTTCACATCAAGGTCTATTATAAAGATATCACTTTGTGTATTCTCTCTTTCCATCTGTCTCTGTCTATCTTGCACTTCAACTTTCCACCTCCATCAGTTGCAGCATAATTCACATTTTCTCCATAATAGCTCTGTTCCTGCAGGGTTAAGCATTAAATCAGTTTTGCAAGAGACAGAGAGATGGGCGAACAAGAAGAGTGATCTCAGCGCAGAGACTGCAATATTAACTTAGTTCACTTTTCACTGTGCAGCAAAAAAATATTTATATATTAAATACTTCTGTATATACTGTAAATATGTGCTATTTCATTTGCATTTTTATTTTTGGTGCTTTTATCAGATAGATAGATAGATAGATAGATAGATAGATAGATAGATAGATAGATTGATTGATTGATTGATTGATTGATTGATTTTGTTTGTGTTGACCCACTGTTTAATCAACTGTATTCAGACCCTCGGCTTGACCGTCACTGATTGTTCGTCTTAGCAGCTCTGTGTGGCTTGTGCAAATCTCTTTGGCTGGAGGACTTGGAATGGAAAGGAGAAGTTAGACTATGGAATCAATAGCATAAAGCCTGTAATTACAAATGTGAGCTCAGTAATGCCTGCGGTCTTCTACACTCTGTTTCTCTCCTAATTCTCTTTCGTCTACTCTGCACGTCTTTCCGTACAGCAGATAAGAGCAGAACGACTCTCCGCTGCTCTTCATGCATACCAATGTTTAAACCTAACCACAGGCAGAGAGAGTGAGAGAGACACACACACACAGAGAGAGATGATCACTGACAGGAAACCAGGCCAGGGAGAGAATACTAGGAATTTTACAGCCTGACAGCAGCCTAATGATGACCTGTTTCTAAGTGATTAATGAGCTTCATGTACTGAGATGTACTGTATAACAGCTGATACAATAATGCAGCTTGAGACTTCTATGCTGAAAGACAATATTTATGCATGGAACAAGTGTTTTGGTTTTAGTTTTATAAGGATGACGTGAAAAACTTAATATTGATGATCCTTTTATTTTGCATTGTATGACTGTGTGTGTGTGTTTGCTCTGTGCTTCATTACTTGTTTCAAGTGTATAATATTCTGCTGTGTGTAGTGGTAAGATTTATTATTTATTTATTTTTTTGTATTCTGGATTCACTGCAGAAGAGAATTTATTCTAATAAACTCATTTAGAATAATAATCACTGGTGTCAACACATAATTACCCATGAATTCTTTTATGATTACACTTTGTGTTGTGTGACTTTATTGCATCAAACAAAACTTCACTGATCAAAAGCTATTTATTATTATATACTTGTGGCTTTAGCTCCTCATTTCAAGACCACATCAAGAACAGTGTGATACATTTTTCATTCAAATTATGCAAATACATTTCTAATCACTTTGAAATAAATTTAAGACTTTCTACTTTTTGTTATGACTTTAATTAATTCTGACTTTTACTCCCAAACACCTAAGTACTGTACAAATATGTTAAGAACTGTACTGTCGCACTGTAGCATTAAAATACCATTTAGTATCCAACAGCTTTTAAAAATATTATATAATATACATTTACATTTATGCATTTGACAGACATTCCTATCCAAAGCAACTTACAATTCAAGGTGTACCTTATAATGTCTGCTAAATAACTAAATGTAAATGTAAATGTAAATGTACCTTCCAGTTCATGTATTCCCTGAGAATCAAACCCATTGTCATTGCTGTATTACTATTTAATATATACAGTATTGCATGGCGAATAGTACAACCTGTGTGTAGTCTGTACAAGCAATACCAACACCTAACTAATGTACAGTAAGGACCTTTAAAACAAAATGAATTTGCAAATGCTTTTGGGTTTGTTTTGAATATCTGTATTTCTCCACAAGACTCTCACACCACATACAGAGTGTTGTTATGCATAAAACATGAATTAAAATAGGATCATTTTATGCCCACTGCTTTTTCTCCATGGCAATGATTCGAAGTAATCATTCCGATCAAAAGGTTCCATTCAACTTACCTCTTCAAAATTTCTGGTCATTTTTCTTTAATCAGAAAACTAAAAATGACATTTCATTTGGAGTTTCTTTTATTATTTGGCTGAAATTGTGTGTCTCTAGTTAAAGGAATAGTTCACCTAAAAATAAAAATTGGTTGAAAATGTACTCACCCTCAAGCCATCCAAGATGTAGAAGAGTTTATTCATTTTGTGGGACAGATTTGGAAAAGTTTAGCATTATATCACCCACTCACCAATGGATACTCTGCAGTGAATGGGTGCCGTCAGAATGAGTCCAAACAGCTGATAAAAACATAATCTACATGTAATCCACATGACTCCAGTCCATCAATGAATGTGAAGTGAAAAGCTGTGCTTTAATAAACAAGTCCATCATTAAGACAAAAGCAAACCATTGCTTTCAGTTAAAATAGAAGACCTGTCTTAATAATATTGCTTTCTCCACTGAAAAAGTTGTCTTGTCTGGATTGGGAGAGAAATATGCATAGATAGAGCACTATGTTTACAAGCAAAAACAGTTCTAAATAAAAATGTTGGTGGATTTTGTAGGAAATCAGAGAGTGAATCAGACATATTAAGTTTTGATCGGATTGGTGTTGAACAACCCAAAGAGCCAAATTCCACAGAGAGGCTCCAGATAACAAGACAATGTCATAAATCTACCCTGGCGCCAAGAGTGTGAAGAAAGCTTTACCAACAAGCCTCTTTCACAGAACAGCTTGCAACATTTAAACAAAAGAACACTTATTGACAATTCCAATGCAGGAAGGAGATCGTCAAATTTGGGGCAAGTAATCAAGATTAATGGTGAAAAAGATGCACTGCGTGACCATCACATGTGTTCCACGATGGAAATCATCCGCTTCCTGAGACTGACTTTTCCTCCACATAAAAGACAAAGAACCAGACTGAAATTCCTTCCAAACCCCTTTTGACCTTTTTGTTCTACGCAGAACTACACCCAGAGACTTTCTTTTTCATATGCACTAAAATCATCTTAAAAGGACTTATGAGCAATTAATGAACTCCATATTATGTATGTAACCCACACAATTAACTATCATGTTTTAATCACATATTATGTATGTCTTTTTAATAGCTAGGGAATAGCTTAAGAGTTAATATTCATGTTTGGTATGTATGAGTTTGAAAAATCATGCTTTAAATGTTTCTTCCAATCAATTCTTTGTCAAATGTATGATAGTCTTGTTAAAGAAATCATGTCCAAAATTCTACTTTACAAGAGCGGGAAAATTCGGACCATGTGACTGATACAGGATTTATGATGGGGAAGAAACAGAGCAACACCCCTAGGCTAAAATCATTTCTAATTGGTCAAGACATCAAGACACGACAGTCTGAAAGCCGAGTTTAAAAACTCAGGACACCATCAAACGCTCTTCTTCAAATCTCTGCTCTTCTAACTTTTAGCCATGCTTTTTTGTCATTGCTCTTGCTTTGTACATTTAGCCATGCTTTTTAGCGCTCTTTGAGTGTGCTCTGGCCTACATGCCAGCTGCTACCACAATGAGAAGAAAACCCACCTAGTCTCGTTGCATCCTTTTATTCTTTTACTTTAATTTCTTGTCTTTCCGTGAGAGTTTCGTTAAGTCAAGTTTGCCGCAAAGTCCAGCTCCGACTGCACCCGCCGCAAACTTCAACCAGACCAACTTCAGCCAAGAGCCAACACCCAAGACATCACTACGAAAGACCACTGAACTCAGCCAAATCAGCAAACTTGGGAAAAGCCTTTTCTGCAAAGACAACGACAAAGGGAATCCCTTAACACAAAGGCAACGCAAGTAACCTCCAGATTCTAACTGAATTGGTACATTTAATACAAATTTTAGCCTCATTGAGAAACTCAATGCGAGGGTTAAATAAGTGATTGATGGTTGTTCAGGTCTATGCAATTACATATTGCTGTAAACTTGGGATTTCACATTTTCATTCTCTAAACTCATTCTTTCCTCACTTTCTCTCTTTCTGCAACTTGTATGAATGTGTGAATGCGTGTGTTCATGTGTTAGATTAGTTTACATGTCTTAGGTTTATATAAATAAAATCTTATTTATATTGAAAAGAGAAGTATCTTGTGTTTTTGTGCTTACAAGTTAATGTCTTAATCTGACGATCTTGTGTTTTCACTATATTTTGGATTTTAATATCCAGTGCAGAGTTGATGTTATACGGCTCGTTCACTGAATCGCTGCCGATTCAGTGATCCGCCGTGAAACAGTGATTCTGTTCAAATTCCCTATAAAATCATAAATCATAAATCTGTTGCGATGAAGTAACACGCATATTTTGGATGGCTTGAGGGTAAGTAAATGTTCAGCAAATTTTCATTTTTGGGTGAACTATTTCTTAACCCTGACCTTTACAGTATAGTCCTTCATAATCTTATTTATCCAACCCTAACTTGTTAATTTTTAATTTTTTTTTTTACAAACATAAGGCACCAAGTGTTTTATCAAACAGTCTATGTACATTCTCCTAAGGTGTCACAACAGAGGAAATTCAGCATTGATGTTCTAATCTGCCCAACAAAAGCTGTTCTATTGCTTAAAAAACCTTGCGCTTTTAGCTTCTTACGCTTTTATGAGCTTAAATCAATGCATTACGGCACACTGTTTTTCCATTTCACTCAGTGATACGGTTTGATTCAAGCTACCTCAAATACAATGGAATTCACACAACATTAAAACCAGCGCAGCAGGAGTCCTCAAGCATGCGTTCAACTTGTTTGTGCTTCAAATCAGCTTTTTATGCAGTGCGGTGTGCCCTGGGATCTATACGAGAACATGACCATGATATGGTGCATTGTGCCTGAGTCTCTTGAACACAAATGGAAGTGTGACTGGATTGAAAATGTTGCACATACTGTAAAAAAACACACTGCAGAAATATCCAGGATGATTAATTCATGAGCGGCTGAATCTAAAGTGATTTGGTGCAGGTGTGTCTGGTGTGAAAATGACATATTCTGTAAAAGGTCTAAGCACATCATGGTTTATTTATGAACAGCTGGATCTAAAGCAATTTGGATTTGTGTTTTTAGGAAACATTACTCCACAGAGTAGACAAAGTTAGATCTCAGCCATTTTATATGTTTAACAGAAAAGACAGTTATTGTGAATATGTTTAAATGGCACTTTAACATGTAACTGAATATAGTTATAGTAGGTCTTGCAAAGGTTTCTGTAATCTCCAAAGTTGTAACCCATCTTCTTCACGAGAGAGAGGCAGATTTTAAGTGTTCAGTTCAGGAGAGGCTCTGCTAAATGGAAAGGTGTTGAGTCCAGGTGAGACAGTGGTCAGGGTTCAGGAGAGAGATGTGTGCTGCTGTGGGTTTTTGAGCAACTTTAACAGCTTTTGTGGTCTTCTCTAAAAGCTTCAGTATGATGGAATGTCTTCAAGATCCATTTTAAAACATCCATTGCGTGTACATGTATTATATATCTCAGAGAGTGTGTCTGGGAGAGTGAATGCCTGTGTCTGATTTTTCCAACAAGAACATTTCCCTGTCAGGATTATCACACACAAACCTCATCGAGACTGAAAACACTGAGATTTCAGCTGTTAAAGTGTCAAGTTTGTTAAGCCCTGTTCAAACTGACTGTGATTAAATCGCTGGAGGTCTGCTGTGGTATTCAAATTTGTCATGAGGAAAATTACTCCCATTGGTGGACGTCAAAATGTAAAGCATTGTGGCCTTTAGTCAATGTCTATCAGTTTAAAAAAAAAAAAAAAAGCTTTTGTTTCTTGAGCATTTATTCAGCATCAAAATGATTTCTGAAGCCTTATGTAACATTGAAGACTGTATTAATGGCTGCTGAAAATTCAGCTTTGCCCTCCCAGGAATAAATTACATTTTAAAATATATTAACAAAAAAAAAGGTCTCAGGTTACATATGTAACCATGGTTCCCTGAGTAGGGAACGAGACACTGCGTCCTCTAGGGGTCGCTATGGGGAACGCCATCAGCGTGACCCGTGTCTGAAGCACATATACAAAAACATCACATGTTGCCCGGCGACAGCCTATGACATCACTACCGGCACGACCACAGTATAAAGGGGCGCCGGGAAAATACTTTCACTTCTTCATCTGAAGCTTGCGTCCGAAGCATGGCACCGAGCCTAGAGGACGCAGTGTCTTGTTCCCTACTCAGGGAACCATGGTAACATATGTAACCTGAGACGTTCTCTTTCGAGGGAACATCGAACTGCGTCCTCTAGGGGTCGCTATGGGGAACGGAATACCCACGCCACCATGCTGAGGGAAGTGCAAAGCCAGGCACAAAAGTCGAGCACTAAGTACCAACTCTACCTGGCTGCCCCTGGCATGGGTGGATGGCTGTCAGTGACATTATCCCCTTCGGCCAAAAACCTGAGCTGCATACCCCAGAACTTACCTGTTAGAGGCCAGGCCTCCTGGACCCAGGGTAGAGCTCAAAGGCTTGGAATCAGAAGCAGAGATTCCTTTAAGGGGATACGACCAAGCGCCTAGGATAGTAACTAGCAGTGATGGGAATAACGGCGTTATAAATAAACGGCGTTACTAACGGCGTTATTTTTTTCAGTGACGAGTAATAAAATAAATTACTGTTTCCCCCGTTACAACGCCGTTACCGTTACTGACAATAAAATACGGCGTTATTATAATTTATTATAATATTATTATAATTTTATTTTTCAGTTCATCTGAATGGATGCGCAGTGTAGCTGTATTTGACGTACCGTAAACTCTAGTGTGAAGGCGCACGGCTCGCCGTCGCTTTGTCTCACACACCCGCAAAGAAAGATACAGAGCAATGAAAGAGCAGAGAGTCTTTCATAACATGCAGAATTGAACAATGTCAATTGTTGACCCTCTATGGTGAGGGGAGCAAAGCTAGTTCGATCACTGGCCTAAAAATCCGGTAAGCCCTCCAGAGAAGCTGCCACAATAGTGGGCTATTTACTTACACCCTAGCAGGGGAGATAGCACACTCTAGGCAAGGGCTCAGGGAGGTTGCTACTTAAAACCCCCAGAAAGGGGAGCAGTCCCTAAGCTAGCACATAGATATCCTCAGATAGCCATGTACCTTCCCAAAAAGAGGAGTCCCCTGCCAAGAAACTGAAGTAAAAAGACCCGCAGGTCCTGGAACTGCAGTGTTGCAAGGACACACAAATACCAGTGAGACGTTTTAGAACTGGATCGTACTCACCCATCCATGGTTCCTGCGCATGAGATCGGTCCCGGAGGTGAAATCCGAAGAGTCGGGTCCGGAGCATCAGTAAGGTTGTTTCTATGAAACATAGAACTTAACCAAAACATCATAAGTCCAGCATTTAGAGACTGCAAGGTTTTTAAAACGCAGGTTTCTAGGTTCCCACCCAACCTCGGTCAGGTGGAATTAACGGTGGTTGCAGGGGAATTAGAGAGGGGAAGATGAGGGCAGATGACAGGCCCCCCGAGGGAAGGGAGTAGATGTTCAAGTCTTACTCTGGTCCGGACGAGAGCGTTGAGAACGCCTTGTCTGGATCACCTCCCTCAGGTCTTGCCTACCTCTCTTTGACCCGCGCCTCCCTCTAGCCCTACCCGCAGGCGGAGGAGGGGCACGAGTCACGACACTAGCCTTCTGTGCCCATCTCTGATCCCCAGATGGAGATGGGCCAGGACCCCTGCGTTATTCGGGCTCGGACCTGGACCTTCTTGGAATGAAGGTTTTGAAGGCCGCTGAGCGCGCCTTCGCCTCCCTAAACTTCTCGACCACCAATTCGACGGAGGTACCGAAAAGCTTGGAAGGCGAGACTGGAGCATCGAGAAGAAAGCCCTTCTCTTTCTTCCCAACATCTGCCAGATTCACCCACAGATGTCTCTCATTTACCACCATGGCCGCCATAGACCTGCCATAGCAGTGGCGGCCTGCTTAGTGGCACGGAGAGCCAAATCCGTGGTGCAGCGCAGCTCAGCTACTTCATCAGGTGACAAGCCCTGACCCTTATCCAGGTCTTTCAGCAGATCAGCCTGGTATGCCTGAAGCACCGCCATTGTGTGCAACGAAGCGACAGCCTGACCTGCTACTGCATATGCCCTGCCATTTAAGCAAGATGTTTCCTGAAGGGGCTTAGATGGCAAGGAGTGAGCCTTGAGAGAGGATGTCTCGCCCACAGAGAGATAGCTAGCTAGAATCTCTTCCACAGGGGGCATCCCCTCATAGCCGTTTTCACGCATCCCCTCAATGTTAGCATAACTGATATGCTGAAACCTATGAATGCGAGAGGAAAATGTTTTTTTCCATTCCCTCTCAACCTCCGCATGGAGATCAGGAAGAAATGAAAGGCTCACTCGAGCTGGGGGGCTATGGCCAGAAAGATAATGCTCATCGAGACGACCTTGCGGCGCCACCATCTTGGCACGCTTCCACGGCAAGTCAAGCCTCGCCGTGGCACGTTCCATAACCTCCAACAACTCGTCATACGCAGGGCAGGAGGATAGAGAGGGCTCAGTCTCAACTTCTTTGCCCTCAGACATCTCCTGCTCTTCCTGGGCATAACCCAGCAGAGGACTAGCTGCCGGATCAGATGATGTCAGCGAGATCGCATCATCATCATCCCGCGGCTCGCGATCGCTCGCAGCCGACGAACGCGAGAAGGAAAGCCCCCTCTCTAACTCATCAGCCAGATCCGTCTGCGAGCCCCACGAGCTCATTCTCCTCCGTGCCTCAGCAACAGTGGGTCTTGAACCGCGGGAATCAGACGGCTGCCCCTCCTTCCTCGAAAAGAGAGACAGACGAGAGCGGAGCTTTCTCATAGAAAAATGCTCACAGTGCACGCAGATTGCCCCCTCGAGGACATAGCGTGCGTGCTCCTCGCCCAAACAAAAGACGCAAAGATCATGTGTGTCATCGGGTGTCAAATAATGAGGACACGGATGCACACATCTCTTAAACGCCTTGCTAGTGCTCGCCATCGTAACAGTAGAAAATCGTTCTTACCAGTAGAATGTACGCTTCAAACAAAACAGTCACTGAAGACGAAGAAGAGAATGACGTATTTTCCCGGCGCCCCTTTATACTGTGGTCATGCTGGTAGTGACGTCATAGGCTGTCGCCGGCCAACATGTGGTGTTTTTGTATGTATGCTTCAGACACGGGTCACGCTGACGGCGTTCCCCATAGCGACCCCTAGAGGACGCAGTTTGAAGTTCCCTCGAAAGGGAACAGTTTTTTTTAAAAGTATAATATTTCACAATATTACAATTTTTCTGTCATGACAGTAGCATGGTAATGTACATGAGTCATGACAATGTTAATGTCTTTGATCTGCTACGCTGCTGCTGCCACGGCACTGCAAGTACTGAGACTGGCTACTGCCAATACATCCACAGACATGCTGCTGTGAACATGTAAAAAATACTGCTGCATATACAGTATAATATATATGAAATAACCCCCATATATAACACATTAAATCACCACATAGCTGATCTATACAGGTGGAGTTGGGGAAGGTGGAGGGTTTCTGAAGTGCACTGCAACTGCTACAGCAACCATTAGCCAAGTATTTGAATATTGGCTTATTGGCTGCTGATATGAAAAGAACCAATCAGCTGTGCCATATAAATAAAGATGTCATTATGTCAGAATGAGTTAGAACTGCGCCATATAGAATTCCAGGACAGAACTTTGGATTTACTGTATTTAAATAAGTGCAGACTTGTTAAGCATAAAAGACTTCTTTCAAAACATTACAAATCTTACTGACCCCAAACTTTTAAAAGGAAGCATGAAATTACACTTAATAAATGTTAAATTTTAAATTAAAATTCAAGTGAGTTTAGCTGAAATAAAATGACAATCTTGTAGTCAAAAATGAGGATTAGTAACATCTGCAAGTAACAAATTATGGTTTTGAAGCACTGTAACATAAACTAATGGTTATTCTATAAAAATTAAACTTTCAAGTGAGTTTAACTGACAAACCTACAGTTCAGTTTCAGTAGCTGTGTTGGTTGTACATTTATGCTTTAAATTTTCAGCCACATGCCAAAGACTCAATAAAACTGAAATATACTGAAATCATCATATTTAAATTATCCTTCTTGTGTTGCCATTAGTAGCCATAAAGGCATGCACATGGTCAGCAACAATCAGAATCAGGCAGAGTTTTTTTTTTTTTTTTTTTTTTTTTTTTAAATAAGGCTCAAGCTATTTAAATCTCACAATTCTGACTTGCTTTTCTCAGCATTGCAAGACAACAAGTTAGAATTGTGAGATAAAATAATTTTTTGTGTGTGTCAGAAAAAAAGCTTTCCATAACTGCTAGACTAAGCTAGGCTTCATGGTTTATGTGAAGCAGAAATTAGGACCAGTCAGGCTTCTGTCCAGTTTTGTAGAGTTTCTGCGGCCTCGGGTGTGCTCTTCTGCTGCTGTAGGTCATACACATTAATGTTTGGTGTGTTCAAAGATGTTCTTCTTCACAACTTTGTTGTAACGTGGTTATTTTAGTCATCTTACAGTTAGCTTGAACCAATTTGCCCATTCATCTCTGACCTCTCTCGCTAACAAGGTGTTTTTGCCCAGAGAGAACTGCCGCTCACTGAATGTTTTTGTATTTCAAGCCATACTCACTTTTCTGTGTGAAAATCCCAAGAGTTCATAATATATAACATTTTATTCAAATATGTACTGCACATGTAAAATATATAATAAATAAATGGTCTTCCTCAACTGATTTTTACTTTTTCTCTCTAGTGCTGTATAGCTACCACATGACTATCAGCAATGCAGTCAGTTTCTAGTCTTTCTGGGTCAAGCCCCCTTGATCCTGCCCAGTGGCAGTGACGCCAGTGTGCATCACTATCACACCAGCAGCCTCTGCAAATGTCAGAATCTCCACACTTTACCTGCTAATCCAGTACCCAAAGCCTTCTCTCACAGGGTGCTTTTGATGTAAAGGGTAGATGTTTTTGCACAGAACTATGTTATTTTTTAACATGCAGTAAAATTCATTGCTGGTCGGCTGCTTTAACTTACTGATGCTATTCTTTTATAAAGGACAAAGCACAAGACAAAGGCAGATCAGCTGAGCCTGTTCAAACACATCAACCTCCCAAAGGACCATAATGAAACACCAACTGAGATCAAAATTAATGAAGGCTTGCTGAGATTTCTTGCAAAACATGACCACTCCGATGTGGCAATGCCCAGTGGGAATAACACAATTCACATGTTGTTTTGCTATGTGGATTTGGCCATTATTGTGTGAGAGATATTTAGTTGTTCTGTCATTCTAGATGTTCTGCCCATTTAGCGTTCAGTTTACCTTATGTTACTGAATAGAATGAGTCTCATGGACTATTTCAGGTAAAGGAAATGTTAGGTGTCGTTGACTACACGTATGAAATAAGCTGTTTTGATTTATGGCTGATGAGGAAAACCACACAAGTGCTTGTAGTGACAAATGGCTTCTCTAGATTGTATTGGCAACCTTACTCAAGGTTTCGAGTACTGAGTTGCTAAAGTTGTGCAGTTGTTTCAGTAAAAAAGCTACTGTGTGAAGCTATTATGAGTTGTAAGATAGCAAAGAATGACTGTATAAGATGTGTACCATCTGCTAAGATTGCTTGTTGCAGATGTTCATGAGCTCTGGAACTGCAGAGCTGAAGTGTCTGTTAATGTTCTGATTGTGTGAAATAGCAATAGAATAGTAATCACTAAAAGGCTGAGAACAGATATCAATGAAGAAATCAATGAAGGACATCTGGGGATTTGAAAGTGCAGAAAAGGGCATGTGAAGTTTGTATTGGCTAAGAATGAATCAAGACAGTAATCTCAAAATATCCAACATGCATCGTACACCAGCACAACAATCCCAGAGATCCACTCGAAAACATTCAGTGTGCACAATAATGATATTATGCAAAGGTCAGCTGGTGTTATGAGAAGTGATGAGGAAAAAAAAGTAAAAATAGTATTCGCACAACAGTATACCTTCTCAAAATGGGCAATGCCAATACTTCTGAATCTGTAACATACAATTTCTTGAATATGGCAACAACAAAGTCCTTTGACTTATAAATGTTTCCTTTTAGTCAAGTCCAGTCACTTTTATTTTCATAGTGTTTATACAACAGAGATTCACAGTATTACAAAGAGCAGTTTTACAGTAATAAACAGGAAAGTAACTGTGCAGCAGGAAAGTGGTTCAACTTTCAAAAATTAGGTAAATCCAAATTCTGCTAAGCAGCTGCATGTAGCAAGAAAATACAGTCATTTTTTCAGCTCCAGTCAGTTCATTGTTGGATGGTTCAGGTCAGTCTAGAAATAGGAGCCACTAACTCAGTCATTTTAGTAATTCATTTAGTAATTTATAGTCATTTTCATCTAGAGCCCTGGTAAATTAGTCTGGTGCCCTGTAGATGTCAGACGGTGCGTTCCAAATGGGATATATCGCCCTCCGAAGGGCACTTCGGAGTGAAAACAATCATGGCCGCCATATTGAAGGGTCGTTCCAAACCGAAGTGCTCAAAACTAGCCACTTCAAAGGGCCCTTCGGAATGAAGGATTTCGAAGGGAACAACTGATGGACACTTCAGGCTCCCATGATCCTTTGCACAGATTCTTTGCATGATGACGGCGCTTCCGTATGATGACGCAGAAGGGCACTTCAAGAAACAGTTGCTTGGTCCCCTACACCCTTCAACCCTTCGAAGCTCTCACTCTGGAGGGTAAACCCCTTTGAAGGGATTAGGGCATAGGGATGAGCCCTTCCGAATGGAACGCAGGGAGAGTCTTAGTCATCACAGTCATCAGTCAAGATCACAACTACCTGGATTCTGATCACCCGCACCTGCAGCCAATTATCATCTCTCCTTTAAATGCATGCTCCACTCAGACTCTCGTGGTCCGGTCTACTGTTCATAACCCCGAACAGTTCCTAGACCCTTTTTGTACTTACCTGTTTACTTACATTTCAGCTCTCCAACGATCCTCCTGCGACACTCCGTCTAAGAATCCCCTGTTCCTGGTTACTGCACTCCATTGATCCTGCAAAGAGACTCACATCAGTCAACAGCTAAGACCCATAGAACTGTTACTATTTCCAAGATTTTCACCTGCCATTATCTCCTCACGATCTGCATTCATCCTGTCAATAAACCATTCTGTGTTTCACTTACCTCGGTGTCTCCTCGCCTGCATATCTGTGACAGAAGACCGGACCAAACATGATGACGGCTGAGGATAGGCTGTGGAGTTTGTGGCAGGCTGGTTGAGGGTTGGAGCGGTATGTGGAGGATTTCTGTGAGCTAGTTCACCAGCTGAGCTGGCACGATGCTGCTCTTGGTGCGTGCTTTCTGCTGGGGCTGGGCGATGAGAATCCGTTGCGATCTTCCTCTATCAGATTTTCCCCTGATCGAACCGATTAATCTCGTGCTCTTTTTGAATGGTTCTGACTTTGAAATTCATGAAGTTAAGGAAATTCCTAAGCCTCGTCGTCCAGCCCACCCAGAAGCACGCTGCATCGCGCCAGCTCACCTCACGCCCAGAACCCCCACATACCGCGCCAACGGCTCGGACCGCCTGCCCGACCCCAAATCCCCCTGTGTTCTCCAAAGCTCCACCCTCATTCTCAGCCCCCAAGTGTCCGAGCTGCCTGAGCGGCCCCAAGTGTCCGTGCTTCCAGAGCGCCCCCCAGTGCCTGCGCCACGAAGGCGCCTCCCTATCTCCGCGCCCCCAAGTGTCCGTGCTTCCAGAGTGTCCTCCAGAGCCCGCTCCTCGGCAGCGTCCTCTTGTGCCAGCCCCACGTAAGCGCACTTCAATTCCCAAGTCGAGCCCAGGAGAGGCTCCAGTTCCCGAGTTCAGGCCCGGAAGCTTCCCCAAGTATTATTTTTGGGGGGGGGTAGGTTGGCTGTAGCTGGAGAGATGGGGGCTGGGGCCACGGCCTCGGGGGCTGCACCGCCATGGCCTCCCGAGCACCCTGCACTGCCATGGGTCCCGGAATGGGCGCCGCCCTGGAGGCCGTCTGTCATATCTCCTGGTCCCTGGAGGCCTCCAGAGTGCCCACCCCCTCTCCGTGGGATGTTGTACGGTGCGGGACGCACCGTTAGGGAGGGGAGGGGTAGTAATGTCAGAGTCTTAGTCATCACTGTCATCAGTCAAGATCACAACCACCTGGATTCCGATCACCTGCAGCCAATTATCATCTCTCCTTTAAATACATACTCCACTCAGACTCTCATGGTCCGGTCTACCGTTCACAACCCTGAACAGTTCCTAGACCCTTCTTACACTTACCTGTTTACTTACATTTCAGCTCTCCTGCGACACTCCATCTAAGAATCCCCTGTTCCTGGTTACTGCACTCCATTGATCCTGCAAAGAGACTTGCATCAGTCAACAGCTAAGACCCATAGAACTGTTACTATTTCCAAGATTTTCACCTGCCATTCTCTCCTCACGATCTGCATTCATCCTGTCAATAAACCATTTTGTGTTTCACTTACCTCTGTGTCTCCTCACCTGCATATCTGTGACAGTAGAATAGCCTCAGTGCAGGGATGGAGAAAAATTGAGTTGTTTATCTTTCAAGCGACTTTATTTTTGATGTGATAAGTCAATGTTGCAGTGGAATGCTTAAAGGGATGGTTCAACCAAAAATGAAAACAGTGTTATTTAATCAACCTAACATCTCACCCCTAAGTGCATCTGCAAAACACAAATTAAGATTTTTATTGAAAACCTAAAAGGTTTCTGTCCCTCCATTGGAAGGTAATCAAAAAGTCATAGTGCAAATGAATCCATATGAATTGAGGTTTAATCCAAGTCTTGTTGAGCAATATAAATTAAATCTGTTTATCATATAAAACAACATTAGGGTGTGAAAATGATGACAGGATTTTCATTTTTAGGTTTAACTATGCCTTTAAAGGAGTAAAATAAGGTAGCTTTTTTTTTTTTTTTTGTCCTGATATGCAAATTTCCACCATATGCTAGAAATTTGTACTTTGTAAGTTCATTTTTTTTTTTTTTTGAGTGTTTAGTAATACTACATACTACCATATCTTAAAAATGCATTTTGGTATTTGCATGCAAGCATTAGCATCAAGCTTTAACTCCACTTAAATTCATTTTATTACTTTTGGGTTAAAGCTTAGGATAAAGGTCTAAATCCACACTCTGTCTATTCAGTGTTTTCGTTCTCCACAATGTAATTTTTTAAATTATCTTCACTCTGTGACTGTTCTGAGCAATTACTGACATGCAGTTCATTGTGATTTAATTAATCAGCATGAGCTTAACTAAATTGAAAGTTTTAATCGATTCAAAGCCAATATTTATACATATAAAGTGTTATATAAAGGGTTTATGTAAACTTAGTCCGATGAGTCTCAGCACTCTAGTCATTTTCAGTGATTCATTCACATGAATGCCAGTCTGACAGTCATATATCAAAGTTCGACTGACCCACTGAGGCAGGGTCATTGCAGAAAGGAAAATCCTGTTATTTTAGAATGACTGTATGGATTACAGGTCCAACATTATGAAAGGGGTCAGCAAAAGTTTACAGCAAAGGTCCTTCAACTCAAAGAAAATATCACTTATCCCTTACACACAGCACAGATCTGGGTGAATGGTGGGCTGGCTGCCCACACACCGTGTTCCTGTATAGCAGGTATTGTCATGGCAACCCCCGAGGACAGCTTGTTTATATAATTTTACAAACGCACATCACTCATCACTTCATGATATTGTTTTCGCAGTGGCTGTACATGCTCCCGGACATCATTCACTTGTACTGTACATCATGTTCTACACAGGTAAATGAGTTATGTAAATAATCTTCACAGTTCACAATCATTTAGCCAGGTACTCTTAAAGATACAGTTCCCCTTAAAATTAAAAATTCTGTCGTCATTTACCTACCCTCATCTTTCCAAACTTTTTTTTCTTTCTGTGGAACACAAAAGAAGATTATGAAAGATGTCCATACAATGTTGTCCGGAACTCTTGAAAATAGGTTCTATTTGTGTTCATTCCTCTCTTTAAGACTTATTGTTTAAATAGACAGGTCACAAAAATTACATTCTGCTATCGTTTACTCACACGTTTGTTTTGTTTGAAACATGTTTTAAAATAACCATCAATGTCATAAATATGCATAATACCTTACATGACCAATTTTGACACTAGTAGCTGGAATATGTGTAACTGCAAAAATAAATGTGACCTTGGACCACAAAACCAGTCATAAGCATCAATTTTTTGAAACTGAAATTTATACATCATCTGAAATCTGGATAAATAAGCTTTCCATTAATGTATGGTTTGTTAGGATAGGACAATATTTGGCCGAGATATAACTATTAGATATCTGGAATCTGAGGGTGCAAAGAAATCAAAATATGGTAATAATTTTTTTGTAATAATTTACAAAATATCTTCATGGAACATGATCTTTACTTAACATCCTAATGATTTTTGGCATAAAAGAAAATTTGATAATTCTGACCCATACAATGTATTTTTGGCTATTGCTACAAACATACCTGTGCGACTTAAGACTGGTTTTGTGTTCCAGGCTCATAAATGTCAGTGATTAATGACTTCAAGGTGCTATATGTAAGAAATTTCATGTAATAAATGCTTTTTTTTTATTGCCAAAATGTGAAGAGCTTGTAATAATGAAACTCACGAAAAATGTGACCTTCTGTGACTTCTTATGAAAGCCTGTTGACTGATTTTTATATGAAGGACTTGGTATGTTTTTGCTGGGAAAATCAAAAGGATGTGACGCTTATGCGCGCTCTTGAGAGCCTCTTTTCCATTTTGACAAATGAAATGCTTATGCTTATGCTAATGCTTATATACCTTATATTTCCGGCAAGAGCAGGCACGGCTATTTGTAAATTTTATGGGACTGGCTTCTGGTGTCATCCACTTCCAGCTATTTTTAGCTGTACAAAAGTGCTTATTTTGCTGATCGATATTGTAAAATGGTATGTCTTACCATATTATTTTAAAGTATTATCTTAATTATGAACTTAACTGGTTTCAAACAGTTTACCACACTTTGTTATTCATCTCAGTATTTCCGTACCATGGCAAACTAACTGAAAGTCTCACACATTCCCAGAAAATGGCTTACTTCCTTGTTAAAAAAATAAGGTGGATAGAATGTCCAGGTGTAATGGTGTGAATGTGTTGCATTTCATCAAAATTAATTTCATTTATAAGTAGTAACAAATGAAAAGAACAAATCAAAGAAGTTCAGATTGGAGTACCCTACATGTCATTAAGGGGAGTTGAAGAGTGTATATATATAATTCATACAAGATGGGAATTGTGAGTGTTCTACGTGGCATTCAATCATCTGTGTTTCGGGAAAAAAAACTGCAATTGCACAATTTCTCCATTCTGCATTTGTTCGAACAGAAAGATGTTATGTCATCGAGTTTTTAATGGACAACTTAGTCGTTTTTAGAGTTTATTAAGTAGAAATTAAGATGAGGTTCGAATAAAACATGGTGGCATTTGTATTGTTGAACGTGTTATGTGTTAAACAAGGGATTACTAATGTTGAAAACGCTGTATAAAGGGTATTTCTTTAAATGAGTGTTTGACGAATTTTTGGAATTAGTATATCTCAAGTATCAATTTACATTGTGTTCATCATCTAAGGTATGAAGAGGTTTGTTAATATTGATCATTTTATAGTGTTATTGTACTTGAGTATGACAAGAGATTAATGTGTTGCTGGACTGAGTGGAGTGCGCGCCAGTAAGGGGCGGTGCATTCTGGGTAATGTAGTTCATGACCTACTGGACATTACTTGGGATAAGAAAAGGGTAAAACAACTTGTGAAGTGTGATTTTTGTAGTTTTGGTTGTTGCCTGCATGTTAGAATGATGGGACAAGGTACTAACTCAAAGATGTATTTGCAGATTGTAAACAGAACAGAGACGATTGTTGTAATACTGTCCCATTCTGTGCTTGCAGGTATGCATTATTGTATTTCTATTGTTTTATTATTGTTACATTCATTTTCAAAGTTCACAATTTTCTTGTTCTATATAAAACATGTCTTTGGTGTTGTTATGCACTTTATTGAATAGAACAATTTAAGATATAAAAGAAAAAAAATACATTCTGCACTTCAGTCCGTAGGAGGCACTCTGAGGAGAGATTGTAAACAGAACGGAGACGATTGCTGTAATACTGTCCCATTCTGTGCTTGCAGTGCTTGCAGTAAACACCTTAAAAGACTCTATCGGTGTTCGTCCTTCTTGGCGGGTTTGGTCCTGTGGTGCATAAGAAATCTGCTACACAGGTTATAAAGAGTTATTCTGTGCCATAATGTTAATGTACATACCAAATAATTCAAACTATAGTCTCACATTGCCAGATCTACAAATCTACAGTCTCAAATATAGCCTACTTTATAATCAAACTATCATAACTATCAAATTCATTTTAATTACCTTATCTGTCGACATGATGCCGGTGAACTGAAAATCTGGTGAAACATATCCTCTTTGCTATGATCACGATCTTTCTTAACTGCTGCTTTCCCACCGCTGTCATGTTTGTGGTGAGATTATTTTGTTATTGAGAGGAAAACGTGGCATATATTTAGGCTTACATGTTCATTTAAATGTCGCTCTCAGCAGCATGGACGGCGTCTGGATGTTTGTTAACAGTATTTCCAACTTATTTTACTTCTGAGAAAAGAACGAAAAGGAACTTTGTTGTGAGTATATCAGGGCACAGAATCACGTTTGGCTTCTGTCGTTGCATGTACACGTGTGCAAGCACTAACAAATAAGTTGCTGGCTGCAGTTTACTTAAAGGCCAATGTCGCTAATAACAAGGGTTTCTGAATCCTACTTATAGCCCCTTTTAAATTTCAGTCGATTTTGTCACAAAGTATTCTTCAGAAATCATAAAGGGCACTTTTCTGACGCTTCTTTAGCTTGACAACCAATAGTAAATTTATGTTTTTTTTTTTGCATGGAAAAGAGCTACACTTTCATGGAAGAAAGTCATACAGGTTTGTAATGACATGAGAAGGAGATTTGATTGAACTATTCCTTTAAAGAACATTCTCACAATGGACGCTTTTTAAAAGAATAGTAAAAGCAAAGGAAATGAAAGCAAATGAATGTTTCATACAGTTAAGTACCAACTTTTTTCCTTATGGTAATGACTAATAACCCTCTCTTCCAAGGAGTGAAGTACCCTTTTCATGATGCAACAATGCGATAGTGACAGAAGCCCTTTTTTAATGTCAGACCGCTGTAACCTTTTGTTCTATAATTATTATTATCTCTGAATTGGTGGCTACTGATCTTCATCAGGTTCTCCCACTCAATTCTGTGTGCTGGCGCAATATTTCTGCTCTCTTTCGAAGCTCCCCTTTCATCTGTTGTAGATTTGCTTTCTAGTCAAGTCATTTGTCAAGACAACACCACCAGGCTCATGTGGTGTCCCTTGATTGTTTGTAATAACTGGGAATGAGAGGGAGTCTTATTAGAAGCATACCCAACTGAGAACCTCCCGTCTGTTAGCAAACCTTCCTCAGCCAGATCACTCTGTGCTGTGATGGATTTCAGACAGTACCATCAGCACTGATCATTACTGCTGTCATGCTTCATAATTAGCCGTTGTTTTTAGAGATGCTTTATGGAAAAGGCTTCTCTTGTCTCAGTCAAAATCTTTTTACACACTGAATGACAAGTTGAATGAAAACAGTGGGACTAGTAATCACAATAAAGCTTTGAAAATATTATATTATGTTATATTATATTGTATTATATTAATGTTCAAAAGCTTGAGGTTAGTAAAATTTTTTTTTTAAAAATGTTTTTTTTTTTTTTTTAATGTAATTTATGCTCACCAAGGCTGCATGCATTTGAAAAACAATATTATTGTGAATTAGTATTACAATTTAAAATAACTATTTAAACTGTACATTTTTAAATGTAAGTTTAATATTTAAAAAAGAACAATTACAATTAATTAATATTAATTAATGTAATGATGTAATGAATATTAAATACTTTTATGCAGTAAGGATGCATTAAATTGATCAAAAGTGACAGTTAAGACATTTATAATGTTACAAATTTATGTGTCGAAGAAATGCTGTTCTTTTGAAAGTACACAAAAATATTAAGCGGCAAAACACTTAATAATAATCATTATTAATAACTGAGCACCAATAGTAATTGATAATAATTAAGCACCACAGGAATATATTTCAAATAAAATACATTCAAAATGTAAGAAAATAGAAAACAGTTATTTTAAATTGTAATAATGTTTCACAATATTGATGATTTCAATGTATTTTTCATCAAATCATTGCAGCCTTGGTCACTGGTGAGCATAAGAGATTCTTTTAAAAAAACAAATGATAAATTTAAGTAATTCAAAACTTTTGACCAGTAATCATATACAGTATAATGGCACACTTATTTACATACGTTATTGTATTTTTAAAATGTGCTTTTGCCAAGGTAAAACTGACTCCAAACAGAAGCAAAGTTGCAAACGTCTGTCAAGTGGTAAACTTTTTCAAGTAATTTGAAGTAAATAATAGATTAATTTGAAAAATCATAAATCATTGGAGTCATTGGGGGACACCAAAACCATAAAGTCAGTCTGAAGAGAAAAGAGGGATCTCTTCTTGATTCATGTTCACGTCGTTGTCCAGCTTTAGTGCTTGTGTCTCTTCCCAGCAGCAGTTCTTGATGTCTCTCAGAGGGATGTGCACTCAAAGGGCAAACTCTGTTTGTTTTCTTGGCTGTCCTTTTCCCTCCTGTCTGTGTGTTTGTGTTCGGTGCTCCCTGTGCATGCAAGTGTTTGGTAATGTTAAATGTTGTACTCATTTAAACCCCGTATCTCTCCTCTGTGTGTGCGAGCGTTTTGTTTGTCCCTTGTCTCCTTCTTTCTCCATATCTCTGTTTTCTCTAAGTGCGAGCAGACAGACACCACCCAGCGAGGTTAAATGCATGTTGACCCTCTCCATCCCGTTTCAGTGCAAACTTAACGTTATCTGAAGCTCCTTGCTTATTTTCCTTTAAAGCGAGGTGGCAGGCCATCTCTCCTCTCGAACCCCCCAACGGTAATGCCTGTTTGTAATTTCCATTTCCATTTGTTTTAAATTGATTCAGTGATGCTGTCGATTTAAACGCTTCCTGAGGCTGAAATCAGGAGATATCTAGCTAATTGCGTCTCTGTGTCACCTGTGATTACCTTTCACTTATTGAGTGCTCGCTCTCTCACGACACTCCGTTTCAGCTGAGAGAGAAAAGAGAAACCTGCTGAAAGCATGAAATGAAGAAAAAAAGGTCCTTAGGAGCCTTACACATGGTTTTTCGCCTGCTCACACTAGTAAATATCGTTTTGCAAATCAATAAACTCATTTGTTGCTGTGTTTAATAGGCTCTGTTTACTGATACTGTTTTAAAATGCATGTGTCTTAATTTGAGACTTGATTCATTTGCAAATTTGTTTTGTGAGCACCGAAGTGCAAATGAATAATGCATCAAGCAAAAAGGCAAACCGTGAGAAAATTATAGGAAGGAAAAAGGGATGTTTTTACTGAAGAATTACAAGTTTAGAAAGCTTGGCGTAGAATCAGCTGTTTAGAAATCAATTAAGAATGCATTTTAAGGTCCAATTCATTTTTTGATTTTCAATTGAATATGAACTGAAGTATTAAACAGGATGAAAAATGCTATTTGAATTTGAAATTAAGTCATGACAATGTAAAAAAAATGCATAGAAATTAATATAATTACAACTAGAAACAAAGTCATTAAGGACACACTTCCTGTAATTTTTGCTTGACAAATAAGCTTAATCTAAAACGAATATAATGTGTATTCTGGAGGTTATATAACGCTTATAGATAGATTCATGTCTAAATTTGACCCATGCAAACAAGTTTCACCTTCCACAGATCATTTGCTTTGGAACTGCCTCAATATCTCCTGAAAAAAAAAACAAACAAAAAAAAACATGGTACCCCTGACATAAATTAAGTCAATAATTACAAAATAGTTAAAATAAGATGTCAATGAAATTGAGCAAATATCATCCTTGTTTTTCTTAGACAGCAATAAAGTTCAAATTGAGATTTTTTTTCACAAGTGTTCTTCTTGGGAGATTTTTTCAGTTTCTGTGCAAAGTCTGCAAATAATAATTAGAAATTTTAATATGAGCTCAAATATTAAATTCTTCAAGACCAAATAATGAGAGCTATGTTATCCATATTAATTGTACAGCTTGGTAGTCTTGCTGTATGTCAATAATAATCTCATTTTTATCTATTTGTCTTTCTCCAAAGGAATTATGAACATCTCAGACAACGTTAATACTTAAATGAAAATAATTGAGAACTTTATTAAAAGAAAAAAAAAAAACTGTAAATATTAGATAAATTTGTCATTACTTACCCACTCTCATGTCATTTCAAACCTGTATGACTTCCATTATTTTGTGGAACATATATGAAGATATTTTGAAAAACTCTCCGTTCAACAAAAGTCAGTTAGGTCCAGTGTGTGACAGAATTGTCATTGTAGGTGAACTATCATTTTAAGTGGTTTGTGTAAAAAATGAAGGATTATTAGAGCTAATGCTAATGCTAAAATGCTATTTCAGTCTTTCTGCTTGAAAGAATGGCATGTTACGTGCTGTTTTTTTGTAACTGTTAGAGAAATTTACTAGCAATTTCTGAATGAAGCTGTTTCAAAGTAAATCCTACAACAATTGTTTTTCAGTTTAGGTTTAGGGGATAGGAAATGTCATTAGCTTAGAATAAATGCTATAGATGTGAATGGAAAGTCCCCACCGTGTATACTTTTTTTTCAGACTGTACCTCCTCTACATCACACAGATGTATCTGTTTGATCTTCTAGTCCATCTTATGATGGCCATACTCTGATAAACATCACACACATCGCACCAGCCTTCGTGTACCAAACACACGACGGAATACTGGCGAACAAATGCATTTGTGTTTAGATTTACTGGTGGTTGTGAATGATAATGAGATCTATTTTATGGGGTGTGACCTCTTCCTTGCTGCGTGGATGAGTGAGAGGGAGCTTTTTCTGTTGATATACAGACTGTGAATATACAGACCATCTATTTCGACCAAACAGCCCAGCACAGCTTTACCCCACACTCTCAAATGCTGTTTGAGAGCCTGTGGGCAACGCGTTCAGGGGATATGCCTCATTATACCTGTCTGACTCAGGTCTACAGTCTCTTATTGCTGTGTTTTCATATAAAAAAAAACTTTTGAACCAACACAGCTGACCTTCATCATAAGAAAGAGTGATGGGAGGGCAAAGTTTGCCAATTTCCTGGATGCCATTATTCATATATACCACTGCAGTCAGAGGTGCGTTATTGGGATATTTGATGAAATAATGACCTTCACATCATAAAACTCCTTCTGTAGCACTTTTTTTTTCTAGAAATGAGCTAAAGCTGCACCTTGTGTCAAAACACATCATTCTTTCCCATCAGGTACATCCAGAATTTGAACATTTGATCATTATATGCTCTCCTTCTGCTGCATCATGTCCTGAAATGAGCCATGCAGCCCGAAGCCTGTTTTTCATCTTCATGATCATAAAACTCCTCAAACTCTGACATCAAAATTAAAGAGGAAACTGACACCAAAGTTCTGTCACACAAAAATACAAAACCACAAAACCTAAAGCTTTGTTTAATCTTATATAATGAACAGTTTTATTTAGGGAGTCTATGCTAATGTCCATGAACTTCAGCTTTGTCTTCAGGGGACCCATATATTTGTTCCTATGGGAACAGCAACCAATAGTCTTTCATATTAATATCAGTCTGTTTCTGGTAAATAAGGCAGTTTATAGACAGCTATTAGTTACAGAGACAGTAGAACGTCGCTCTCTAGCGAAGGATTCATAATCTTTGCATGCATTCATAAACTACGAGGAAGCATCAACAATATGGCACAATATTTTGACAAGCTGTCTCATGAGAACAGTAATATACATCGACCAGACACTATGTGCGCGTTTAGGAGCTCACTGAAAAACGAACGGCAAGGTACGTTGGGTCCTCGACAGCAGATGAACGATGAATGTTCACAGGATTCAGATATTTTCCGCAGAAATCCTCTAATTAAGTCAGGAACGTGTCAAAACCCATGAGAGGCGTGTAACATCAATAGCATCTTTTAAACTTGGTGAGTTTGTGGAAGGCTTGTTTGAAGTCATCATTGAAGGCAGTGTAGATGACTGGATTGATGAGTGAGTTGAGGTACCCCAGCCAGGTGAACACATCAAAGAGCACAGAATGAAACCAGCAGTCTTTACAGACCCCCATCACCAGCGTGAACACGAAGAACGGGAGCCAGCACACTATAAACGCACCCAGGATAATCCCAAGAGTTTTGGTGGCCTTCTTCTCCCGAGCGGCACAAAGACGCTTTCTTTCCAGCACGCTATCAGCCAGCTTCACTTTCACACTGTTCGTGAAAAGAGGAGACCCTCCTCCCCCACCTCCACCACCTCCTCCACCTCCTCCACCTCCTCCTCCTCCTCCTCCTCCTCCTCCAGGATGAAGCTGTCCCTCCTGATTAGAAGTGGAGTTCAGCGAGCAGAGTGAAGAACCCGCTGAGTTCTGGATGAGCTGAGCAGCGGTGAACCGTTTTCCGCTGGTCGCCGGCGTTTTGAAGATCCTGGAGCGAGCCGCCACATAGATACGTCCATAGAGAATCATCAAAAGGACCGTGGGAACATAAAACGCGCCGAATGTGGAATAGAGCGTGTAGGAGATCTGGTCGGTGTTGACCATGCACTCCGTGAGCTCCTCGTGGGCCTTCGCCTGCCGCCAGAAGAGAGGAGGCAAGGAGATGGAGACCGAGATCACCCACACTACGGCAATCATCAGCGCCGCTCGCCGCATGGTGCGACGCTTCGAGTATTCCAGAGCATCGGTAATGGCCCAGTATCGGTCGAGCGCGATCACGCACAGGTGCAGAATGGAAGCCGTGCAGAACGTTATGTCAGATGATAGCCAGATATCACACACGATCTGACCCAGGGTCCAAGTCTTACTGACCGTGTACACAATGCTGATCGGCATGACTAAAATGGAGACCAGGAGGTCTGTCGCTGCAAGAGAGCCGATCAAGAAGTTGGCGGGGGTGTGAAGTTTGCGTGTGAGGAAAATGGTGGCAATCACGAAAGCGTTGGACAGAGCGGTGGCCAAAGTGACGATAGCTAGCATGGCAGAGATGGAAATCTGTAGGCTGAGGAGTGTAGCATCATCCCAGGACTCCAGGGTTGTGGGACTGACTGTGGCATTGATGAGAAAGAACTCATCTGAGCTGTTCACCAGATCCATGTTGCATGGTTCACCAGCACTTCATATCATCTATGCATGATTCTTAGCATAAACGGATCAATTAATCCATAAAAAAATCTTGGGTAAAAAAGTAATTTAGTTTGTTAGTTGTAGATATTGGTGATGCTTTGCCATTGTGAAGGTCATGGCTAATAAATGGGAGCAGTAATTCATGGCTAAAGATACTGTGACTGTTTCTAATGGTTTTTTTTTTTTTTTTTTGTGCAGTGTGTTGACGTGCACAGAAAGTTAAATGCCACAGAACAAACAAGGAAGCAGTTTTAACCTTTGCGTTTGAATTTGAGTTATAAAAACATTCCTTTAGCCCTTAAATCACTGCTCATTATTTTCTTTATGGTCTCTTATTCTACCATGAGAACTGAAGATCCTTCAATTTCGGCTCTTATGAACTGCTGGAAGACTTTTTAAATTATTCTCCAGTTGGTCTGCAAAGGCTTTGCTGTTTCAGACTAATGAGACAGAATATTCCTTTATTTCCTGTAGATCCACTGATGCAAATGGTTTATAGAAAGGTATACCACAATCTGTACAAATTCTTGTTTTGAGTATTGTCCTCATGAAGGCATTAGTCCAGATGAAAGGATTCAATCCAAATGAAGATCTGGAAGAGATAAAAAGAAAGAGAATGAAGAATGGGAAAGTCAGAGAAAACTTTATGATTTTGGTCATTACTTGGGGTCAACTGATTATTGGCGTCAATATTAAGCCTTTTTATGGTTATCTGTTTCTAAACTGGTTTGCCGATAAAATAATTTAAAAACATTTAAACAAAGTTTTTGTCAGAGCCCTTATTATTCTTAATTTTGGCATTCATTTTAATTTTTACACCAGACAAATATATCAGTTCAAAATATCGTTTGTCGGCCTACTTGATCTGTAATTATCGGCATCGGACCTGAAAAACACATAACGTTCGACCCCTTGTCTTTACATACACAACAGTTAATCTTTAAGAAATATACTAAGAAGTTCTGACAGCTCAAAATTGCTGGAAAACATAATACAGAATGACTCTGTAGTGTTCCCCTTCAGAAATTCGAGCTGTGTCGGAAAACGCTAGTGTGACCATGCTCTGAATCACATGTAATCAGTCCAATGGAAGGGCGAGATGTCACGGGCGGGGTGACGTAGCGACCAGGAAGCTTAAAAGCACGTGCGGTGGAACCGCTGTCAGCTTTCTGTCATTCAGCAAGCTCTCTGTGTGCGTGTCAGTTCATTCTCGTTTTGAGAGTCTTATTTGGTGTTGTCTGTCTTACATATCATTATGTCCAAGGCCAAAGATAAGACCAAACATAAGGGCGATAGCAGATCGCGTTACAAACTGTGTGTCCGTCCCTGCCCTCGCTACATCACGAGTGGGGATACACACAGTCTGTGCGTGGTCTGCTTGGGAGCGAAGCATGTGGAGTCGGCTCTCGAGGGAGCTGGTGGCCAAAGGGTATGCGGCAGCAGGTCAGGCTGGTGTGTGTCTGCACGCAATGGCTGTGTTACAGACGTACCAAGCCGACCTGATGAAGGAGTTGGATGAGGGCGAGGAGATAAAGTCTGATGATATCTCAGAGCTTCGGCGGACCGCTGATTTGTCTCTCCGCGCCACTAAGGAGACCGCCCATGCCATTGGGCGCTCCATGGCAGCTATGGTGGCAGTGGAGAGGCATTTGTGGCTGACCCTCTCTGACATGAGAGAGAAGGACCAGGTCTGCCTCATGGACGCCTCGCTTGCGCCTTCTGGCCTGTTCGGCAACGCCGTCAATGCCATCGTCAACAGGTACCAGGAAGCCCGTAAACAAGCGGCGGCATTCCAGCGGTTCCTCCCTCGCCGCTGTTGAACTCAGGGGGCTGCAGGGCGGGAGCAGCCCCCTCTGCATACCAGCTCCTCATATAGGGACAATCAGAAGTAGAGTGTTGCCTCTCGTGCGCCCCCTCAGAGAGGCCGAAACCAGCGGCACTTTGGGCCTGGCCAGGCCATTATTCAGGTTAGAAAGTCCTCGGTGAAGAAGTCCTGACGCGTGTGTCTCAGGACTTCAGAGGACGGCCCCTACTGGGGTGAAGCGGACCACCTCTTCGGAGGTCTCTAGAGCGGCTAGATCGGTTGCTTCAGGGCACCAATTTAGCCGCTCCAATTACACCAGAGATCAGTCTCGAGAGACTGATTCCCTTAGTAGACTATTTAGCAGCATGGTAACTACTGCCAAATATGTGTCATTGGGTCCTGCACACGGTAGAAAAAGCCTATCGTATTCAGTTCAGCTCTCCACTACTGCGCTTCAGAGGGGTCATTCCTACTCTGGTTGGCCCCAAGCAGACTCTGGTAATGGAACAAGAAGTGAACACTCTGTTGAGGAAGGAGGCCATCGAGGTGGTCCCTCCTCACGAGAGAGAATCCGGGTTCTACAGCCGGTACTTCATAGTTCCAAAGAAGGATGGAGGGCTGCGTCCCATTTTAGATCTGCGTCAGTTGAACTGCTCAGTCATGCGACTGAAGTTCAAGATGCTTACACTCAAACAGGTCTTGTCTCAGATCAGGTCCGAGGACTGGTTTGTCACGATAGATCTAAAAGACGCATACTTCCATGTCTCCATCCTTCCCACTCACAGGAAGTTCCTGATGTTTGCTTTCGGGGGGCGAAGCATACCAATATCGGGTTTTTCCCTTCAGCCTAGCACTCTCATCCCGCACTTTCACAAAGTGTGTGGATGCTGCACTGGCTCTGCTGCGGCTCCAGGGCATCCACATACTGAATTACATCGACGATTGGTTGATTCTAGCTCAATCGGAGCAGATGGCTGTAAGGATTTTATCTCTTATTTCAGATTTTAGGGATTTGTTTTTTTAAGATACGATGTTGATTTCTTCAGATTGATCTGATTCCAACTTTGAAATTTACACATTATTTAACGACTCGTCCCGCGAGCGTTAAAATCAGTATATCTTAATGATTCTGTTTATATTATTACGTGGCCAACGATAACACAAACAAAACGCTAATAGTTTTATCAAATTTCGAGCAAGGTAACAAGGATCAGGGCAAAGTTTGATTTGAAAATTACACAACACAAGGATTCTTTATAAATGAAAAAAAGTTTATTTGCTAACTACTGTACAGTAAACTAAGCTAAAGCACACATACATACAAACATACACATGTTCTGGAAATGTTATTGCAATTTGAAGAAAGTTCCCACAATTCTAACATCTGCGACTAGATACTTAAATTCAACCTGAAGAAAATCACAAGCAGAGACCCTTACTGTCTTTACTTTTAAAGATTAATTCAACCAGCTCAGCAAGATATGGAGAGTGTTTATTTACTTGCTTTTCAAGTTGAGTCGATAGCTGATCTGTTGTTTTCCCCGGGTGATTGAGGGAAACCCCAGCGGCTGATTGGCTGCTGATGTCGTTGTTGCGTGACGTCACTCAGGGAATTTCTCTTGTGATTGGCGGTTGCCTGGTTCCTTGATAGAGAGTTACGTGCTGAAAGTTCTTCTCAGAGTTCTTTTCGTGGTTTCAGGCTTTGAAGGTCTTCAGTAGGAAGTTTGACAGAGGAGTTGAGTTTTGGATGACTCAATCGTTTGAGGTTGCGGCATGTGAGCACAAGTGTTTGCGCGATCAAACGACGGCGAAAGAGCGAAGAATCCATTTGGACATTGGGGTTTTGACAGGGCTGAGTTTGTCCAACCCACGGCAGCTGTCCCAATCAAATTGTCCCTGTAGGGCGGAGCCCCGCCCATACTGTTTCCTCTTCGGACACAAATCAACATACTACTCAATTTATCACGTGGAGGAACATTTCTGGAGGTTCTGTTAAAACTTCATAAAGCGTTATCATCATTCGTATGATGCTTAAGATCGACATTTAATTCTCACCAAATTATTGCAATTAACACAAGCTTCCACATGATACTAAACACTGCTATCTATTCAAAAGAAAGTTATAATGCAAAGATTAAAATTCACAGATTACATAAAACACACCAAGCATATCCCTTACCAAAAAGCAGTATACTTCAAGTTTATTTTATTAAGTATACTTAAGTAAAGTTCAAGTATATTTTAAGTATACTTTATGTAGTAAGTATACAAATATCAGTGTACTAGTAGTATACTTGTAAGTGTACTATTTCAATACTCCTTGGGACTAAATTGGCCCACTTTCTTTTTAAGTATAACAGTAGTAAACTTTGAGTACACAACTAGTTTACATCAAAGTTTTTAGCTTGGACTGCAACTATACTAAAAGTGAACTTATAGGTATACTGACAGTTTACTAATTAAATACTTGTAGTAGCATGTTTAGTACACTTTGAGGTTTAGTCTCAGTAAACTACTAGTTTAATAGTTTTGTACTGACAGTATGCTCGTAAGTTTTTTTTTTTTTTTTTTTTTTTGAAGTGAACTTTACGTCATACTTTAAGTATACTACTATGTCCCTATTTAGGTATTAATTTGTATATATTTTGTTATATGATTATCTGAACATACAAAACATCAAAAGAAATAACAGGGTATCTGCTTGTAAACAAAAACATTTCATGTATTCTTTTTTTAAACACTTGAATGTGGTTAATTTTCATAAATAAAAAAATAAAGAAATAAACAACATTTTGAACAAAAAGCTGAAAAAAAGAGACTATGAATTGGATTCAGAATGATAATCAAAACATAGATGGAGTCGATCAACACCCCAAAGCTTGACAGTCATTATTACCTCTTCAGTGGTGACATTTTATTCCATAACGTTACAGTTTTGATGCTGTTTTATATCTGAAGATCGTGTCAGATTACATGTCAGATTACATGTGGAAGCACCTGCTGTTTCGGTTTCTTCTTCACTTGTGTTTTTTTTGGAAATTCTGTAAAGAAGATGTGTACTAGCGCCCCCTACCATATAACAATGAAAACACAGATTCTAGGAGCACAAGTATAGCTCAAATATATTTACAGTGCCTTGCAAAAGTATTCATACCCTTTCATTTTTTTCACGTTTTGTTATGTTGCTGCCTTATGTTAAACTGCTTTAAATTACTTTTTTTTCCCCCACATCAATCTACACTCCATACACCATAATGGTAAAGCAAAAACAGGTTTTTAACATCTTTAAAAAATGTATTAAAAATAAAAAATTTAAAAGATTCCATTGCATAAGTATTAATACCCTTATCTGGGACAGTTTAAAATTTAGCTCAGGAGCATACATATTGATTGTAGATGTCACTACACTTCGAGTGAAGTTAACCTGTGGCAAATTCAATTGAATGGGTATGATTTGGAAAGGCACACACATCTTAATAAAAGGTCTAACAGCTGATAATGCATATCAGAACAAAAACCAAACCCTGAGGTCAAAAGAACTGCCTGTAGAACTCAGAAACAGGTTTGTGTCAAGCCACACATCTGGGGAAGAGTTCAGAAAAAAATTCTGCTTAATTGAAGGCTCACAGAAGCATGTAGTCTCTGTTACCCTTAATGGAAGAAGTGTGAAACAACCAGGGCTCTTTCTAGAGCTGGACTCCTGGCCAAACTGAGCAATTGATAAAGAAGGGCTTTGGTTGGTGTGGTGACCAAGAACCTGATGGTCACTCTAGTTGAGCTCCATGGTCATATATGCAGATGAGAGAAATCTACAGAAGGACAAACATCACTGCAACACTCCACTGATCTGGGCTTTATGCCGGTGTGGCAAGACTCAATCCTCTCTTCAGTGTAGACGCATGAAAACACACTTAGAATTTGCAAAAAAGCACCTAAAGGTCCCTCAGACTGTGAGAAACAAGAGTCTCTGGTTTGATGATCCTCAATTCTAAGCATCATGTTTGAAGGAATCCAGCTCTGCTCATCACCTGCAGAGTACCATCACAAAAGTAAAGTGTGCTGGTAGTAGCCTCATGCCGTGGAGCTGTTTTTCAGCAGCAGGGACTGAGGGACTCATCAGAGTAGAAGAAAAGCTCAATGCACCAAAATATTGAGACAGCCTTAATGAAAATCCAGTCCAGAGCATTCAGAACCTCAGACTGGGCAGAAGGTTCACCTTCCAACAGGACAATGGACCTAAACGCACAGCAAGAGTGGTTTATAGACAACTCTGTGAATGTCCTTGGGTGGCCCAGCCACAGCCTGAGCTTGAACCCAATCAAATATTTCTGGAGAAACCTGAAAATGTGCATCTGCCCCCGTTCAACCTTACAGAGCTTAAGAGGTGAAGAGGTGAGGAGAAGAATAGCAGATAATTGCCAAATGCTGATTAGCAAAGCTTGTCGCATCAAACAAAAACGACTTGAGACTGTAAAGGAGCTTCAGCTATATATTTAGTTAAGGGTATGGATATTTATGCAATGTACGGCTCTTCTGTTCTCTCGTCCTAGTACACACTAGGCAGGGATTTGTCATTCTGGCGGTGTGGGCATCTCGTTCCCATAGCATTTTCCGACCCAGCTCAGTTCCTGAAGGAGAACATCTCAGGTTACACATGTAACCATGGTTCCCCGAAGAGAACCAGACGCTGCGTCTCTATGCCACACTTCCGGCATCCCTGCCAGTGCTTGCTTCATTCCTATAAGCTGACGCCGGTTCCACCGCACGTGCTTTTAAGCTTCCTGGTCGCTACGTCACCCCGCCCGTGACTTCTCGCCCTTCCATTGGACTGATTACACATGTGATTCATAGCGTGGTCACGCTGACGGCGTTCCATAGCGTTTTCCGACGCAGCGTCTAGTTCCCTTCGGGGAACCATGGTTATATGCGTAACCTGAGACGTTTTGTCTTCAATGCCAACATTTTTTTGCAAAGGTGTCTCTAAATGTGAATTTAATATTGTATAATGTATAATTAATCTAACTGTAAAACTGTATAATATGTGTAAAAATGATATTTATATGTAAAATGTACAATACATCATATCTAAAAATAAAAAAAATTAAATAATACATATAAAATTATTAGGGGTGCACGATAAATATCGGGCGATAATTAATGCGCATCTTGTCAGTAAAGCCGGTTCTCTAATCAGCGGTAAATTCCAACACGTGCTGATTTCACATTGAGCAGCATTTACTACACAGAGCCGTTGTTAACTGACAAGCTGCGCAAAACCACCCTGATAATGAACATGGATTTGCGCAGCTTGTCAGTGAACAATGGCTCTGTGCAGTAAATGCTGCTCAATGTGAAATCACGCACGTGTTGGAATTTACCGCTGATTAGAGAACCGGCTTTACTGACAAGATGCGCATTAATTATCGCCCGATATTTATCATGCACCCCTAATAATTTTATATGTAAAATTAGAAAATGACCAGACTGGGAAAGAAGAAAGAGCCCTTGTAGATTAGAAATATAAGACAGTGTTGAATGGTCGTGAATCCGAAGATCAATGTACGATTTACTGTTAGTTTATATTTATTCATTTAAATTAGTGCAGAGTAGTTAGCTAGCATCTGGAAATAGCTTTTTCAGTTTCCAGAGCTCTTAATCTTCCTACACACTATTTTGCAGCATTACATGCCTGAAGTGCTTGAAAATATTAAAAAGTGATATTCACATTTTTTCTTGCACAAACCAACCCACCATAATAACATCCATTGTGCATGCACAAATCAAGATACTTGCTCACAAATGGAATTCATTATTTTTCTGATAACTTGTAAATTTATGTAGTAAGTTTTGCCTCCATTAACATATTTCTTTACCTTTGGCTCTGCTTTTCAGACTCAAGCTTTGATTGATGAGTTTCTAGAGTAGAGCCTCGAGGGGAAACCTGTCACCAAGGAGCTTCCAGAGTTCCTGAGTCTGACTAACAATGTGCCATGACACCTGCAAGCATTCTGGTTCTGCCTGGTGGAAAAAAGAAACCAAACCGTGGAGCTCACTCTCCTGCCGTCAGGTCACGCACATCAGTCACATCACCTGCCATCATCTTCACTAAAACATTAGCAGTTTCCGCCAGTGTACTGCAGAGCACACACATTTCCTTTTCTTCATAGTTAGATACACGTGCGTAGGGATATACATATCTGAATATTTATAGAAAAACCTATTGCAAATCGTAGTAAAACATGTCATGTCTCTGTACGTCAAAGTAAGTGAGAAAAAAAAAAATTGTGGTGCAATTTATATTCTATGTGATGCTTTTAGGGCCAAGCATTCAGATTTGAAATTGAAATTCTGCAAAGAAAACATGTCCACTGCCCTTCATGTATAAAACATGCCATTTCCGTACTTGTAATTGAAAGCATAAAGGTCATACATCCCAACAGCACCTGACACCTTTTCTGGTAAATAGTGTTGGTGTACCTAGTAGCCAGGATGAACGCAGAGCATCTCAACAACAAAACTGCAGGTTAACCCAATACATCGCACAAAAAAAAAAATTGCCATTCCGGGTTCAGTACAAGTTAAGCTCAAACAACACAAATTTGTGGCAAAACATTGACTGCCACAGAAATTTATTTCCATTTGACCCTCACTTTCTTAAAAAATAAATAAAATGTTTGGGATCGGAAAGATTTTTTAATGTTTTTGAAAGATCTATCTTATGCTCACCACGGAAATACAGCAAAGCAGCAATATTATGAACTACTTTTAATTTAAAATAACTGTTTTCTTTATATATATTTTTTAAATGATCCTTCAAAAATCATCCTAATATGCTGATTTGGCGCTCAAAAAACATTTCTTATTATTGTCAATTTTGAAAAAAAAAGACCTGCTGAGTTGCTTAATATTTTTGTGAAAATTGTGAAACATTTTCCAGGATTCTGCGATGAACAGAAAGTTGAGCATTTATTTGAAATATAAATCTTTTGTAATATTATAAATGTCTTTAGTGTCACTTTAGGTCAATTTAACGCATCCTTGCTGAATAAAAGTATTCATTTATTTTAAAAAAATCTTACAGATCTCAAACTTTTAAAACAATACTCTATACTATAATATGGCCTAAAACAATATGAAATGCGGCCAGCATGTGAGAACTGGGCAAAGACTTCTAAATGTGAGTTTCAGATGTTAAAGGGGATTTAGAATCTACAAACTAAAGAACAGAATGTAGTGCTCTTGTTGTGGCTTGTATCTCTGTAAAACAGTGTCATCATTAGCATATACTTCATGTGAGACGGCAGGAAACAACAGCGGATTATCTCCACACCAGCAGATCCAACGGGCTGCAAGCTAATGAGGCCAACCCGAGGGTATTACCATGCCCCAAATGTTGGCCTAACATTTTCTCTACTTTTGTTTGGTTCTGTGTAATTGGTGAAAGTCAAAATAACAAAATTAAAAACCCAGGTCAATATATCAGAAAGGAAGGAGACTTTGAGACTGTCAGGTTAATTTAACAACACACAATGTCTTGCCAGCTATTATTGCCAGTACTGACCGAATCCTCACATACACTCAAACACACATAACATTTTAAAATGCCTTTGTATTTTGTAATTGTCAACTTATATTTGTCAATTGTCCGGTTGGATTTTTGTGTGTTTGACTTGACGGCACAGACAAAAAGAGGAAATAGCGTAGCACCAAACACACGTCCAGAATAAAAAGGTAAATGCCTTCAGGTGCATAGATGCAAAAACAAGTCAAAATATAATGAAGATATGCACACATAGAACAAAAGCTTACATCAATTTAAATCTAATGTGCAAAAGTGTGAAGTGCAGCAAAACATTTTCGGGTTCAACCCAAAGCTTTACAGCACTAAACTTGGCATTTTTTGCACTTTCTATATGGCTTCAGATCTTCGTTCTTGGGAAAAAAAAAGAAAAAAAAAAAAAGTTTTTGTACGATAGAAGTCAATAGGGTCCAATGTTGTTTTGGACCACACTTTATAACAGTTGAAGCATTGTTAAAATTGTCATTCTTTGTTCTGCAGGAGAATGTCATACAGCATGAGGGTGAGGAAATTGTGATAATATTTTAAAATTTGGATTAATTGTCCCTTTAATTGTAAAAATAAAGGAAGCAGAGCTTCTGCATTGCATGCACATACCAACTAAAAGCCAACTAAAAGTTAGGTATTAAAATCTACCCATGTGATGCTAATAAAAAGCACAGAACAAATACAGTTATAGCGCTACTTAATGGAGTAAGAGAATTGTTTGTTCTGTGAGTAGAAAATGGTCAGGGATGAGAGTTTTTATTTATGATGAGAGTTTTAGAATTTTTATTTATTTTTTACACTCAATTTCTCTGCCAGTGGTTATAAAATGAAACAGACTGCAGCCATGGTAACAGAACAGATCTGGATGTTATTGAATGATGTCAGTCTTGTATGTTTTTGAGATGTGCATCAGTGGAGTGTTTGAGTGGCATATCCTTGTATTTCTGTGTGAGTACTTGTATTTCGTGTAACAAATAACTCTAACCTGAACTCAAGCTCTACTGACGGATAACAATCTCTCACACAAAGTTTTCATATCCTCACTCATATCTGAGTCTGGCTGGAGTATAAATCTTGCTTCCTAGCTCCATCCGTAATAAGTTAAATCTAAGTCTTCTAATATTTTTTTTGTTGTTGTTGTTGTTGTTGTGACAGGCAGATAGACTAGGGACCATTTAGTCAATGTGACATATTGCTTCGAACAACATTCTGTTTAGAACAGTGGTTCTCAAAGTGTGGTACGAGTACTTGATATAAAAAGTTTGAGAACCACTGGTTTAGAAGGTTTAGGAGTGAAAGCTCTTTTCCAACTTGTTTCAATTACAGCTGCAGATAGCAAGCCAACATGACTCAAAGAGATCATCTCTTGAAAAAGATCCAATTCATCCACCAATCTGCTGAAAAACAAATTTAACAAAATATGACAAAGTTTAAAACAAATTATTTAAATAACATTTTAGCAACCTTTTTTTGTGTATCAGAAAAGAATATATTTATATTTAAATTATATATATATATATATATATATATACACACACACACACACACACATATATATATATATATATATATATATATATATATAATTGTTCATATTTAACAATTATTCATTTAACATTGAAGTTTTCTTTAATCAATAACAATATTACAAATAATTAAACTCCAATAACTGAACTCCATTAAAAATTTCAAGTTGCCATTAGCTGATCCTTCCAATTCGTACATATTTTATAAGGTGGTTACTTCGTACAAATTCGTACGACCTCACTCGTACAAATTTTTCCACTTCGTGAAAAATCATACGTTATTTTACGAGGTGGCAAATTTGTAGGAATTCATAGGAATGACCACCCCAAACCCTACCCGTCACAGAAATCAATCAAAATCTTACGAATTTGTACAAATTAGCCACCTCGTAAAATACGTACGAATTGGTCGTGAGATAGCTTCATAACAAATCTATCTCCAATGTGAATAACTTAAAAAGACCCATGACCTCAGCATTAGCTTTGATAAGTGAGCAGAGCTGAGGTCCTAATATCTCCTCAACATGCGTTTATACGGGACATGTTTTGAAGGCAATGGGACATTAACGCATACACTATAAATGTTTTCTGTCTTCTTAGATGGAGCTCAGATGTGTAGGAGGAAAACTGGTCCAGAGTTAACAAAAACCATTGTGCCTCTTCCACCACTCTGGATGATTCACCAGGTAAGTAGCACCATTTCACACATTTTCTATCAAGAAGCACCTTTTGTGGGTATGTGATTGCAGAACTACTAGGAACCGTAGGAGTTTGTGATGCACTTCTGGAAGGTACGAACAAGGTTCGAAGTTGCGCTAAAGCTTTTTAATTTGGGACTGTGGTGTTTCTGTACCCTCTGTAGAGGCGGATGTGATCTGATGGGATTTGGGATGTACCTTATTGACTTAATACATTCAGACACTTTCCAAACTTCAAAAACAGTGTGTTCTTTTTGAAGATCAAGCTGTTGTGGGCATAACTGTGGCCTGAGGGCAGAGGGACTGTCATTGTCAGTTTAATGAGGTGAGTTGGGCTGGGAAGTAGTGGAAAGGCTGTGTTAAAGGGTAACATCTCAGCAAAATTCTGCTTCACAGGGGTCTGAACCGAACCTTCATGATCACATTACCTATGAACTGACAAAATATTATAAAAATACACTTGAGAGTCTTTGAAGGAAAAGAGTTGGGATTTTTTTTATGTTTCTGAAAGAAGTCTCTTATGCTCACCTGGCTTAATTTATTTAATTAAGTAATTTATTTAATTACCAGTCTTCAGTGCGAATAGTTCAAAAGAATTTCTTTTAAATTGAATTAATGTAAATTTATAATACATTAATTAATTAATGTGAAAAATAAAGAGTATTCTTGTAAAATGTACTCCAAAAATCTAGTTCTACAATGTATTACATAATGTAAACTATATAATTTTGTATGGAAACATTCCAATCATTCAAACTAAGATGTTGAAGGGTGTCTATATTCATTTAATGCAAAAGGAAATGTGTGGTCTGAATGTGGCACATTGGTAAATGGTTGCCCAAGGTGACTTTGTCCTGTATCCCCAAGGTGACTGTATGTCCTAGACTCGTCAGTAAGTATTTCTGTGTATTTCTTACAAGTGGTTATAATCAGGTCAGATCTTTACACTTCTGCAAGGACGTGTCTTTTCTTCCTTCCTTCCACTTTTTTTTTTTTTCAATGGTAGTTGCTTTTGTATGAAAGCCTTTGCGCAGTACATAATTGTAAATTTGAAATGTAAATGTCTATGTCCAACAAGTAGGTCAAAAATTGTAATACAAATCTACGCAAGGCCCAACTGAGAGATTCTCTGACCTTTCTCCTCTCCTGTCAGGTCTGATAAGTGTCACATTTGCACCAAAAAAACACTGGAAAAATCACTGGAACTCTTTGATACCGTTTGACCTCCTTCATTTTTTCCTTTCAGCATCATCTCCTCCCACTCTTGCCCTTGTTGTTGTGTTTGGCTTTGGCTCTGAACTTTGTGAAGTTTTGAGCAGTGATAAGTGGACAAGTGGTATTATTCAGGGTGTTGATGTGTGCAAAAGCCTACCGATGTAGAAATAAGTACAACTGGAGACATGAATTAAACAACCAGAGCAGCTTCCTGTGAGTTACTAATTGACTCAAAGTTACATGGGCAATAAGGTGGATCAGGACACATTAAGAGAATTTCGGTTACTATATTGCGCTAGTGTCACTACAATTATCTGTAATATTTTGGTACGAATTAAAAAAAATATATATATAGAGAAAGAGTTCACAAAAATTTAAAATTCTGTCATCATTTACTCCCCCTTGTGTCTTTCCAAACCTGTATGACTTTCTTTGTTCTATGTAAAACAGAAGATATTCTGACAACAATATGGACTTCACTGTACATTGTACAATAAACAAACAAACAAACAAGCTTTAAAAATTAAATAAAAATCTTGTTTTGCGTAAATGTAAGTAAAATATGACAGATTTTTTTTTTAAAGGTTAAATACAAAATCAAAGATGTATTTGTATTATATGAAATTATATTATTTTCTGACGCACATAAATAGTTTGCTAAGAAATAGATACAATACATATTTTGATCACTAATATAATTTAAACTATCTAAAAAATGATAATTGAAAATATTGGCAAAGAAAGAGCAAATCTGAACTACCAGCAGAAAAAAAAATCATTATTATTATTATTATTATTTTACTTTACACAAATTGTTGCTAAACAATTTAAAAAATGATAATTGAAAATATTGACAGGGCAAGTGCAAATTTTAACTACCAACAGAAATTTAATTTTTTCTGACACACATAAATTGTTGCTAAAGCTAAAGTCTTTTATTTTATCAATAACATTTAAAAACTGATAATTGAAAATATTGACAGGGCAAGTGCATATCAGAACTACCAGGAGAAAAAAGCATTATTGTTGATCCCTGTAAGGTAATGAATATGGGGAAAAGCACAAATCAAAAACAGACAGCAGCAATCAAGTTGCGGTCTGGTGCTGTAATTGACACACAAGCACAGAGACTACACTGTCAAACAGCTAAGTGCATCTCTGCATTTGTGTATGGAGCTAGTCGAATTGATTTTTCAGTTCTAGTTGTCTTCACTGAAGGATTACGATTCTAGTAAGCTCCAAGGACCAGTTCAATATCGGCGTGCAAGCAGTGACCTGAATTTGCAGGGCTCTCTATGCAGTCCTATTGAGTTTCTAAGGTCCAGGGTAAACTTTCATTTAGCAGTAAGGTATATGGTCACACAGGTTTATTCAAATGGAGCTTTAGAGAAGAACCAATAAATGCATGATGTAATGAGTTATCTAATCGGTTTCTCTTCTCTTTTACATAGAGCAGTGCTTTTATTTCTGATAATGCAGGCCATGAACCCTCGATTGCTCCAGAGGGCTGGCGCTGTAATTACTGCACCGTAGGTCACATTGGGTTGAAAAGCATCTGGTAGATAACAACCGATTGAACTGATATAGAACTCTTTCTTAAGAAAACAGCGCTTTGACTCTTACTGTCTTTCCAATCAAATAAGTGCTCAGCCCTGCAAATATATTTTCTTGCCCCTTCGACCTTTTCACTCTTGGTGTGAATGTCCTATAGATGTGATTCTTCAGAACTTTATGAACCTGGCCATTAACGGAGGCCAAGAATGATAAGTGTGAAGGTGTTTTGTTGAGGCAGGACGGCTGTTTGCTTTTCTGAATTAAATATTGAAGACCAGGAGAAGTGTGTGGCCTGAGTTTGAAACCTGGGATTCGGTCCAAGCGCCAGAGACTCCAGGCAACGTGCGCTGCATTTAAATGATAGATTCAAGATCTTTATGATCACGGGTCAAATATCATCAGAGTGATATGCAGAGGCTGTGAATATCAATAAACAGAAGAGTCTAAACACACTTGTTCATTTGTGCTGATCAATGTATCTGGGAACAATCAATATCAATGTAACCTAAGGCTGATTTAACTCATTAAATGGTTGCGAACTTGCGATTGAATGGTTTTCCTAAGAGTGATCTATAGAAAACCTAGCAATTATCTACAGGCAAAGCAAATTCGATTTTACAAACGGAACGATTGTGCTCAGCACAGAGTCTGAATTGTGTTCATCAAATAATAAAAGACATTTTCTTTTATAGTTGAAATAAATGTGTCAGATACAAGGTATCAACTCTGCTTTGATCTGTCCATGGGAACGTCCTCAATCACCTCAAATCTGGAACCTTGCTGTGCTGAACAGAAGATGCTTGTCGACTCTCATCGGCTGTTCAATCGGTATCTCTACAACTCCATAGAATCCAGCAAAGATCCACAAGCATATGGGAAAAGACTGAAAACGCAAAGATTCTAGTGCTGCGATATTTTAAAATGTAGTTAGGCGTCTCATCGGTGTTAAACCAGCTAAGCCGCAAAAGACCCTAAGTGTTCATGTGATTTTCATCTGTTGCCTTCTTAAACCTTCACTAATCTTATAAACCTCTGACTGAATTACACTGCAGAACTCAGAATCCCAGGCTAAACAGTTAGCACTCCTAAAATAGCTCTAGCAGATAAGCCTTCACCGTTTCAATCATAAAATGTCTTTAGTTGTTTGAGGGTAGCTGTGTAGTGAAGACGTTTTGAAGCAGAGTTGAAAATCTTAATGAAGCAGTTCACCTGTTATCATGTACTCACCTTCATGTTGTTCCAAACCTGTATGAGTTATTTACAGACTTCAAGTTCTTCTCAAGCCATGCAATAGATTTGTGTGAGGAACATGCTGAAACTTAGGTCATTATTTACAATAATCTGCTGTATATGTGTCATGTCAGGTTTGATTGACATTGTCAATAAGTCAATGACGACATATTTTGTTTTGTTTCTTCCACTAAGATAGCAAATGGCTTCAGAAGATTTGGAATAATGCACAACTCAAATAGAATACCTTCATGATGTTGTGTGGAGCTTGACAGTAGGAATGCACCAATATTAATTTTTTTTTTTTTTTAAATCCTATTTTGGGTGAACTATTTCTTTAAGCCTCTCTGCACCATTCTTCTCCCAAGCAGAAGAAACTCTGGGTGAATCACAAAACTGGGACCAATCTAAGCACAAAAGGTGAAGAGGTAATCTGTACCATTTGCGGTAAGGAAATAAAGACCAGAGATCATAACAAGGTAAGGCTGACTGTCCTTGTCAGATGAACTCATAGCATTTCTTTCTCTGAAGCATGTTTCGAAGTCATGTTACCATCTTCAAAGCACATGTGTAGAGAAAAACAACCACTGAATTCTCTCAACATTTCAACATTTCAAAAATAATGGAAAACATGTTTTAGCCAAGGATCTTTGAAACATAGACACCTCTGAATGCTTGATGAACACGTTGAGTTCCTCCATCACGTCAGGCTCCACAGAACACAAAGACTGCAGTGACATGGTGGAACCTGGGAAGTGATGAATTTTTAATAGTTCAGAAGAATAGCATTCAATCATCTCTGCTGAGAGCTTGGCCGGCACTGAACCTGAACCTGCTGAATCAGATAACAAGATCACCTGTCTTTTTTAAAAATGAATTCAGCTGGACTTGACCTGAGTTTAAATTAAGCACTTATGAAGGTCAAGGCTTGTTCCAAACCTGAACATCTCAAGGTGGTGGAGATACAATGCTGTGGGATTTTCTCCTTCAGACTAACTCTTGCTGTATATAACAATCTGGCCCTCAGTGAGAAAAAACCTTTTAGCCGCTTCTCCACCAAGATGTCCTATTATTTCTACCCTGCAAGGGAGTGATGGACAGAACCTTTTAAAGGGTAATGATTTTTTTCTTTAACGCCAAACTTAAAACGTCTATAACACACACACATTCACATACATATTCAGTATCCTCAGATATCCTCAAAGATATCCATCTTACGCAAAGCATCGTGAAGTTGCATCAGATGTGTTGAAAGAGAGCTAGAATTGAAGAAGACCATGCTACAGCAGAGGTGTTATATATTTAATTCTGTAAGTGAACAGTAAAGTGGGACAATCCTTGATGCCTAACACATGCCATTATGTGTGTTAGCGAACATGCCTGTGTGTGCAAAATGCAGAGATTGTTTGTAACGCTTAGAAAGCGATGACCGTGTTGAAAGCACAATAGAAGACTGAGATACACCCTCAGAAGTCACCTTACAAGAGCCTCAGCACTGCACACATTATTCACAGACTGTCTTTGGTCAATGAGTTGATCTTTTAGTCTCTCATGTCTAGCAAAACAAATATATGATGTTCTTTTTTCTGTGAAACACCAAGAAGAAAGAAAAACCTTATTTTGTGTTCCAAAATAAACAAATACATTTGATAAACTTATTGATTAATTGCTCATTGTCATGCTGTTTGAACGAAATTAACTTTTAAAGCAAATACAAATGCACTCCAAAATAATTTCAAGTATTTTTAGAACCCTTCAGGGTTTTTTTTTTAAATAATCAGGAATATAAATTTAGTCAAGTAATCAAACCTGGTAGTATACCTCACATTATAGCAAGATGGCCAAAGACATAGTAACTTCAGCAAAACACATCAACTAAGCAAAGCTGTCAAGACAGACTTTTAAAAATCTTTCTTATGCCATATTTGTCTCATGGGTAGAAATTGACTGTAATGACTGGACAGAAATAGAACAGAGAGGCAGTAAATGCTAATGATCTGGAGGTAGTTATATATATTATGTAATCATCCATTACAGAGTAATGAACTCACACACTGGGGAAAAACAATTATAAAATACAGATAACAGAGAGAGAAAAAAATCATATCCACAAATATGTGTGAGTTCTGAAGAGCAAAAGGTGAAATAAGAAATTAGAGTACTTTAAAGGTTATATTTTTAAAAATTACAGCTGTAAGGCATATGAGAAATAGAAATATGTCAAACTATGTCAGCTGCTTCAGCTGACAAATATTGCGAGGGAATATTGCGTATGCCTTGTCAGTACATTCTTCCTTCAGAAAATCCCAGATTAAAATGGTCTCAATGGGATTAAGCAAAGGTTTTTTTTTTTATGGTATTGTGTTGAGTTTAATATGTAGGACTCCAGAATTACCTCGACTAAGACACAAAAGCTTTGAGTTACATACAGAAAACACACATGCAAAAAATATAGGCTACTTCTTGTTCCCTGCTCTGTATGTCTAGGATATTACATACCTAGTCTATTACAGTCTATATATGTAATGTAAATACATGCAAATAAAATTCATCAAACACACATAGCCAGTTTAGTCAGAGGTTTGGTAGCAACTATGCAAATCTCAAATGCAAATAAAATGATACATATAGATTTATTTGCATGTAAAATTTGCTACCAAACCTCTGGCTACACTGGTCACCCCTGACTAAACTGACTAAATAAGTTAAAATTATCTCCTAAATACAAATACAGCTAAATACATTTACATTGCATCCTCTGAATCTGTATTGCTGACAGTGTCTTTTGTTAATTTACAGGGTGAAGACAAGCTCAACCCCTCTATACTAAATCCAGGATGAACTGGGTTCAGTGTGGGACTGGCAACTGGTGAATATCCCAATACATTCTTCATGCCAAGTCAATTTCACAGGCTTACGTACATGTAATTGGAAAGAAAATGACATACGTTTCCACACACTGACACCTAACAGTCCTATTCTGAATTCCCATCCCTTTATTCTGAATGTATTAATATATTAATGCACATACATTTAGACATTTGACATGTTATCTTATCTTATAGCAAAATAAATATTTTGTGTAGTTAAACTGTATAAAGGGGATTATAAAATATATGATTACCTAAAATCTGCAGTAATGATGCTTACTATAAAACCCCAAAAGCATAACTATAAACTATAACGATTATGAAATGAATCCGTGTATATAAAATCCCCATCTACCTGCCATGACTAGTTATCTACTAAAATGAAGACCTGAATTGCTTTGATTCTCCAGAGATGTTGCCAGGGTTACACAAATGCAACATTCCACCTCTTGTGAGCTGATACTGAGAGACACATTCATGTTTCGAGCAACAAAAAAAATAAAAATAAAAAGTGCCAGGTCCTCTCCTCCCTTCCCCAATCTCCTGCATTCTACCTTTAATCTCAGTATAATTTATCTCTTTCATTGATTTCATATAGCTGGAGATGGACAGCCATCCTTAATACCTATATGGAACATATGTGTGGAGGAGTCAGGGTTTACCCTCACTGTGAGGACCAAATGTAACTACAAGGACAGTAAAACATAGAACATGGAGAGCAAAATGTGCAAAAGGAAACCGGCTTAAGAAATAAACTAAATGATGTATTAATATAAAATATAACCATGTAATGTGTGTTTGAAGGTTTTCTATCCAAAAACATTTCTAAATTAAAGCTAAAATGAGTTGAAATTTAAATAGAAAATTGATTGTAGAGACAAACACGGTAAATCTCAAAAGAACAGAGAAGAATATATTCCTCCTACATGCAAAACCTTTGCAACAGAAAAATGAACTTGATTCAGCATTGTGGTAATTAAAAAGGTAAAAAAGTTGCTTCAAATGAGTCACCATAGTAAACTAACATGTCTCTGTATTTCCCACTGGATTAGGCTTACAAAGCATCATGTTTCAGAATGCCTATATGCAATTATTTCTCACATTTATACATCAGGTCTGGTCATTCGGGCAGGTTTGGACGGAGGATTTGCTCGGAGAGGTCACAGCTATCTGCTGACGAATCATGCTGAGCTTTCAAAGAGCCAACACATATGCTTCCCAGCTATCTGTCCATCTCACACACTGCAGTTGTGCTGTGTGTGTGGTGTGTTGGCATGAGAATCAGACAAGGGAGGGTGACAAAGCGGGAGGAAAGAGGCGAGAGAAAGGCAAAAAAGTGAGAGGAGAAAAGAGCAATTATGCATATGTGATTGAACGACGTTGCCATTTCGCAAGCTACAGTGACCAGTATTGCTCTGTCCTTCGTATATTATCAGACCACTGCTGGGAGTTTATAAATCCTGATAGACTGTAAAACTCAAACACACATTCACGCTGATCATGGCCATGACCTTTAACAATGGTCATCCATGTCAGGCACGATGCTATGCAGACATTCAAAAATTCAGCCTGATTGAGCATCACACCACAAGGGTAATTAAGGCTGTTAATTAACACCACAGAGGGCTTCCTTCATTTAAAAAAAAAAAAAAAAATCTGGTGGGGGGTGTTAGGAAAGAAAACAGGGGGGGAAAAAAACATAGTTTGACTCTGTACTGTGAGCTTTAACTTTCCACAGTGCTAAAAAAAAAACTATTTAAACAACCTGCAAACACAATATTAAACCAGCAAACACATTTAGGCTGTGTTTTTGGCAGGGAATGCATCTATAAACCATCTTATTGATGGTGCATTATGAGTTTCTCATGCTGATGTTTTCTACCTGCAGTTTGCCTCAGGTTTATATTAACTTAATATAATAATCAAATATAAAATATAATATAAATCACGATACTAACTGATTACATGATATGCTACCAGAGCACTTTTCTGCAAGAAATTCCAGCTTAAGATGATATCTGTGTTTTGAAACATGATACCTGTTTCTACCTGGTAGCACGATCATAGGCACCAAAAAAATAAAATAATAAAAAAAAACAGCATGGACTAACTAATGGACATTACACCAGATAGAAACCAGCAAATGTTCCAAAACACAGCTATTTTTAACAGAGTTCAGGACACAGAGGAAACAAACATCACCTCAAGTAATTCATACACATTCAAGCTTTTACCCCAAAACAAGCTTTCTATAATGTGATAGTTTTTGTTAACAAAATGAACGTACTAAACATGAACGTTTTAATTGACCTACTGACACGCATAAATGTTTACTGAGATTTTATCGTTCAGAAATGAAACGAGGGTGACTGTATTCTGAGCACCCATCGTTACGGATTCAGATTGAGCAAGATATCGTCAGGTGTTTCAAAAACTTACCAAGCTGAAGTTGCAGGTTTTCATCATTTCATCACGCGGGAGACTTCAAATCAAAGTCACCGGTCCGTTTCAAGTCGAGTATCCAAAATAACTTACTTTTAAGTCGGTCTCTTACGCTTTGCATACTGCGCGTTGCGCCTTTCATGTGGTTAAAGATCATGCATAGTTAGGCTACATGAGACTCCAAAGCTAGATGAGAACACTTTATAGCGTATATCACTTAAAAAAAAAGCACAAAAAGCTTTGAATATATGATCTCCACATGAGAAAATATTATTATTTGACTTAGTGCGCGAAACAACGAGTACGCAAGAGTACATTGTCCCGCTTTGAGCTGCTGTCTTCTGTGTTCTCTTTCTTCATCTCCTCTCTCTCTCTCTCTCTCTCTCTCTCTCTCTCTCTCACGCACACACACCCTCCCTCTCTCTTTCTCTATCTCTGAAGTCCTGCCGCAGCGCTCCTTCTACGTTCTCTGAGGTCCGTCAGTAATTGTCAAGTTTTTTGAATTTCTTTGAAAGCCTTTCTTTCTAACGATCTAATTAACGAGTAGAATATTAAACGTCCTCTGAGACGCGCAATGAGAGACAGCCAGCGGTTCCTACACAGGGTTCCATTCTCCCTACACACTAAGCAGGGAACACCTCTATTAGTTTATTCACCTAAACAAAATGCATTAATTGAAAATGCATAGTCTTGAAACACAAACAACACTTGAAACATAATATAGGCTATTTGTGTAAATATATTGGTTTACCTCATCTAAACTGGGATGCTTGTTGCCCCATTCATTTGGATATTTAACCGTTTTTCCCAGTTTCTACAGCTGTTCTGAGAACCCTAAGGAATGATTACAGTTCTATTTCCACTTGAGCTTGGTTTGGCATGTTAACATTACAAAACGTTCTTGTCCCAGAATTCTCAGCACGGTTAGCTAACTGTGCTGAACCGTGCTGGTAGAATGCATGTAGTAACCTCGCCACTCAAGATTGGTCACTTGTTTGTTGTGTGGCTTCTGGTTTCTCTCTGTAACTGGCCAAGTGTGCTGTTTGAGCAAAATGAACAGAAATATCCGATCATACTCCATAACCTGGTCGCTATTTATCTCATACTGTCTGTTGTCTGTACTGTCTGAGTAATTCCGAAGAGCTCAGTGAATTCAGGAGTGGTACTATGACTCAATGCCACTTTTGCAGTAAGTCAGTTTGTGAAATTGCGTCCCTGCTAAATATTCAACAGTCAACTGTAAGTGGTATTATTGGAAAGTGGAAGCGTTAAGGAACAGCAGCAACTGAGCCACGAAGAAGACCATGTGACATCACAGTGGGGTTACCCAGTGTTGAGGTGCGTGGCTGGATCGTAAAAGTTGCATGAATGGGATTCAATACATCACTAAATGCAATGCCAAGTGTTAGATAGAGTGATGGACCACTGGACCCTGCAGCAGTGGAAACAAGTTCTATGGAGTGACGAATCGTGCTTCTCTGACAGGTGAGTCTGGGTTTGGCGGATGCCAGCAGAATGTTACCTGCCTGACTGCAGCTGTAAAGTTTGGTGGAGGACGGGGGTATTTTTCAGGGGTTACTTCCAGTGAAGAGATGCCAAGACATTTTGGACAATGCTGCTCCCACCATTTTGAGAACAGTTTGGGGGAGGCTCTTTTCTAATCCAGCAAGACTGTGTACCAGTGCACTGTCAAAGGTCCATAAAGACATGGTTGGATGAGTTTGGTGTGGAAGAACTTGACTGGCTTGCACAGAACCTTGACCTCAACCCCTTCGAACACCTTTGGAATGAACTGGAATGAAGATTGCGAGCCAAGCCTTCTCATCCAAAATCAGTGCCATGCCCTCACAAAGGCTCTACAGGATTAATGTCCAAAGATTCCCACAGAAACACTCCAAAACATTGTGGAAAGTCTTCCCAGAAGAGTGGAAGCTGTTACAAAGGGGGACCAACTCCATATTAATGTCTATGTATTTATAATGCATGTCATTTATAATAATGCCATTAAAGTCTCTGTTGGTGTAATGGTCACATGTCCCAATAATTTTGTCATATAGTGTATATTTCAATGTCCACTCATATAAAAACGAATAGGAAAAAATAATAAAGCTCAATATGGCAGTACGTTCTGTCACAATGACTTGCTGATGACTATGTGTAGGCCATGTATAATAAGCTGAAGTTGGCAATTAAAGCACTCAGTAATCCTGAGGTGATCATGCGTACAAGGCTTATCACATCATTTGAAGATGATCTAAAGGTAAAGTCTAAGGCATTTAATTAAGATCTCTTATGTGATGAGTCAGTTATAGCTATGTGAATCAGCAACATGAATCAGAATTTGATCAGCTCTGAGAAAACCTGACTCACCTCTGACAGGCTGTTTTGCTAAAGAATGATGAGCCACCTAAGAGTGGAAACCCACAAATTGTTTTGGGAAGGTGTCACACTGCCAGGAATTACTATCAATCCAACAATAACATTAAAAACCCCGCATGATCTTATTTTCACTGCAAGGAAAAGAAAGCTCTATGTGGTTGAGCGTGACACCGGTCTATAAATCAAACAGAGTTGTGTGACAAAAGCCCAGAACCGCTGTGTATAATGCCCAGCCTTGAGCGATTTAACACAACTCATTCTGAGTATAAATTGCCATTTAGGTTACCAAACGTGTGCAGAATCCTGCATAGGAAAATCTGCTGAGCATCAACAATGTTCGTTTGCGATATTTGAAGAGGAAGAGAGCAATGTAGCCTATACTATGCCTGTCACACATCATAATAATCATAGACAGATTCCATTGTGACTTTAATCACATAGGGTGCTTTGTATGTATGTGAGTGTGTGAATGAATAGGTGCTTGCATTAAGCTGTGTTTTGATTGAATTGGACGGAAAATTTGGAATCTTTCCACTCAATCTTTTCCTAGCCGTCTGCACTGGATAGATATGTCTATGTCATTCAATCACCACACAATGACGTCTTTGCCAATTTTATGGTGGGCCATGAATCAGTTATGTGTATTCTATGGGATGCAGATTTGGGTAAAGTTGGACGTCTACCAAAGACTAGTGGATAATCCCTACCTATATTTCTAGCTACAGTACTCAGATTGATTAAACACAATATAAGTACTGACTGTTTCTGTGCAATATAAACAGCTGACTGTTGTTTACTTTTTGTAAAATAAAAATATTTGATTTCCTTTTATAAAAACACTTGTTCAGACACAAATCACAAGTAAACTGATTTAGTGGGTTGTTTAGTTAGGTAACACAGTCCTACTCACACACACTGATGATGCAGGTCTTTTGTGTTGCTTTCTGCTTTCAAAACAATACTTTATGTAAGAGAGGAAAGGTTACTGCAAGCAATGTTTTAAAATGGAGATTGAGGGTATGCTATAAAAAAAGAATTGTTTAATCTGTGAGTAAAACCAAAATGATTGGAGTACATTTTTACAAGAAAATACTATTTATTATTCTAATGTCTTGCTTGCTTGCCATTTCTTTGTTCGTCAAATTTACTAGCAATTTCTTAGTGAAAATAGTCACTACACCAATTTTTTTCAGTGTATTCCTGCATTGGTGGTCTGATGTGACATAGTAATTAACAAGAAAAAAATTAAAATAAAAAATAAAATGTAGCACATTTTGATATTAATTTGGTATCGGTCTAAATGCAATAGTATTTTTAAGTGAATGTAAAACACCCTAAAATAGAAAGTTGTGATAAATACTTTTGTTTTGTTGTCTATGTCATGAAATGAAGAAGAAAGCAGCTTGTTTGAATCGCATGTCTTCTTAAAATGAGAATTTCAGAAAAATCCAAACACTTTCACACGCAGTTCAGATTCTCAGCTGTTATATTTGGTGACAACCCACATATACAGACTGACAAGTTAGAGATTTCCATGTGTATGCATATACAGTATGTATCTGTGTAGTTTGACTGATTTTAAAATGCCCCTACAAATTTGAATAGGGATGCACTAATAAATAAATAAATAAAAATCAATAGTTTAAAAAAAAAATTGCCCATCACAACAATATAATGTTTAGTGTAAAAAACAAATATCAGTTTTAAGATTTGTGTTTAGTGTTTTTAAAGATTAACTTTAAGCAAGGTTTCGATTACAGAAAATTAAAAAAAAAAAAAAAGGGGGAAATAGGCAAGCACAATTAGATACAATTTAGGCCGATAATAATACCAATATAACAAATCCTGCATCCTTGGTCTAAACAAATTACTATTAACTCACCCATTTAATGAATTCTGACTAGGAGACCATTGCAATCTGAAATATTGATTGGACAGGTTGTTGAAAGTGAATTACTTTCCTTGCAGAATGTAGTTTTCTACTCACGCACACATTTGCACACAAATCTCTTCAGGTTAACAGAACAAGGCTAGAACCGCCAACATTTCTGAAAGTAAAGAAAACATATTCATCACAGATGCATAAGCATGTCCGCGCTTTTCCAGTAATGGTCCTAAGGCGCTGAAGGAGAAATATCCGTGGCTCTGTTTATGCTCTGGATGAGTACATCACCAAAATCACCAGACATCTCGGCATCTCGGCTCACCCTGTCTCACATTCTCTTGCATCACACACACAACAACAATACACACAAATCTTCATGCCATAAATGTCTCTCTCAGAAGTTTCAGTATCTACTTTAAGAAAGCAAGGCTCAGAGAGGATTCTCATCGACAAGAGTGTAGTGCTGTTAAAAACAGTGTGTACGTGTGTGTGGAGGTGGGTGGTTGGACATTGTGAGGTTGCTTAGTGGTATATAATTATTTTTGGTTTCAGGTTTGTCTTTCCTGTCCAATATTGCTTGGTTCTACAGTGTGCCAGTTACGAAAAAAGCCAAAAACCTGACAAGTTTTCTCTAGAGGTGTAGCAGAAAATGATCTCATCAAAGTTATTGAGAAGATGTCAAGCCACGTTGCTCTTGTCTTTTTAATTACAGCTGTTTTACTGCCTAACAAAAGAAAAATCAACACCTTCTTAAAGCTGAGTGGCTGTTTATGAAGGCATCATTTGGAATGATCCACAAAGGAGAATGTGCTTGCTGATTATACAGCAAGTTAATTATATACCCTCCTAGGAACCATCCCAAATCATATGTCAGCTTTAATCCTAGGTGTCAGATTTTCTCTAAAAACCACAACTGGCACAGAAATGAATAGAAATCTCGAAGGCTTTGAAAATTTCTTTGTACAGTGGATCTTATTTAACTTCCTAAATCTCACGAGGCGCAGGTACAAGGCATCAACGCCCGACCGCATCAGATTGTATCCGATTTCAATACCATGGAGTGTTTAACTTTCATTTAATGTTAGGCAGTCTCTGAGTTACTTACTCTATTTTTGCTCTTTCAAAGGAACTGAAGAACATTGAGAGATTAATGATAGCATCTAAAAGGACAATGGACATCAAGCCTAAACATGACAGGCAGCCCACAGGGTAATCGGGCCATCTCTGAGAATATGAAGCCTCATTGATTTCCGTGTGATGTCTGGTTGCTTTATCCACTCATTCATTCCTCTTTCTATTCTCCCATGAGGCACCATTGTGTGAATATCGCTGACAGAGCTGAAGTGTAAGGCCGGTATAAGCTCAGAGTCCCTGCACTCCACCGCCTTAAGGAACAGCAGCGGAGGTCCGCAGGGGTTTGTGTTTACAGTTGTTTCTTATTGTTTTGTGCAACACATCACTGAGATAATCATCAGTGGTTTATTTCATTCTGACCTTTAAAGGGCATCTATGAATATGAGTCCGTTAAAAACACTAGCAGGAAGGAGAAAGTCTGAATTCCTCAGTATACAAATGGTGTGTTTGTGCTGTTCCTGTCATGTTCTGAATTGAAAGAAAGTGAAAGTGAAAGAGGAGTAAGAGAAGAGGAAATTATAGAAGAGGAGTTTTTTTTTTTTTTTTTTTTCCGATTTAGTTCGAAAATAAAAAGTAGTAGTAATAAAATATGGTTTTTGGTAGTTTTCAATCTATCACTGTTAATTTTATTTTTCTTTGTTCAGTGTATTTCATTCATTTTAGTGTTAGCATTTTAGGGCAGCCAAAGTTAATGTTCCAAACACTGATATTAAAAATGTTCGACAGTGGAATATGTGAGTTGTAAAGGTTTTAAATACATCTTGTATCAGAAACTAAAACTAAAATCAGTTATTTATTAAATAAGATATTTATTATTTTAGTTAGATTTGCAATTTTAAAATTGAAATTTTAGTTTGAATTATGTTATTTGTTTTTGGGTTTTTTTTTCAGTCTAACATTGTTAAATTGTATCCCCCAGCCCCCACAGTTTATTTAGTTTTCATTTTAGTATTAGTATTTTAGGGCTGCCAAAGTTAATTTACCAACACTGAATAAAAAAAAAGGTCACTTTATTTTAAGGTCCAATTCTCACTATTAACAAACCATTAACTACAAATTTGCCTCAATAAACTCCTAATTTGCTGCTTATTAATAGTTAGTAAGATAGTTGATAAGTTTAGGTATTGGGTAGGATTAGGGATATAGAATATGGTCATGCAGAACATGTGCTTTATAAGTACTAATAACACTAATTTTAGCAGATCATGCCACAACAAATAATTTCCTTTCCTTGAAACTTCATAATAACTTTGGTGCGGTTCATAAAATGAAATTGAGTCAATCAATTCAAGTTCAATCAACTGTTGTTTGCTGTAGATTAAACAGCGTGTTAGTGTTCAGCAACACACAGAGCTAAATTAGAGAGTCTCTTGTATGTAAATTCATGTGAACTTGAAAAGTGAATGAATCTGAGTTGAGTCATGACAAACCTTGTTGAATTTAAAATGTCCCCAAAACACAAAACAAACAGAGCTGCCACATTTGTTTATCGTCATTTAACTTACTTGGACAGAATATGATCAAATTTATGCTGTAAGATGCCTTGTTTTCTTGCAAAATTACCTTTCGGCTGGCACCATTGGCTTCTTAAACAATAGCTGGCATTTACGTCTGGGAAACAAATAAAACCAGTTTATTTTACGAAAGCTTTTATAGATTTTACACTCATGATAATGCTGCCAGTGGAACATGTTCACGGCTCAAATGAAATTGCCTCTGACCAATATACAGATGAATTGTGGCTCTCTAGATGCTGTAGATAAGTAAATACCCAAACAAATGGGACTCTGACAGTTCATAACCAGTTGCCATGGTTTTGCTTGTGGTAATCAGCTGCGTAAACGAAGGGCTCAAAAAGCCTGAAATATTACAATGGCACGTTATACAAGGACAAAATAAGTACACTTGCATAAACGTTCATCCAAATACAAATATAGGCACTCATACAGAGGGAAATTTACTCTTTTAATTCATTTTAATAATCTGTCTTCTGCTTGGGTTTCCTTCATCAATTTCCATTTTTTTTCTAATAATAGGCCCCTTATGATTTGAACATAAGTACACTGCTGCAGAATCTGATAAGAGAGTAAGATGCCACTCACCAGGCTTTTGTGCCAAGAACCAGAGCACGAGTGTGTTCTTGATTAGCTACACTTGTGAGGGCCAATTTTCTGAAAATGTCCTTGCGAATACAATAAAACCTCTTAAATATACTTGAGTGTATGAGCCTTGCTTGTAAAAAGCTTTATAAAGGTACTGAATAATGTCCCTTTTCACATATTTTTATGACAATTATTTATGAATTAGGGCAGGGACATCATGCACATATTTCTTTCTTTCTTTCTTTGTTTCTTTATTCTTCTAATGACAAAATACATCAATCAGTAAATATGAAATGAAAAAAAAAAATGAAATCAATCAATAAATAAATGATTTACTAACTACTAACAGGGCAAATTAGAATGAGACCACAATAATGCACATAATGACCAACAAAATCTACCAAGAGCAGTGCAAATTAACAGCTATTGCAGCAATGTCAAGGGCAAAATATTTTTTGGGTGTTAAATAATGCTGCAAATAACTCCCGCAAACCTTAATGCATCACATTGCATGATTTATTGAAATACTGTTTTTTAACACCAAAAGAGAGTTTGTGCTGGCACAAGCTATAAGTAAATCTGACCCTTAGTATAGTAGTTATAAATAATGATAAAACAACCAAAATTGCTACTGAACTTGATAGCCAGTGATTAACATATTCTTTTTTTGCAAAGATTTCAGATAACGCCAAGCTTACATAGACTTCAGATGATGCCAACTTTGGATCAACAGACATTATTACATATAAGACTTTCAAATATTACCCACTGTGTCTGCTCCACTGACTACATGACATTAACCGAACACATAACATATACTGTCTTGTTGCTGTACTGTATGTTACTGCCATACGGACTATGCTTTGCACACTCATCTTTGGTTGATTACAGAGTACAGTACTTTCTAATTATGACAGCATTTTCTGTTAAGCTGCACTGAAACAATATGTATTGTGAAAAGTGCTATTCAAATAAAACTGAAATGAATTTATGTTGCATATGGACAGATGCAGCTTTATTAAAAAAAAAAAAAAAAGAAAAAAAAAAAACATATTTGAGCCTGAGACTCACGAGATGTCACTCACATGAGATTGATTTAGCAAGCGACAATGATCCAATCAATTCCCTCACTGCATTTTTTTTTTTCTTTTTTGAGAAGCTGTTCGTATATACAACCCGAATTCTGGAAATGTTGGGAAGTTTTTTAAATTTGAATAAATGAAAACTAAAAGAATTTCAAATCACAGGAGCCAGTAATTTATTCACAATAGAACATAGATAACATAACAAATCTTTAAACTGAGAAATTTTACAATATTATGCACAAAATTAGCTCATTTCAAATTTGATGCCTGCTACGGGTCTCAAAATAGTTGGAATGGGGGCATGTTTACCATGGCGTAGCATCTCCTCTTCTTTTCAAAGCAGTTTGAAGATGTCTGGGCATCAAGTTTATGAGTTTCTGGAGTTTTGGTGTTGGAATTTGGTCCCATTCTTGGCTGATATGGGTTTCCAGCTGCTGAAGAGTTTGTGGTCGTCTTTGACGTATTTTTTGTTTAATGACGCGCCAAATGTTCTATATAACGTGAAAGATCTGGACTGCAGGCAGGCCAATTCAGCACCTGGATTCTTCTACTACGAAGCCATGCTGTTATAATAGCTGCAGTAAGTGGTTTTGCATTGACCTGATGAAATACACGAGGCCTTCCCCTAATTAGAGCATATGTTTCTCTAAATCCTTTATATACCTTTCAGCATTCATAGTGCCTTCCAAAACATGCAAGCTGCCCATATCGTATGCACTTATGCACCCCCATACCATCAGAGATGCTGGCTTTTGAACTGAACGCTGACAACACGCTGGAACGTCTCCCTCCTCTTTAGCCCGGAGGACACAACATCCATGATTTCCAACAAGAATGTCAAATTTGGACTCGTCTGACCATAGAACACTTTTCCACTTTGAAACAGTCTATTTTAAATTAACCTTGGCCCACAGGACATAACGGCGCTTCTGGACCATGTTCACATATGGCTTCCTTTTTGCATGATAGAGCTTTAGTTGGCATCTGCAGATGGCATGGCGGATTGTGTTTAACGACAGTGGTTTCTGGAAGTATTCCTGGGCCCATTTAGTAATGTCAATGACAGAATCATGCCGATGAGTGATGCAGTGTCGTCTGAGGGCCCAAAGACCACGGGCATCCAACAAAGGTCTTCAGCCTTGTCCCTTAGGCACAGAGATCTCTCCAGTTTCTCAGAATCTTATGATAATGTTATGCACTGTAGATGATGAGATTTGGAAAGCCTTTGCAATTTGACATTGAGGAAGGTTGTTTTTAAAGTATTCCGCAATCTTTTTACGCACTCTTTCACAGATTGGAAACTCTGCCTCTCTAAGACATCCCTTTTATAGCTAATCATGTTACAGACCTGATGTCAGTTAACTTGATTAGTTGCTAGATGTTCTCCCAGCTGAATCTTTTCAAAATTTCTTGCTTTTTCAGCCCTTTGTTGCCCCTGTGCCAATTTTTTTGAGACCTGTAGCAGACATCAAATTTTAAATGATTTCATTTAGTAGATAAAAGTGTAAAATTTCTCCATTTAAACATTTATGTTTTCTATGTTCTATTGTGAATAAAATATTGGCTCATGTGATTTGAAAGTCTTTTAGTTTTCATTTTAGTCAAATTTAAAAAAACATCCCAACATTTCCGAAATTCAGGTTGTATGTCACAACAGGGAAGAAAAGAAATCACAGTTTATGTTTTATAACTTTTCTTAAAACTTTAAATGACCATGTTGCTTCTGTTTCTAAACATAAACATAGGCTGATCAGTTTTCTGCCCAGTTTTTTAATAATAAGCCTCTTATGATCTCAACATAAGTACATTTCTGCAGAATCTGATAAGGGCAGTTGGACTTCACTGACTGAGCTTTTGTGCCAAGAATGAGTGCAAAAGTGTGTACTTCATTTTCTACATTTGTGAAAACCAATTTCCTGAAAATGTCTTCACAAATACCCTCAAATCTACTTGAGGAAGAAAAAAGACTATATAAAAAAACGTAAAGTACTTTTCTGCTAGTTTAGGGTTATGGGTCGGGTCTGAAGCAATTACACCTATAAGCCTAAGTTTTGTCAGGTGTGTGTGTGCACACCTGAGTTTTAAAGGACACACTGTCACACTCTCCATGGAGTCTTTAAACAGATTCAAGCTGTCACCCCGGATAATCACAGCTGAATACAGGTCAAGCTGGCGAACAGACTCTGCCTGTCAAAACACCCAACGAATATACACTATATTGCCAAAAGTATTGGGTCACCCCCTTCTAATGAACAGGTTTGACTACTTTAATTTTACTAATTTAATTTTAATTTCCATGAGTACAAATCTTAATGTTTAAGCATATAATGATATTCTAGGGAATTGTGTGCTTCTAATTTTAAAGCAACAGTTTGGACAGGACCCTTTTCTATTCTAACATGACAATGCCTCTGTGTATAAGGCAAGGTTCAAAAAGAAATGATTGATTTAGTCAGTGTGGAAGAACTTGACTGGTCTGCAGAAAGCCAAGTCCTAATCCAAGCTGAACACCTCTGGTGTGACTTTAAATGCAGATCTTGAGCCAAAAACTCATCACCAAACACCAATGACTTGTACATACACTATATGGACAAATGTATTGGGACGCCCCCTTCTTTAGAACAGAAAAAGGCACTTCCAAAACTGTGGCAACAAAGATGGAAACATAATTCATGTATTTAAAAATTGTATTTCCATCTCTGTTGGAAGTGTCTAAAATGACTGTACCCATATGTACAAGTCATTGGTGTTTGGTGATGAGTTTTTGGCTCAAGGTCTGCTCAAGGTCAGACTCAAGGTCTGCATTTAAAGTCACAACAGAGGTGTTCAGCTTGGATTAGGACTTGGTTTTCTGCAGACCAGTCAAGTTCTTCCACACTGACTAAATCAATCATTTCTTTTTGAACCTTGCCTTATACACAGAGGCATTGTCATGTTAGAATAGAAAAGGGTCCTGTCCAAACTGTTGCTTTAAAATTAGAAGCATACAATTCCCTAGAATATCATTATATGCGTAAACATTAAGATTTGTACTCATGGAAATTACTAAAGTAGTCAAACCTGTTCATTAGAAGGGGGTGACCCAATACTTTTGGCAATATATTGTTTACAGGCCATATTAAAGCAACCCCTTTGAAGAAGCCTCTGTAAACCAACACTGTGTCCATGAAATATTTGTCAATTTGAACCACTTTGCAGCTTCTAATGTAGAGCTAATTCTGTCAGGAGGGTCTTTTTAAGGTGAAGCGCTCAAATTACAGTCCTGAATGAAATGGAAATGATGGTGGGCTTGTGAAAGCTTCTAGGGCAGCTCTTATGATGGAGACAGCGCTGATGACAGAAGCGGTCGGAGAGTTATCCGGAGAATACTAATGACCAGGGCCTGTGGCGGCAGATACCTCGACAAAGCTCATTCTCATGGGGATAAGAGAAGGGTCGTAGATTATACTGTTTGTTTGGTGAATAGAGATGGAGGGATTTATGGGCATATGTGTAAAGGTGGGAATAAATGTCAGGTCCACTGATTCATTCATGTTTTTATGCTAGTGTAATATGACTAGCATACTTATAAAGTAATAGAACAATTCCAAATTCGATCTCATCGGTTTTTGGATCGTATATGTAAGCCAGTTGCCTATTCTTTTAAATTAAGAACGTTATTTCCCATTCGGTTATAAAGCAATCAGGGCAGAATCTCCCAAAAGATTCTGCTTCATTAAAAACATTATCACATTTCTCAGGAGGAACGAGCATAGCGCTGATTCCAGTCTGCCATTAAACAGTCATTATTGTCAAAGATCAATGTTGTGCAAAATCAGTTCATTATGATATAGAAGTGACATTGTGCACAGTAAATAAGGCTTGATGAGACATTCAGTCTGGCTAAATTCATAAGTTAAATTTTGTGAAGATGGTACAGTATAATAGAACTCAATACTATTCATATTGCAAGTATACATCTTAGCATTTAAATTAAATACTGTGCTGTGATTTGAATTTAAATGCACTCAAGTTAATGAACCTTGTGCGGGACTCGAGGGGGAAAGACCCTTCATTGAGCATTTTGGGACATGGAATCAGTGACCGAACTTATGGACTTACAGACTTGTGAACAACAGTTTTCGGGTTTATGTGCTTTAATTAATTCACTCAGTAGTTACTTATATTTTTGCACACATGGGAGCTACTGTTCTGGTATGCTAACTTTGATTAACTGTATGTGATTTGAAATTAATTAAAATCTGCGATAAAGAAATCTAAGCTAAATTACTCCCTTATAATCACATCAAGTCACCAAAGAGCGCAGTTCCCACCCATCAAACTCTTCAAATTGTTGTAACTCCATTTGCTCTCATTAAATTGCAGTTTGCTGCTGTTTGGTCCTTCTCCAAGAGTTTCATAGAATATTCTCACAGAGTTTCAATGTGTCTTGCTCATCCAGAAACTCGTTCCAGCTCTCACTTCTGCAGGAATCTATCCAGCTTTGATTCACATTTAAATTCCAGATCTTTTATTTAATATTTTATGAGAATTATAATTGTGGTGAACACCTAAACAATTAAATAACCACAGTCAGTCATTTTAGGTATATAATTTTCAGCCTTTATATAATGTTTAGCCTTTATACATTACCATATAAATGTTTGTATATTTATACTTGTTACAAATTATTTTTTTTTAAATCAAAGAATCCATAAAAATGCGTCATGGTTTTTACAAAAATGTTAAGCAGCACAACTGTTTTCAACATTGATAATAATAGGAAATGTTTCTTGAGTACCAAATCAGCATATTAAAATAATTTCTGACTAAAGACTGGAGTAATGGCTGCTGAAAATTTTCGGTGTTCAGACACACTCTCTCTGTTTAAATCTAGATTAAAGACTCTTAGATTAAAGATTAAAAAATCTCTTTAGTCAAGCATTCACATAATGCATCTCATAATCTTGTACTGTAGTTATATCTGATCAAACACACATTATTGTTCTTTAGCTTGGATTGAACAAATCATTTTTGCTTGGTTGGAACAGCAGCTACGCTAATTATGTCTCTATTTGTTTCTCTGTTTCTGCCACGGGATTAACATCCCGTGGTAACTAGGATTTAAACAAGCTTCTGTCTGGATCCAGAACACCTGAGAAGAGATGATGCCAACTCCTCAGAGGACTTCAGATGATGCCTACCCTCAGACAACATACAGAACTACCAAATTTCGCCATAAGTTAAATATATTAAGTTTCTACAATATATAAATATATTGTAGAAACTTAATTTGCTGTAAAGCTGCTTTGCAGCAATTTGTATTGTGAAAAGCGCTATACAAATAAACTTGAATTGAATTGAATTGAATTGAATTGAATTGAATTGAATTGAAAAGTTCAAAATTCAAGAATAAATTACATTGAAATATATACATAAAGAAAACATTTACAGATTGTAATAATATTATTGATATTACAGTAATATCACAATATTACTGTTTTTAACTGTATTTTGATCAAATTAATGCAGGCTTGGTGAAGATAAAAGACACTTATTACTTAACTAAACACTTACTAAAATATGTAATTTAGCTATATATATATATATATATATATATATATATATATATATATATATATATATATTTCTAATTATTTAAGAAGATAAATAGTCTCTAATGCATTAATTATTTATTAACAAAGGGGGGAAAAAAATCTTAATGCTTCTTTTACTTTCAAAACAAAATTATAACCATTCCTGATCATTATTTTTTATGTATTTCCAGAGAGCTGTCCATCTTTCTGCTGCAGTAAAAGATAATAGTAAACATTGCAGTGATGCTTTTGTCAGCCATGTTGAATTTATGTTGGACAGTCATATAGAATTATGGGCAAGGGTCAAAGGTCACTACTCATGGTGGAATGAATGTAACATCACACAGTGAATGGTTAACAAGGGCTTTTGATGATCTATGCACTGTAGTTGACACCAGCATCAGTGGCTTCAAATTTACAGTCTCTCTCAAAAGCATTGCCGGTTCATCCTACGCTCACTGACGTATACAAATTGTCCAGTCAAATGGTTTCTAGAATGAAATTGCCCCCTCCTGCTAATACATCTGACTAACAATTGCACATAGCAAAGTATTACATTAAAATCTTTAAACTTCTGTAACTCTCTTTTATCTTATTGCCCTTCAGTTTGGCCTTAAAGGGGCTTTGTGTCATTGTGTGAGAGCAGCACATGATAAATGTCTTGCTCAGACTCAGTGCGGCATGAGGTAGGTATGTTAGCAGCCTTAGGAAAACACAGCATACAAAGAGAATGGAATAGTTTTAACATTGATGTTTGATCACACCGTCAGTGTGGGATTAATGAGGTTTGATCTCAAACTTGAGGCTTTAGCCCGTTAGCGTGTGTGTAAGTGTGAGGTGCTTATGTAAGTGTGTGTCGCACAAGCAGTTTTTAATCCTCTTCAGAGTCGAGAATCTGCCCCACGGTGGTTTTCCTTCCACCTGTCTGATAATATTCATTCAGCATGTTCACTCTTTTATTTATTTCCATTTTTCTCATGTCCTCTGTTCTTCCTTTTTGTTTCTAGCTCTCTCTTACACACACACATCGCTGTAATGGCAATGATGGAGTCATCTTCAGCCCTGCTGACAGGAAGTCTGATGAAAAGGATCAGGATGCTGTCCAGCACCTCAGGCTTGTCAACTCCAATCCTGTATCTCAAACACACACACACACACACACACACACACACACACACACACACACACACACACACACACAAACACATACACACACACACACACAAGCATGGGTTGATATGAGGATGAATGTATATATAAACAAACAAACACACTCTGGCATCTTCTCAAAAAAATTAATCCCACTGAGGCTGTCAACAAAGCTGAAGTTCAGCTCTGCATACAAGTGTGTTGTGCTTTTTACAGTGGCTATTGTAAATGGAGTTGAATTTTTAACCCTACAAATGCACACAAAGTCAGAGAACAATAAGGGAATGTTTGAATTATGCATAATAGTCTCTCATTTCTATGCCATTCCAATAAATGGAGACTAGATCATTCAAGAAAAAAAAAAAACAAAAAAAACATAATGATTGAGTCAGTGAGTTGATAAACGTATCAGTCCGATTTGTGAACAAATTCAGACAGACAAAACTAAATCAACTAAATCAAATGATTCAGGGAAAAGATTTGATTCCAAAGGTATTGATGCTTATTTGCATCACTGAATATCAATTATCACAATTCTTGCAGAAAAAAAAATACACAGAAATCAGAAAGTCATACAGGTTTAGAATGACATACAGTAGCTAAATGATGACAGAATTTTCCTTTGTGGGTGAACATGTTCTTAATAAATCAACACTGTATAAAGTGTTGTTGAGTCTGGCAGAAATGTTTCCAGGTTATTAATAAAGAAAACATAATTAGAAAGTATTGATGAACAAGTGCCTAAAATCAGCACATACTAATTAAAACAATTTTAGTGTACTGTTGAGAACTGAGACAGCTTGCAGTAATTACTGTCACATGTAAATTTCTCAATGTTCATGGCTAAGAGCACAGCTTTCCCCCATATGACATGATATTGATTTGCATACTTGAACAATCCATTATAAAAATGTATTATTCATAAGGTGGAGTACTGAATGCATTCCGTTTTGTGAGTACATTATCTGAAATACACTTGACTGGGACTTTGTGATGTTCTACAGTGATATACTGTTTGCATCTATTGATACTCCTTTAGGAAAAAATATTGCAAGCAGATAAATATGTTACAAATTATTATCATTGGGTTTATTATCATGTTACTCAACAGAGCTTCTCAATGACAGCAAAGTACCTCTAAATGACTTTTCCGTGCCTGATCTTCTGAAAGCACAAAATCACAACAACGTTTTTGGCTCAGCTGGCTGACTTTGACGGCAGGCTTGACGCACCTGAATGCTTCGGTCCTTCCCACACATGGACACACCTGTTTGTTAATCCATTAGACACAGCGGAAATCTGTGCATGCTGTGTAGGTTTAGTAAACAAAGAGCTGAGAAGGGCAAGAAACTTGAGTCATTCATATGAAGAGTTCCTCTGAACCTTCATATGAGACAATTGCATCTGTTTTTGTGCTATTATCATGCCACAGCACATTATTACAGCGTATTATCATGTGCTATTATCATGCCACACGCAGATATACTTATAATAACATTAGTCAGTCTATGCATTAGAGTTTTTTTTTTTTTATAGTGACTCTTTGTACAGGTTATGTCGTTACGCCAGTAGGTGGCGACAAGTGACTGTTATTATAAGTCAGTTATTTGAATAACTCACCAAGTCACTGAACTCACTGTATAAAACAAGTGATTGTCTTTATTAGTTAGTCAATGAATCATTCACTCAAACAATTTGTTCAAAAATGCTTATGCAATCAGGAAATAAACACCACTAGTGTATGAAGCAACAGTGAATGTGCTTTGGTGCAAAAAGTAACTGGCAGCACATTGTCTAAATTGTAAGTTACTCAGTATTATCTTGTGCTGCTATCCTCATCTGTTTTTGGCTGGAAAGTTATGCAGTTAAAATGAAGCAGAACTAATTCATTTAGCAAATGTGAATACCAAATGCGTAAGCTAATTCACATTCACAACAAAATGTATATATTTGCAAGTAGCAATTCAAGGACTCGACCTATTTTATATTCATGTAATATAATTTGTAAATGCAAAGCCAAATTTATATTCACAAAATGCGATTCACAAATGAAAAGCACAATTCATAAATACACAACTATTTATGCACATTTCTGAATCTTTCTGTAGAAATTGACTGTTGAATCTGCATTTGCAAATCATCAAATTTATGTAAAGTTATGCTTCTTGAAAACACATCTGCGATGCGCATATATAAAATTTTGCAAATGCAAGTTCACCAATCAAATTGTGCACATAGAAACATTCAGAAATGTGCAAACATACTTGTATATTTATAAATTGAATCTTTTTTTGTTTTTGCATTTGCAAACTGTATTTTGTGAATATGAGTTAGGTAATAAAAATTGTGAGCAGATGTTTGCAAATATATAAACTTTGGCAAATGTGAATTAGCTTATGCGTTTGTGAATTACATTTTGTAAATTAATTAATTTTGAGACTATGGAACACTTGAAGGGAAGGGAAACAAACAAATGTGTAAATTCATCCTCATTATACGCAGTCTAATTATTTTCTTGGTAGCGGAATGTGTGGACACGCTCCATCTTTATGTGCCAGACTAAAATAAATTGTGGAGAAAATGAGGGCTCGCTTGCTGTTGTTGAAGCTGTAAAAATGTGTTTTAGTGCTGTCCGAGGATGCACTGAGGCCTTCATGATCTCTTACAGAATTTATGTCCACAGAGGCTGAGCTTCAGAATACCTGAAATTTAGCAGGAAAGGAGCCTGTCCTGGACTCTACAAAAATAGTCTCACAGTTATGAGTCTCTTGAGTAAGGCATAGGCCACAATCTCCTGCGCCTTACAACAAACTCTCTAATATCTCCTTTAAGGAATAGTTCACCCAGAAAGGTAGATGAGTTTGCCTCTTCATCAGAGCAGATTTGGAGAAATTTAGCATTACATCACCAGTGGATCCTCTGCAGTGAATGGGTGCCATCAGAATGAGAGTCAGCTGATAAAAATATCAAAATAATCCAAACGTATTCCACATGATTCCAGTCAATCAATTAACGCCATGTGAAGTGAAAAGCTGTGTGTTTATAATAACAAATTCTTCATTAAGACAGTAACTGTGGGACTGGAGTCATGTGGATTACTTGTGTATTATTGTGATGTTTTTATCAGCTGATGTAATGCTAAAAGTTTTTAAAGTGAATTTTCAGCAAATTACTATTCCTTTAAGCCTTTTATGTTACATTAAAACTTTCAGGATTTTTTTATTTTATTTATTTTTTTTTTAAATTCTGCATCTACCTATAACTCTGAATGTAATTAATCAAATTTTAAAACCTTGTCATTTTTCATTCATCCCCTGAATCTCTCTGGATTGCTCCCCTGACTTTTGGGCGTAGATACCCAAAGAAATAAAGCGCAAAACATGTCATTAGGCCTCTAATTACACACTAATACTTGTGCTAATATCCAGAAATGGTTTTTCTGGGCCCACATGCCAAACCACACTGAATAAAGAACCTTCTTATAAATCAGCCGTTTGTGTGTGTGTGTGTGTGTGAGCTGTGCCAGCAAAAAATCAATTATGGCATGTCAGACTGTCAGCGAACTGACTAAGACCGTGAGGAGCTTCAAGCCATCAGCCTCATCTGTTTTTTCACACAAACGTCTTCCACCGTTCATTTATTTCCACAAATTCAGTGACTTTTGTAGCACTTTGCAAAACTGATTCCATATCTGGTGACTGACACCTTCACAAAAATTACTATGTATCAGCACCTCAAACGTTGCTTTCTGTACAACCTTGATGCTAATAGGCTAAATGTTGCGTAATGATCCTAGATATAAGCAGGCATTGTCAAATTACAAATAGCGGTTCTCTAAGCCTCTCCAACACTGACATACATCAGGATTTAGCAAGGTTAACATATAATTTATTCCGTGGGCAGAGCAATTAACATTTAAAGCCATTTGCATACTTGGATATACATATAAACCCGATGTCTCGCTGATCTGTTTGACACGAGCCACTAATTATACTCTAATAATTCATTTGTATTAGCATGTGCCTCTTCTGCAACCCTGCAGTGTACAGACAATATGTGTCATGACCAACACTAACAATTGTCTTCTATAATAAACTAAAATTAAGCTAACCTCTATTTGGTGGCTTGTTGATTAGCCACTCTTTTATATCCAAGTACATTGGATATGGTAGAGTACATTAATTGGAAGGGCAGCCTCCCTAGAGAGGGATAAAATACTATAGTTTATTGATTTTTTTTTTTTTTTTTTTTTTTTGTATAAGGGTGTGCTGTCCCAAGCAATATTTGACATACAGTACACATTGTACTATACAGGGCAGTCTCTAGGACTATGTAAAGGATTTTTCAGCTGTTAGATCTGTGAACTTTGTCCTGCAAAGGCTGTAACAGAGATCACATAAGTGAGAATCATTGGAAACATTAAGCAGTTACAAAAATAAAGGTGAAAAGGTTATTCTGAAAAGAAAGGATAGTTGTATCCCAATAGTGTACTGTTTGTGTTTATGTGTGTGTGCGCATAGAATAAGAGTGTGAATTATTGAACCTTCATCCCTCTGATATATACACCAAGGAATAAAAAGTTAACGATTTAATTCCAGTCTGTTCCTCACATAGCTTGACTGATTTCGGAAGACTTGCAATACAGTGCTGTTTAGTACTTTTAAAGTACTAATATATACCTATAGGTAATAATACGTAACATTTAGGGGTAAATAAAGCAAGTCAAGTCAAGTCAAGTCACTTTTATTTACATAGCGCTTTTAACATTACAGATTGTGTCAAAGCAACTTTCCAATATCAAAATAGGAAAATAGTGTGTAATAATGTAAAATGACAAGATTAAACACTCAATTTTCAGTTAAAGGCATTTCATTATTGAATTCAGTGATGTCATCGTCCAGTAGATGCCATTCTTCTTACGATGTAACAAGTACATCGGGTGTTATGGGAAGTGTTCCCGGTTCCGGTTGACTTAATTAATGCAGCCTAACTATCCTTTAATGGATCTGAATATTAGAAGCGTATTAGTATGTTATGTGTACGCCAGGTTAAAGAGATGGGTCTTTAATCTAGATTTAAACTGACAGAGTGTGTCTGCCTCCCGAACAGTGTTAGGTAGATTGTTCCAGAGTTTGGGCGCTAAATAGGAAAAGGATCTGCCGCCCGCAGTTGATTTTGATATTCTAGGTATTAGCAAATGGCCAGAGTTTTGAGAACGCAGCGGACGTGGAGAACTATAATGTGATAAGAGCTCGCTCAAGTACTGAGGAGCTAAACCATTCAGGGCTTTCTAAGTATTTAACAAGATTTTAAAATCTATACGATGTTTAATAGGGAGCCAGTGCAATGTTGACAGAACCGGGCTAATGTGGTCATACTTCCTGGTTCCAGCAAGGACTCTGGAGTCTGTTTATTAAGCATGCAGAACAACCACCCAATAAAGCATTACAATAATCTAACCATGAGGTCATAATTGCATGAATTAATGTTTCTGCATTTGACTTTGAGAGCATAGGTCTCAATTTAGATATGTTTTTAAGATGAAAAAATGCAGTTTTACAAATCCTAGAAACATGGCTGTCAAAGGAAAGATTACTATCAAATAGCACACCTCGGTTCCTAACTGATGACGAAGAATTGACAGAGCAGCCATAAAGTTTTAGACTGTGTTCTAGGTTATTACATGTGGGGGTTTTAGGTCCGATAATTAACACCTCTGTTTTTTCAGAATTTCACAGTAAGAAATTACTCGTCATCCAGTTTTTTATATCGACTATGCATTGATTAGTCGATGCATAGAGTAATCTAGTTTCTCAGTTTGGTGTGTTTCACCGGGCCACGAAGAAATATAGAGCTGAGTATCATCAGTATAACAGTAAAAGCGAACACTGTGTTTCCTGATGATATTTCCCAAGGGTAACATGTAAAGCGTGAAAAGTAACGGCCCTAGTACTGAGCCAATAGGCCCTAGTAGGCAAACTAGGCCCAAAAGATTTAGCTTTTGTACCATAGAGTACCACCCCCCTGACAGTTTTGTATTTTTTTTTTTTTTGTGAGAGAGTGTAAAGTTATAAAATGTTCCATAGGCATTAAACTAATTAATTCATGTTTATTTATTTTTTTTTAATTCTTATGCCAGGGAGGTAAGAATCAGTTCCCTTTTAAATTGCAGTTTGATCCATGAGAATATGGAGTTCCGCAGAATAATGAATATAGTAATATGAAGTGATCTTTATATCTAAATACCAGAGGCCTTCTCTTATTTTTGCACTCAAATTTCATTTATCATTGAAAATACTATGAGCAAGAGAAAGAGAAGGGAGAAAAGCCAGTTAAGGAGTAGCTGAGAAAGTACATGAATCCTTATTAGATGATGAAGAAACTTTTCTGAAGGATGAAAAGAAAGAGAGAGAGAGAGAAGGAGTGAGACATAATGACATTTGATTATGTCCCTCACAGCCATTAACAGCACGCTGAGCATGGTAAGTAAATCACAGCTTCATTGTGAAAGTGAAGGTGCTGGCCTTCTCCACAGCAACACTTCATCATGTACCACAGTCATTTCCTTATCAAACTCTTAACTGTGAATGTGAGGGGGAAAAATCTAATTAGAGTGTGCATGTGTGTTTGTGTCCATAAAATACGGCAAGTAACTCTTCAAGGGCAAGGTTCATTATCATGCATCCTAATAAATGTCTATGCATTTACTGTATATCAGTTCAACTGACTGTTTGACAGTAATATATCCTCTATAAATAGCTTTCCTCTTGTCCTCTTGTAATAGCTTTGTGGTAGAGCCATGACTCTGCTCATGAAGTTCAATAATGTTGTGCATCTGAATTGCATTATGAAATCCAGGTTTAACAAGCCTGAAAAATGTGTCCAAGATGTTTAATTTAATTATACAACACTTTACTAAATAATTATGGTGATGTTAGTCAATTAAATAGGTAGGATGACACTGTGTAATGCTTACAGAGAGTGAATGCATTCCTCTAAATGATTAAACGGGAAACACTTTGATGTTTAGGCATAATTATTTCACATATTTTTCATATTAATTCCAGTGTTATAGACAGAAAAGGTGGAAGATATTACTGTTAACAGGACACAAACATTTTAAGGAGAACCAGCCAAAACTAAGAAAAAGATATGTTTTGATGAAGAAAAAAAGCATCATCAAAGAAGATGTTTGTTTATATCCGTGTGTTAACGGGTAGATGAACATTTATAAGCATTTATTGGAATTCTCTTTTAAATTTGGCTGTTTTGTCATATTGTTTTATGAATAAACAGATATAAGATTTTTGATCTCAAAACTGATTTAGGGTTTGAGCTTCGACCTGTGTGATCAGCCTCACCGCTTTCATTAGAAACTTTATGCAATCAGGTTCTATTACATTCCCTTTAATGGATTCGACATTATGTAAATATTATGAACTGAAATCAATGCCCCTGTTTCTATTTCGAAAAAACATTTTAAAATACTTGTTCTTTAATAAATTAGCATTTGTAAGTTAAAATGTTTATTCAGTAATAAAAAACTTTTTTGTTTTTAAGTTAACACAAACCATTGAAGTGTTTGTTACCAAATAAGTAATAAGTAACCAACCTTCTAATTAAATATTAAAATACTTCCCCCTCCACCCAAACCGAACCATACCAAAACCACAATATGTACCTAACTGTGAGAACCTTGAACCATTACACCCCAGTAGATAGACAGACAGACAGACAGACAGACAGACAGACAGGTAGATAGATAGATACTTTCTTCATGCTGTGTGCACTTAAGACTGATCCAATCCACATTTCAGTTCACTGCAGCCCTTTCCAAGGTTTGTGTTGAGAAGCGCAGAGGCGTTCAACTACATCATTGTTCTTACTCAGAGAAAGATCTAAATCCTTTGTGCCTGACAGTTATACACTTCTCTTCTTACACTCAGAAATATGGTTTCTCTGTAGTCAAGCTGTACTTATAAGAGGAAATCGCACTGGGTGATTACAAGAATCACAGGTGTAATATTAGATCGGGCATTTGATGTATGCCATTGTTTGACATGATAGTGAGCTGTTTTGCTAGAAAGCAGGTGTGTGAGAGTGTGTTCATTCCCTGTAGACTCCAGGCTGAGAGCTGACACAGGTGTGAATACAAATAGAATCTAAATGAACTGGATACATGTAGCACATGTGGACAGTAATACAGTATGTGCAACATGAGAAGTAATACCAAATGTCTGTTTGCTGCAGGCACCTTTATGATGTATTTATTAACAGATAAATACAATTGCACCTTTATGAACAGATTTCAACTGTCTCTTTTTGTTATATGAGCATCCCTTTAAAGCTCTCCTGGAAACATTTTATTTTATTTCACACAGACATTCACTTATCTTAAATCATAAGATATTACATAATAAAAATAAAGAGTAAAATAAACATTAATGTAAGTAATGTGAGATGGCGCCGCTCATGGCAGCCTTCGTGGCATCGTCCGCAGTTGTTTTTATGTTTTTGTTAGTTTGTCCTGTCTTTAGTCATATTCCTGCGATCAGTTTCACAAGAGACGAATTGCTGGACATTCGGAAGTACACGTCACCCGATATTTCACCAGATTTCGTTTATTCTGATGTTCTGCTGGACATTGTAGTCGGCGGAGCAGCGGTGCTGTTTAGACGCTTCAGGACGCGCAGACGGGGGAAGCGAGCTGGCGCGCTCGTGAAGCTTCGTCGGCGGGGATTAAGAACGCCGTTGCCTAGCATCCATCTGGCGAATCTCCGCTCTCTACCCAACAAAACGGACGAACTCCTTCTGCTTTCCCGGTTAAACAAGGATTTTTCAAACTCTGCTGCTCTGTGTTTCACGGAAACCTGGCTGAACGACGCCATTCTGGACAGCGGGCTTCATCTGCCGAGCTTCCAGCTGTTTAGAGCAGACCGCAACGCAGAATCAACGGGGAAATCGCGCGGCAGCGGGACGTGCTTTTACATCAATGAAAGGTGGTGTACAGATACAGTGTTAAAGAAGATGTGCTGTTCAGATCTAGAAACGCTCTTCATTAACTGTAAACCTTTCTACTCGCAGCGGGAGTTTCACTCGTTCATTCTGGTGAGTGTTTACATTCCTCCGCAAGCGCACGTGAGCTCAGCTTTACAGAAACTCTCTGATCTGATCACAGACACAGAACAACAACACCCGGACTCTGCTTTAATCATTCTCGGGGACTTTAATAAAGCAAATCTCTCCCGTGAACTGCCAAAATACAGATAGCATGTTACATGTCCCAGCAGTGACAGTAATATACTGGATCACGGTTACACAACAATAAAGGATGCATATCACTCTGTTCCACGAGCAGCTTTAGGACCCTCTGATCACTGCCTGGTTCATCTTATACCAACCTACAGGCAGAAACTGAAATCTGTTAAACCTGTGGTAAAGACTGTAAAGAGATGGACCAATGAGACAGAGCGGGTTTTACAAACCTGTCTCGACCTTACTGATTGGAGTGTTTTTGAGGCTGCTGCAAATGATCTGGACGAGCTCACAGAGACTGTCACTTCATATATCAGTTTCTGTGAGGATATGTGCATTCCTACCAGGACTCATTTAACCTACAACAATGACAAACCATGGCTCACTGCAAAACTCAGACAGCTCCGTCAGGCCAAAGAAGATGCTTACAGGAAGGGGGATAAAGTCTTGTATAAACAGGCCAAATACACACTGGAAAAGGAGATCAGAGTGGCAAAAAGGAATTATTCTGAAAAAATAAGGATCCAATTCTCTTCCAGCGACTCAGCATCAGTGTGGAAAGGTCTGAAAGAGAAAACCAACTACAAGACACCATCCCCCAGCACTGTGGAGAATCAACAACAGGCAGACAATCTGAATGAGTTCTACTGCAGGTTTGACAAAACACCCCACACCCGCCCCGAACACCTCTCCACACAACCATTAACACCTCCAGCAACCCCCCTCTCCCCCACACCTGCAATTCATATCAGTGAAGACAAGGTCCGCCAGGTCTTCCAGAAGCAGAAAAGGAAAAAAGCACCAGGCCCAGATTGTGTGACACCAGCCTGTCTGAAATCCTGTGCTGACCAGCTGGCCCCCATCTTCACACAGATCTTCAACAGATCACTGGAGCTGTGCGAAGTCCCTTCATGCTTCAAACGCTCCACCATCATCCCCATCCCAAAGAAATCCAAAATTACAGGACTAAATGACTACAGACCTGTGGCTCTTAACGTCTGTGGTCATGAAGTCATTTGAAAAACTGGTGCTGGCCCACCTGAAGGACATCACTGGACCCTCACTGGATCCTCTTCAGTTTGCCTACAGAGCAAACAGGTCTGTGGAGGACACAGTCAACATGGGACTGCATTATGTTCTGCAACATCTAGACAGACCAGGGGCTTATGTGAGGATCCTGTTTGTGGACTTCAGCTCAGCCTTTAACACTATCATTCCAAACCGCCTCAAACTAACTCAGCTCTCTGTACCCACCTCCGTCTGTCAGTGGATCAACAGCTTCCTGACAGACAGGCAGCAGCTAGTGAGGCTAGGCAAATTCTCATCCAGCACCCGCACCATCAGCACTGGCGCCCCCCAGGGCTGTGTTCTCTCCCCACTGCTCTTCTCCCTGTACACCAACGACTGCACATCTAAAGACACCTCTGTCAAGCTCCTGAAGTTTGCAGACGACACCACACTCATCGGCCTCATTCAGGACGGTGACGAGTCTGCTTACAGACAGGAGGTTAAGGAGCTGGCTGTCTGGTGCAGTCTTAACAACCTGGAGCTGAACACGCTCAAAACAGTGGAGATGATCGTGGACTTCAGGAGAAACCCCCCTGCACTCCCCCCACTCACCATCATGGACAGCACTGTGACTGCAGTGGAGTCATTCAGGTTCCTGGGCACCACCATCTCCCAGGACCTGAAGTGGGATAGACTCCATTGTGAAAAAGGCCCAGCAGAGGCTGTACTTCCTTCGCCAGCTGAGGAAGTTCAACCTGCCACAGGAGCTGCTGAATCAGTTCTACTCCGCTATCATTGAATCCATCCTCTGCACTTCAATAACTGTCTGGTTCAGCTCAGCTACCAAATCTGACCTCAGAAGACTACAGAGTAGGGCTGGGCGATATGGCCAATAAAATTATCATGATAATTTTTTTCATATCAGTCGATATCGATAATTATCATGATAAATGTCAAATCTTTATTTCTTTCAAGTTTAAAGCCAGAATTTTGCCCCAAATTGAAAGTTGTAGAAACCAGACCATAAACAAAGACCTTAACAAACCTTAACAGACCTTAACAAAATAAATATCTATATAGAAAAATTAATTTCTTAGTTTCTGCATGTTCTAATGAGTGATATTGTTTTAGATCAAGAAACAGGTTTGGGTTGCCTGATAATAGTAATAATAATAATAATAATAATAATATCACTTTTTTGTCTCTTAGAAATGCTCATTTGATAGTACCTTGAATTAGGATGCAGAGGTAAATTTTTGTTCATTTTTAAAATCAGTAACATCTGTAAAAATTGTAGCAACCTCAGTTTTGTATGGTAAAATTTATTCTGACCAAGGTATTTTATTTTTTATTTTATTTTTTTTTTCATAATTAAGCATTGGTCTCCCATAGTAGCATACATTTAAATCATGATAAACATGATTTAAAACCACACAGTTAAAACCACACATATAGCACCTCAATACCATGGTAAAAATATAACTATATGGTTTTTAGGTAGCCTATTTGTATGAAAAACAGTAGTCTAAAAACATTCAGTATAAATGCACACATGCTATAACTTAATCACAAATACATACACTATAAAATTCAATATGAATATCCCACATTTCTGCCACAATACCATGGTGCAGTGAGTGTTACTACAGTAAATCCATGGTAAATGATGGTGATGTGTAGATTGAAAAGCCTTTTGACTGTCTTGTTGCACACAGTGTTTCTCTTGTTTGGCTTTAAACTAGTTTAAATCACGGAGTCATTTGCGTTCATCGCTGAATTCAAGCGCTTCACACTAGATCTCACAGAGCTGTTTAGTGCTCGCGTGACTGAGTAATAAACGCATCTGTTCTAGTAAGCTCGCGCTGCCGTTTTGAACATTGATCGGAGCGGATAAACGATCCGTGTGGTGCGATTCAAACAAGTCACGCTGTTTCGTTCCGCTTTTGGCGCATAAACATTATATCGAACATTTATCGAACTCTTCATATCGTTTTATTGAGGAAAATTGTATCGCGATAATTATCGTTATTGAATTATCGTCCAGCCCTACTACAGAGGGTAGCCCGGACTGCTGAGCGAATCATTGGTACAACCCTCCGCACTCTCCAAGAACTGTACTTATCCAGAGTGAGCAAAAGGGCTGGCAAAATCACTCTGGACCCCTCACATCCAGCACACTCCCTCTTTGAACTGTTACCGTCTGGTCGACGCTACAGAGCTCTGAGCACCAGAATGGCCAGACACCGGAACAGTTTCTTCCCTCAGGCAATCCATCTCATGAACACTTGACAATAATAACACACACTATTTATACACTTATTTATCTAACACACATACTTAGTCTACATTTCAATTTGCACATAATATACCTGTACATACAAAACTGTCTACTGTTATATACCTGTACATACAATTGTCAATTTGTATATTGTTATTCCTTATTTACTTGTTGTTTTTACTTCTTCTTTTTATTATCTGTGTTTTTTGTTCTGTCACTGTCATTCGGTTGCGCTGCGGTAGCTTCTGTCATGAAAACAAATTCCTTGTATTTGTAAAACATACCTGGCAATAAAACTCATTCTGATTCTGATTCTGATTCTGATTAAACATTTACATTTTAATGCTGTTTTGGTGTAAATGACATATGTGAGAGTTCAGGGGACAAAAAATGGTAGAAATGCAATAAATTGATATAGTCTGTTGGATGTTGTTAGCTGACAAAGTAATTAATCTAAACTAACAAGAGCATTTTAAAAAAGTTAAAGCAGAAGCTGAAGAAATTTGAAGAAATGCCTCATTTTACACACCCAGCACCAGTGCGTCTGTTTCCTCCGAGGGCTTGTGTAATTGGTCTATGAATGAACTTACTCGTTGTTCTCTGAGACAGAGAATAAGTGGATCGAATTTTGATGAACGGCGGACTCCTATCTCTATATTAAACCCAAGAGATTGCGCTATCATTCCTATCTGCCTCATTAAACTATGCTTGTTTTTAATAGAACTGAAAACCAGAATTTTGCATTGCAGCAGCAGCATCATGAAGTGATTTTTAACATAGTACGAGCCAATACACTTATAATGTCAAAAGTGACATCACTTAATAACAAATTAATTACAGTTGTAGAGATTGACTGAGTGAAGTTTTTTGTCTTCATACTTATGCTAGAATAAGGTCAAACAGAATCTCTGGGCAGTTTTGTGTGAAATCAGAATAAAGGGAAGAAGTGAAAGAATAACTAAGAGCAAATAAGTATGACATGCTGTTGATATTTTCTTATATCAACAACTAACCTAAATTTAATGCAAAAGCTGTGCAAAACAACAAGTTGTCTTATCTTGAGCAAAAATGCCTTGAAGAAAATTTAAAAAAAGGAAAATATTCTTTTATGTTCCACAGAAGAACAAAAGTCATACAGATTTGTAATGACATCAGAGTGAATATATAATTTTCATTTCTGGTTGAGAAAAAAAAGTGTTCAAAAATTTCAGGGTCAGTAAGATTTTTTAATGTTTTTACAAGTCCCTAATGTTCACCAAGGCTGCATTTGTTTGATTATTTTCAAGTATTATTATTATTATTTTTTTTTTTCATTATTTGAAATAACTGTTTTCTAGTTTAATATATTTTAAAATGTAATACAGAATATTCCTGTGATGGCAAAGCTGAATTTCCAGCAGCCAGTTGTCAGTGTCATATGATCCTTTAGAATTCATTATGCTTACTTGGTGCTCAATAAATATTTCTTATTTCACCATCATTAAAAATAGTTGTGATGCTTAATATTTTTGTGGAAACTGTGATACATTGTTTTGGATTATCTTATCAGCATTTATTTTATTTTATTTTATTTTCCATTATAAATGTCAGTTTTCATCAATTTAATGCATCCTCACTGAATAAAAATTTTTAAATAAATAAAAATTGTACTGACCCTAAACAATTGAACCGTAAATGAAGAACAATTACACATTGTTCCAACAGTGTCATTTTGTAGATGGTAACTCATGCTGAAGGTTATGGACTGTAGTATCTGTAGTATGCAACAAACTCAAACCTGAGGGCAAGGCAGCCCAGAGCGGCATACAGGCATGCTGTAGGGAATTACTGATGAAAGTCTCTGCGGTTAACCCTGCAGAGGTGCCTGTCTGTTTGGTTTGATGAGAGAGGCAATTTTCCCTTTTTTATACCGTGATTGCCTAGTCCAGAGTAAATCACTTTGCTGGTGTATTCTTTTCCATGAGGACAGGACATACCAGGAGTTTTGAAATAGCCAGAGGTAATGATAGTATCTTGACTGTAACTGAGCGCAGTTTATCTTTTGCAAATCGCTCAAAGAAAAAAAAAAAAGGGAGCTTGTTGAGTGTTGCTTCTTTCAATTGTCCGTTTGTAAATGTAATGTACCTGCTTTTGTAATCCACATAAAAATGTACTTAAATGTTACATAAAGAGCTGATAAAATTCTTTCTCTGTAACTGTGAATTCTTCTGAGAACAGAGGAGCTGCTCAAACTATCACCTTTATGACAAGAGACAGCAATCAAGTCTATGTGCGAGAGCTTGCAAGAGTGTCTACCGCTGAAACCAACCACACACACATTTCAAAGCGTTGAATGCTTTGGTGAGTTTGACCCAGAAACTAATTTGCATCCTTCCACCATAGAGCCCAGATGTTAGGAAAGTACCTGAAGAAAACAGCAATCAGAGCTAAGTGGATCATATGCCCACAATCTCAACATAGAATCGCTTTTGCATTGCAGAACATATTATCCTGCACAATGCATAACAACAACGCAAACTGGGGGCTTTAAATGAAGCAGATTTTCCATCTGCTGGAATAGTCTTGCTTTATATGTAAAGTCTATAGTGAAAACACTGTGATGTGATGGATCAGATATACAAACTGTATTCGGTTTATTAATTAATGGTAGGTAGATCTGAGCACATTTTGCAAACCAATATTAATTTCATTAACAAATAATCAACAACATTTTTTTTTCACTGTCAAGAACGAGGTGATAACTAAATTTAAAAAAAAAAAAACAGTTTTAAATGACAAAAAACTATCACTAAATCTATTGACCGTTAACTAATAAAAATGAGATGAAAATGTTAGAAAGAGACGATTTAGGAAGAGATCCAATCAGTCTTGTTTGTTCAAATCTTATCATTCATATTAACGGGTTAATAGATGTTTTATCAAGAAATAGCTGTAAGTTTTAGAGAAACGCATTATTAATGCATTAGAATTTTACTAAACCTGTTCGATTTTAGTCAGCTAAACCTAACGGAGACTAACATCTATTTTATATTTATATAGTCGACAACTAAAATAATTCGGATGACTAAAATATCTGATTATATATATATATATATATATATATATATATATATATATATATATATATATATATATACAGTGGTATGAAAAATTGTTTGCCCCCTTCCTGATTTTTTTATTTTTTTGCATGTTTGTCACACTTTAATGTTTCAGATCATCAAACAAATTTAAATATTAATCAGAGATAACACAAGTAAACACAACATGCAGTTTTTAAATGAAGTTTTTTATTATGAAGGGAAAACAAAATCCAAACCCACATGGCCCTGTGTGAAAAAGTGTTTGCCCCCTAAACCTAATAACTGGTTGGGCCACATTTAGCAGCAACAACTGCAATCAAGCGTTTGCGATAACTTGCAATGAGTCTGTTACAGCGCTGTGGAGGAATTTTGGCCCACTCATCTTTGCAGAATTGTTGTAATTCAGCTACATTGGAGGGTTTTCGAGCATGAACCGCCTTTTTAAGGTCATGCCACAGCATCTCAATAAGATTCAGGTCAGGACTTTGACTAGGCCACTCCAAAGTCTTCATTTTGTTTTTCTTCAGCCATTCAGAGGTGCACTTGCTGGTGTGTTTTGGATCATTGTCCTGCTGCAGAACCCAAGTTCGCTTCAGCTTGAGGTCACGAACAGATGGCCGGACATTGTCCTTCAGGATTTTTTGGTAGACAGCAGAATTCATGGTTCCATTTATCACAGCAAGTCTTCCAGGTCCTGAAGCAGTAAAACAGCCCCAGACCATCACACTACCACCACCATATTTTACTGTTGGTATGATGTTCTTTTTCTGAAATGCTGTGTTACTTTTACACCAGATGTAATGGGACACACACCTTCCAAAAAGTTCAACTTTTGTCTCGTCAGTCCACAGAGTATTTTCCCAAAAGTCTTGGGGATCATCAAGATGTTTTCTGGCAAAACTGAAACGAGCCTTTATGTTCTTTTTGCTCAGCAGCGGTTTTCGTCTTGGAACTCTTCCATGCAGGCCATTTTTGCCCAGTCTCTTTCTTATGGTGGAGTCATGAACACTGACCTTAGCTGAGGCAAGTGAGGCCTGCAGTTCTTTGGATGTTGTTCTGGGGTCTTTTGTGACCTCTTGGATGAGTCGTCGATGCGCTCTTGGGGTAATTTTGGTCGGCCGGCCACTCCTGGGAAGGTTCACCACTGTTCCATGTTTTCGCTATTTGTGGATAATGGCTCTCACTGTGGTTCGCTGGATTCCCAAAACTTTAGAAATGGCTTTATAACCTTTTCCAGACTGATAGATCTCAATAACTTTCTTTCTCATTTGTTCCTGAATTTCTTTGGATCTCAACATGATGTGTAGCTTTTGAGGATCTTTTGGTCTACTTCACTTTGTCTGGCAGGTCCTATTTAAGTTATTTCTTGATTGTGAACAGGTGTGGCAGTTATCAGACCTGGGTGTGGGGGGTGGGGGTGTTTCCCTTCATAAAAAAAATCCTTCATTTAAAAACTGCATGTTGTGTTTACTTGTGTTATATTTGATTAATATTTAAATTTGTTTGATGATCTGAAACATTAAAGTGTGACAAACATGCAAAAAAATAAAAAATCAGGAAGGGGGCAAACAATTTTTCACACCGCTGTGTATATATATATATATATATATATACACTGCCGCTGCTCAAATGTTTGGGATCAGTAAGATTTTTTGTTTTTTAAGGGAGTCTCTTCTGCTCAAGGCTGTATTTATTTGATCAAAAATACAGAAAAAAACAGTAATATTGTGAAATCTTATTGCAATTTCTAATATTGGTTTCCTATTTTAATATACTTTAAAATAGAATTTATTTCTGTGACGCAGCGCTGCTTTTTTCAGCATCATTGCTCAAGTCTTTAGTGTCACATGATCCTTCAGAAATCATTCTTATATGCTGATTTATTATGAGTGTTGAAACTGTTGTGCTGCTTCATATTTTTGGAACGTGATACTTTTTTCTTTGATTCTTTGATGAATACAAAGTTGAAAAGAGCAGCATTTGTTCAAAATATAAATATTTTCTAAATATTTAAGTGTTTACTATGACTTTTTATTCATTTAACACAACCCTCTTGAATAAAAGTATTAATTTCTTAAAAAAAAGAAAAGAAAAAATGTACTGACCCCAAACTTTTGAATAGCATTGTATATTGTAACACAAAATTTATTTTTTAATAAATGCTGTTCTTTTATCGCAGGTCCCATATATATATATATATATATATATATATATATATATATATGAAGCAGCACAACGGTTTCCAACATTGATTATAAATCAGCATATTAGAATGATTTCTGAAGGATCATGTGACACTGAAGACTGGAGTAATTATGCTGAAAATTCAGCTTTGATCACAGAAATAAATTATATTTTAAAGTACATTAAAATAGAAAACTCTTATTTCAAATTGCAATAATATTTCACAAAATAACATTTTTTTCTGTATTTTTGATCAGATAGATACAGCCTTGATGAGCAGAAGAAACTTCTTTAAAAAACATAAAAAAAATCTTACTGATCCCAAACTTTTGACCGGCAGTGTATGTGTGTATATGTATATGTATATATATATATATATATATATATATACATATATATACATACATACAGTATAGTATTGCAACAATAGAATTCAATAGATTTAAGGCCTATATATTCTGCTGCATATGCAAATTACTTCTTGCTTTTTAAAAACATTACTAAATCAAACAGTTCATTTTCATGTCGATTCTGCAAATCCATTAAAACATATTTAATATATCTCATGCATCAGTGCATTAACATTTAGCTCCATGACACACTGCCTGAACAGCAGCACACTGTCATCTGGATCTGGTATCAAAATGATGATAATATACTGTGATATACTGTATATTGTACTGTGGTACTTTTTAGTTTATCGCATAAGCCCAGCTTATATTGATTTTGCCAAGCTAATGTTACAGATACAGACAGTACTGCCCCCTTATTGGAAGACTGTCTGAAAGAAACACAAATAGGTGGTCCTGCCCCAGTTTCAGACTTATAGGAAATTCTTCTGAGCTCTAAATTATCTTCCCCTTTATCTGTGCCTCCTGGCTCAAACAGACAGACTCAAAGTAAAAACAGTCGGCCTTCTACCCAGCTATATCACTGCTGTACCAGACACAGAGAGAGATACTGCAGTACATCAGCAGTGACTCTCTCACGGAATAAAATTTCATTGTAACAAGAAGGAAATGGATGGAAATCACAGCCGTCAAAGGGTATAACTCATATGACATTAATATGGTGCCATCTCTCTCTCTAATTTCAATGAATGTGAAATGCACCAAGGAGATGAAGAGGAATGCAGGACAGATTCTTGTTAAATAAGGTCAAGTTTTTCAGGATAGTGTTCATTACTTTAACTCTGAGGATCGTGCGGAAGAGTTTGACAATTATCTGAGCGTTCATGATTCAGATCATAAAGGTATGAAGCATAAAGCTTGATTTAGCACTCAGTGAGTCAGTGATTATTTGTTTACAATTCAAATTTGTTTTTGTAATGGTAAATTTCTTTCCTTAATTGCAGAACTTGCAAATTGCATTTTTTTTTTTTTTCTGGAATAAGACCAAAAGCTGTAATGAAGAAAAGTAAAACAGAAAACATTTTCCATTAATATGATTTGCTTTGTTAGAGTTAAAAATAATAATAATAAAAAATTGGACCCCTTCTACAGTACAGTGAACAAAGATAACAACAGACAGAGAATAGCATTCCATTTGCTACCTTTTTACACATATTGTATTGTTGACTGTATTTGTCAAACTGAACCATTAAGTTTGACCAAAATACAAATATGACCAAATTCAAAATTTGGGGGTCAGTAATATTAGATTTTTTATCAATCTACCAAAAATCTACCAGAAATCTACAGATTTGGGGTCAGAAGATTTCTTAAAGGAAAATTAATACTTTTATTCAGCAAGAATAAATTAAATTGATCAAAAATGACAAAGACATTTATAATGTTTCAAAATTTTAAGCATCACAACTGTTTTTAACACTGACCAAATCAACACATTAAAAGAATTTCTGAAGGATCATGTGACACTGGACTGCTGAAAATTCAGTACTGTCATCACAGTAATAAATTACTTTTAAGGTTACTATTTAAACCAGCGTTTGGTCCCAAACTAGCCTACTGAGTGACAGCTTAATTTAGGCTAAATTGACCTCATATAAAATTTAATTTGACAACCTAAGGTTTAAAGTCAACATTTTCAAGGTTAAGCGAGCTCCACGTTTCATCGACCATTTATTGAGTAAGAAACATGTTTTAGGCCCCATTCTGTACCCTGTTTGTTCCAGAAATAGTGCATGCCACAAACTGGGCAAGACAAACCGCTATAATATCCAAGTGCTCTGCAGTTGCAAGTGAGAGGATTTCTGTGGATGGCTATGTTTTTTCGTGTGTCACACACACTGAGGTGCTCAGTCACATGTGTGCTCACATTCGGACAAAGAGAGTATAAATCTGCCACAAGTGACCTCCATTTGTCTTCATTGACAACATGAAGAAGGGTCTGTCGCTGTTCACTGCACAGGTCAATCCCCACAAGACCATCAAACGTCTTACAGAAAAATGAGAATGGAGAAAGCGCCCCAAAATTATAAAATATTGACCACAGTGACCTAAGTCATGGCAATCTGCTTACGCTGAACATATGAGTGAGGGAGAATATTTTATTAAAATCAATATTCTTCAGAATATTCTCTCAAGGGTATTTTTCCACCCAAAAATAGATGAACAGGCAGAGTGAGACTAGTCCCTTAGCACAAAAATATGACATAGTTGTGTGGACACTTTCTATGATTTGTGACACAAACTTGTAACGAGTCATCAAAACTTATGTCAGTCGATTTCCACCACCTCCGTTATGCTACCAATCTTTGTGACAGTGTGATGATAAATTGTCTGGGTGCAGAGGCAGATCGTGTCGTCCAGGTTGCTGTAGGAATGAGTTATGTGTGATTGACAAACCCAGCAGACTCTGCCATGACTCAACCTCTCGGAGAATCTTAAGACTCTGGTCAGTCAGTTCTAAGACAGCCGGGCAATCACACAGACCTGAGGCTGGGTTAAGACCACTCACACTGGTACAATGTTAGTCTCAGACTCAAACGACTTACCCACAAACCATCCACAGGCTGTTCACTGACCATCTGATGCATAAGGCACTCTGAAATGGAAAGAATCTGTTCCAGTCTGGCTTGCAGGCTCCTCAAAGTCTCACCACACTTATTGTCCAACTTAAAGGGATAGTTTACCCAAAAATACAGGACAAAAGAAGATATTCTGACAAACGTTTTAACTGTTTTTGTACATACAATGAAAGTTAGTGGAGTCCAAAACAATAGTGGCTCTCAGTGGCTTTCATTGTATGAACAATATAACACTGAGAAATGTTTTTTTTTTTAAATATATTTTATTTTATGAAAGAAAAAAGTATGTGACACAGGTTTGAAACGTCATGTTGTGAAAACATTTCATTTTAATTTTCTTTATCTTAATTTCATGAGATGCCGTTAGTTTTATTTGACTTAAAGAGATAGTTCACCCAAAAATTATCATGTTGTTCCAAACCTGTAAGACCTTGACCGGAAAACAAATAAAGATATTTTTGATGAAATCCAAAAGCTTTCTGACCCTCCATAGACAGCAAGGCAACTACTACATTCAAGGTCCAGAAAGGTAGTAAGAACATCAATAAAATAGTCCATGTGACATCCGTGGTTCAACCGTAATTTTATGAAGCTACGAGAATACTTTTTGTGCACAAAGAAATGACATGAGGATGAGTAATTAATGAAAGAATTTTCATTTTTGAGTGAACTATACCTTTAAGGCCCGTTCATACCTATAATGATAGCGATAAAGAAATAGTTTTAAAAATCATTCTAAATGTAAAAGAATAGCAGAGTCCACAAATATATTAATAATGACAGAGGAAACAATATCGCTGGAATCACTTTCTCAACAGTTTATGAACAATAAAAACATCGAGAGCCAATCAGAATCCATTCTGCTTTAAAGAGCACAAGCATTTAAAGTGGTAGATAACATACAGTAATTGTAGCATGTGCTTATAATAAACAGAATGATATTGTGCATTGATGTGGATGCTGATATAGTTATCTTTCTTGGTGTGAATGGGCCTTTCAGAAATTCCTCGATCCAATGAATCTTAAAACAAAAAATAGAACACGTTCACACACTATAAGTTTTTCTTTTACCAGATGCAATGTATGGGAGAAGAAAATTAAAAAGAAATGGTCACTGCACTGGTATTAGCACAGCAATTGATCACTGCTAAAGCTCTGTGTGCCTTAGTTGTCATGTAGCCGCCTACAGCCGAAGCACAAGCTCTGCTCTCCAGCATAATAGTAACTACCACAACTTCAGCATAACAGAAAGCCTAAATATCCAACAAATCTAAACATTAAATAATAGCAAGTTACTAAAAAACACAGAAAATGTCAGAATTAAGTGATATTTTATCTCTAAATTGAGTTTCAGTTGCCAACACAAAAAGATTTAGTCAGCTTCCAATTTACTAATTTAATTGGATTGAACGTAATGGAATTTAAATTGTGATAAAATGTTCAAGGAATGTCTTCCTTTAGCTCATTTTAATTAAGTTAACCAAGCAGCAGAGTGGAGCTCACAGCATTTCATCAGCCTATTTCAGGAAAGAGTTGTTCACTTTGGTCTTCCTGTCGAAGGGGCATTTCTTGACTACAATAATTGCTGTGGAATAGATTATTTCCAGAAATAATTTAATTGTAATAGTATAAACACAAGTTTTTAGGATTTTTCCTCTGAAGAGTTATCTAATGAGTAAACACATAACAAAGTATTCATTCATAACTGATGCTATAGCAGCACATGAATGATGACTGAAGGTTAGACTTGTTAGTTTCTAAATTCAGCAAGGGAAGGTTACCTTTCCCATTATTTTTGTCTTGGAATAGCTTAGCCAGGCAGTTTCCTCCATATAGATTTCAATTTCCATTAGTTTCCATACCCACCCGGACCATCAAGATCTTACAGATTGTTCTCATTATTCCCATTAAATCAAATTGTTAGACTTGCCAGCAAAACCTCTTTAAAATCGCCCATCGTTTTATCATTTGTCCAGGAGTCAATGTTTCTAGAAGATAAATGCTATAAACATCGGTCAGCATAACAAGCTAGATTGTGCTTGGAAACCATTTACTAGACTTGATGAAATAGCTCTGTTGTCAATACTTCAGTCATTTCCTTTTAATTTTGTTTACGTGACTTGTTTTATAAATTTCAGTGGTGATTTTTCTTTGAAAAAGAACTATTTAATTCAAATCACAATGTCTATCAAATGTTGAATCAGTCAAGGCTGAGACCTTGTGTGACATTCCAGAAGTCCAGACCTAGAATGTGAATCAGTTTGGCAGCTGATAATATTGTCTGTGTCACTCCTAGATGAGGTGACTGAGATGGTTGGAACCTCCAGTGTTCACATTATTCGTATCGCAGCAAAATTATCTTTAGTACGATGGCCGAGAGAGCTCAACATGCTGCATACAGAAAAAAACACCTGCAAATTTAGAAAACAACTTCATCAATTTGACAACACATGCGCTGCAAATGCTCACAACACAACCAAATAAAGAAACACACTGCAAATAGAAAAAAAAACACCTACAAATTAAGAAAACAACTTCATCAATTTGACAACACGCGCTGCAAAAGCTCACAACACAAACAAATAAAGAAACGCACTGCAAATAGAAAAAAACACCTGCAAATTGTAACACCACACCAGCAGAGGGAGCCCTCTCCCAAATATTGATTGTTAGCACTACCCCTGCTTCCTCTGCAACCACTTCCTGTTTGGTGGCCATATTAACCTGGCCACCACATGGCTTCCTCGCGAAGTATTACCAGTTTATCCTGCCTTACCAAGTGTTTGTATCTTTATCCCATTGCCACATGTATGACCTGTTTTCTGTTTGCTTTAACTTCTGCTTTGGATTATCCCTTTTGCCTGTTTAGACTGCCTTACTGTGTTTTGGACCTCATCACCTGTTTTGCTGACTTTGGTTTTGTTGAACTGTTTTAATAAACATCCGCATATGGATTCTTCCTCGGTTTCCGCCTCACCTTCCTTACAGAATACTTCGCCCACTTATCAGAGCGAACTGCTGAAGAACTACCAAGAGCAGCTCAACAAACTACAGTCGGCAAACGAACATTTGACCCATTATATTCGATCGCTTCCCTCGGCCACACCATCAACGGTAAGACTGGCGTTGCCAGACAAGTTTGATGGCTCTGCAGGACAGTGTTGTGGTTTTGTTCCTCAAGCCCGCATCTATGTTGAAAACCAGAGAGATCAGTTTCAATCTAAAGAAAGTAAATTCACGTTTCTGACGTCGCTGTTATCTGGCAAAGCGATTGATTGGGCTTTAGCGGCTTGGGAGACAGATTCACGGTTTCATTCCTCCTTTGTATATTTCTTACAACAACTCAGAGATGTGTTTGAATATCCCGAGGAGGGCAAGGATATTTCCACACAATTCCTACACATGTCTCAAGGCAACTGCACTGCTGCAGATTTCGTCATCGAATTTAGAACACTCACCGCTCAAAGTGAGTGGAATGATGTTTCTCTGAAGGCTGTTTTCAAACAGAGTTTTTAAACCTGGAGCTTCAGACTGAACAAGCCTGCAAGGATGAGGATTTAATGTTTTATGAGTTTGTTACTATGGCTATCAAGATTGATAATCTGTTGAGAAACACTCCCAAGAGGAAATCTGCTCATCTGCCTCACTCAAACTTCCTCATCACACCATCCATCCACCAAGAGCCCATGGAAATAAGCTACGCACACCTATCCGATGAAGAGAGAACTCGACGCCGCCAACATAATCTGTGTTTTTACTGCAGTGAAACAGGCCACCGTAACATCGAGTGCCTACACAAAGCCTGGAGATCCACCATTACTAACAGCCAGGTGAGTGTTGATCAATTCTCTCTTCAAATTTCAAAATCATTTTTGATTTCTGTTTGGCTGGCTACTAAGAATGGTCCCATTATCTTGACAGCGTTGACTGACTCCGGTGCTGCTCTGAACCTGATCAACAAAGATATTGTCAAAAGATAGTCTACCTACGCTACCTTGTGTGCCCACCATCTGCATCAGCGACGTCAACAATAAACCAATCGAGGGAGGTATCACCTGACAAACTGCACCTGTACAGCTACAGATTGGACTGTTCCATAGTGAAACCATCTCACTCTACATCATTGAGTCACCCCAGTATGAAGTCATCCTAGAACACCCTTGGTTATCTGTTCACGATCCTGTACTATCATGGTATCATGGAGAACTGACTCACTGGTCCAAATTTTGCTTAAACCATTGCATGAACATCAATATGCCCAGACCATGTTTCGCCACGAGTGCTGAGAGTCCGCCCTCTGCCTTCAGTCCCAAAATTCCTGCCTGCTATCATTACTATTTAGAGGTGTTCAGCGAGACCAAAGCTACACAGCTTACCACCACACCGCCCCTGGGATTGCACCATCGACCTTCTGCCCAACGCCATGCCACCTAAGAGTAAAATCTACCCACTATCGTGCCAAGAATCCCAAGCCATGGAAGATTACATTGAAGAGGCTCTTAACTCTGGGTTCATTCGATTTTCCACCTCACCTGCAGTAGCAGGGTTCTTCTTCGTTGAGAAGGACAGAGGCCTACGACCATGCATTGATCACTGTGGACTCAACAACGTGACAGTGAAGTTCCGCTATCTGCTTCCTCTGGTTCCTGCTGCCCTGGAACGACTTCGTGAGGCTAAGATATAGTCCAAGTCTGAAGCTGAACACATCGAACATGTCCGAACCATCCTTTCTCGTCTCCTTAAGCACCAACTCTATGTGAAAGCTGAGAAATGTGAGTTCCATGTCCAGAACACCACGTTCTTGGGATATCACATAAATCATCAAGGTGTCGAGATGGACACTTCCAAGATCCAGGTAGTCACTGAATGGCCCCAACCATCCACAATCAAGGAACTTCAAAGATTTTCAAGTTTCACTTCGGCACCTATCCTGAAACACCCTGACCCTAACCTCCCATTTATAATGGAGGTGGATGCATCTGACTCTGGGATTGGGGCAGTACTGTCACAGCGTCATGGTCATCCAGCTAAGTTGTATCCTTGTGCATACTTTTCAAGAAAACTCACTTCTGCCGTAAGAAACTATGATGTTGGTAATAAGGAGTTACTGTCCATGAAAGCTGTGACAGAGGAGTGGAGACACTGGTTGGAGGAAGCCATCCATCAGTTCCAGGTGATCACCGATCACAAGAATCTCGAGTATGTGAAAAGTGCCAAGCGACTAAATCCACGCCAGGCCAGATGGTCACTGTTCTTTTCAAGGTTTCAATTTACTGTCACATATCGCCCGGGAAGTAAGAATAGCAAGGCGGACGCCCTCTCCAGACGCCATGATCCTCTCCTCCAAGATCATTCTCCTGGACCCATTCTTCCTCCTTCAGTAATTATCGCTCCTGTGAACTGGGACATCATGAAGGAGATCCAAAGAGTCACGCAGCAAGATCCTCTGCCCGCTATGTGCCCTCCGAACAAACAATATGCCCCCCAGGAACTACGACAACGGGTCATGCAATGAGTTCATACCTCCATCAACTCTGGTCATCCAGGTATCTCACGCACCACCAAATTAATCTGCAACGCTTTTTGGTGGCCAACAATGAATAGAGCTGTAACTGATTACGTAAAAGCTTGCCAAGTTTGCACGCAGTCTAAGACCCCCAAGGAACTCCCATCCGGTCTTCTGCAACCGCTACCGATCCCTCAACGCTGAGCCCCAAGAGCCACAGCCTCCACTGGACATTGACGGATCGCTAGCCTATAAGGTGAACATGCTGCTGGACTCGAGGCGTAGAGGGGGTCAGCTCCAATACCTGGTGGACTGGGAGGGCTACGTACCCGAAGAGAGATGATGGATACCTGCTTCTGATATTCTGGACCCCTCGTTCATAGACGAATTTCATTGAGCCAGGCCCGACCGTCCAGCGCCACGACGACGGGGATGTCTGGTTCTGTAACACCTGCAAATTGTAACACCACACCAGCAGAGGGAGCCCTCGTCCGAATACTGACTGTTAGCACTACTCCTGCTTCCTCTGCAACCACTTCCTGTTTGGTGGTCATTAACCTGGCCACCACATGGCTTCCTCGCGAAGTATTGCCAGTTTATCCTGCCTTACCAAGCATTTGTATCTTTAACCCATTGACACGTATATGACCTGTTTTCTGTTTGCTTCAGCTTCTCCTTTGGATTATCCCGTTTGCCTGGTTGGACTGCCTTACTGTGTTTTTGACCTCATTGCCTGTTTTGCTGTCTATGACTTTGGCTTTGTTGAACTGTTTTAATAAACATCCACATATGGATTCTTCCTCGGTTTCCGCCTCACCTTCCTTACACAAAGAAAACAACATCAATTTGACAACGTGCTGCAAATGCTCATAAAACAAACAAATAGAGAAACGCACTGCAAAAAGAAAAAAACACCCGCAAATTAAGAAAACAACTTCATCAATTTGACAACACACGCGCTGCAAATGCTCACAACACAACCAAATAAAGAAACGCACTGCAAATACTCACAGCACAATCAAACAAAGAAACGCGCTGTAAATAAAATTCTTTATTTGGTTGTGTTGTGAGCATTTGCAGTGTGTTTCTTTATTTGTTTGCATTGTGAGCATTTGCACCATCTGCTGTCAAACTGATGAAGATGTTTTCTTGAATTGCTGGTGCTTTTTCTATTTGCATGTGTTTTCTGAAGATGCAGCGCGTTGAGCTCTCTCGGCCACCGTACTTTAGTAGCTGTTAAAGGATTGTGTCAGATAAACTCAGCAGACCATGAAAATGATTGGAATGTAAGAGCTACATAAAACTGTGTATTACTTTCACATGGAACTTCAATGCATTTATGACCTTAACCCAACATATTTAATGTCTCTTTTGGCAACAGACCATCTGACTTCCAGTGGACGGAGAATATGGAGATCAAACAGGCTTCCTCTCTGCATGGTATGAACATTTTCTCCACCTCCTGCCGAGTCCTGGATGCTTAGTATCAGTTCAGATATTAGCAGCACAGCGGGGTAACAGAGACATGTTTAGATCTCAAGGATACACACAAATAAACACACACATACACACTAGTCAAACTTGTTTTAGCACAGCCTGGCAGGGTGTGAGGAGTCTGCAGTATGACATATTGTTACCAAAATGGAACAATGGTAAGAGGGTCAATGACAAATTAGGATGTCTGGGATCTTGAAAATCTCTAGTTTAAAAATGCAAGTTCTTAAAAATGTAAAAGAATTTCAAAATAAATTAAAATTTTTACTTTGAAACAATGTTTAATCAGAAGTCATTGTATGTGTGAATTGCTTTTTATACATATGTAAATAACCTAATAAAAAAGTGAAAATAAAATCTAACAATTTCTTTAAAGGTTTTGCTGTGAATGGCCTAAATGTGTCAACTGAGAATCAGTCCCATCAGAATGTAATCTTACATGTTTCATTTTGCTCTGCTTCCTTGTGAACAAGAGCCTGCCCTTTTCCCAGCATCTTTTGAATGCTTTGACATCTCTGACATTTGTGTTGTCAGACATTTGTGTGTGGCTGGACATGTACATTGTGGACATTGACATATCAGAAGTCAGAAAGAGCTTTATTACCAAGTACACACACAAGGAATTTGACTTATATTCTTTTCATAAAGATCTCTGGATTTTGACAGGATGTACTTTAGGCAACCAAATGCAGTTATCCAAAAAGATGCCAGTGAATGCTTTGCCATATGCTCAGTAAAGCATTTTTGTGTGTGTGTGAATTTTACATTTTTTTTAGCCAAGTAAGAGAAAAAAATTGTGAATGTAGCTATTTTGTACACATTATTAAATATTAAAATGTTTGAATCAAATCATCAGAAAAAAAAATTTAACTGCAGATGACATATGGGGAAAAAACGAAAACAAAATTTGAGTATTAAATATGACAAGATAGATCAAAGTAATTTACAGCAATAATTGCTCTCTGTATTGTAAGTTTTGAATAATTCCAACACTGAATCACTGAATTTATTTACATAAATGTAAATGGTCATGAGGCTGAGGGTCACGTCTTTGAAAGATACAAAGTTTTGTTTGCAGTACTTAGTGAAAGCTATAGGTCAATTCAACTTTATCATAGAAACCCGTCACATAGTGCAACACGAAAAAATGATCATGTCAAAAGATGCTAACAGTCAAAAGTCTACCAACACTAAATGTCCAAGTCCAGGGTTGAAAGAAAATGAACTGTGTTCAACTTAATAATGCATCAAGATCAAGTTCAGTTTTCCAGCTAGCTCTTTGCATATGGTAATGATGGATCTGTGCAGATTTACTGAGGATTACTGCTGAAGCAGAACTTAGAAAGTGGAGTTCAGTAGAACCGCACTTACTTAGGTTTCTGTCACTTGAATCGAAATGTAAATACAAATAAGCTGGATCCAACATAACTGCAGTTTTACTGTTATATATAACGAAGAGGTTACACAATACAGGAATATATGCATGCAATACACATGTATACATTTGATAACACATCAAAGCAGAAAGATTTTAGGGGTTTTATGTTTGGCAAGATATCATAGAGCCAATGTAGCACACTGTCCATTTTCAGGCGCATATAAATGTTTCAGTATAAATAACCAGGGAAATGAGAAAGAGAAAAAGCATTATCTCCTTTTCCACCCCTTTGCCTGCCCTGACAGGATTACTGACATGCTCTCCTGTGACATGTGAGTATTTCATTCGTCTCATCGTGTACCTAAAATTGATCTGTTCTCTCTGCCATGGCACTGGTGCAATTCTAAAAATTCCTAAATGTAATTGGACATATTTTTAGGAGATACATTAAATAAATGGCTCAGATGTAGGCACAAAATAAATAAATGTCCCTGAATAAACCAGGAAATGCATCCAAATTAAGTATGAAATGAGACTGTCCTTTGTTCGCCTGTAATTATGTAATATTTTACAGCAGAACTGACAAGCAAATCCCACCGCATCTTTTAATTCAGTAATCAACACAAGCTGCGCTTTCATTTCGATGGATGTTCCCTTGTAAAATCCTCTTTCCTCGACCCTGAAAGCTGCTCAACTCCCAGATTAAGCAAAATTACAGGCCTGGATAGAATCAGGTCAATAAGGCTCCAATTAGGTTTTGTAGGCTTTTAATAGGACATAGGACATGAATTTGTCTTTTTTCCTCACAGATAAATGAATTTTTGCAAATTGCTTTAAGAGTTACATAAAGAATTTGTATGTATACTGTGTATTTCTGTACACTACCTTTGTACACTCAAGGTTAAATGCTATAACAATCAGCCAATTACAGCTGATTCTCATTTCTCCCCTTTTTCTCTTCCAGTCTTTTCCCATTTTTTCTGTCTTTATCCCTTTCTTCTCTTTCAACTTCCACTCAGTTCTCAGTATTTTGGAAGGGCACTTTGTTATTCGGCATTTTCCTGGAATGTGATCCCAGTGCTACTGGGCACATCTGTAGTTCACTAATCCTCACAGTGGGGCATGATGGGATAGCCAGCTCAGAGGCACCTCCAACACATGCACATAAAAACAGTAAATAGATTGCAAAATATCTTATATTGATTTCATATGAAACACTCAATAGCGTTGGAATCAATTAATGAAGGGGGTGGGCTTTAAGTGTGTTTCCCTCTTTCATGTTGACTTCGTTTGTTCTCATGGGGAAAGAGTTGCACCAGCAGTCACATTGAATTGCACAGTCACAAGATAACAAGCACTGTCCTTAGAGGGTTCTGGTAAGAGGTTAGTGATGCCATTGGATATGATCCTACTCATTTTTAAATCTGTATTGTGTAAGGGCAAAATAGTAGCTGGTAGAGAAAGGCACTCTCAATGCCAAGGACTTCTAATACAGTAGCTCTTTATAGAGTAGGATGGTACAGTTTTTGGAAGAATGGAAGAACTGCAACCAAACTTGACAGCCTGTAATTTTGCCTGCATTTTGTTTGGAAACAAGAAGCTTTGACGTTTTGTTCCACAAGAAAAAATCTGTACAAGACTGAAGCGACCTAAGGGGTTGATAATGACAGAATTTTCAGTTTAATGTGTCTGCAGAAGGTATGATTATATTGGAATGAATCATTTTAGACATGTGAATGTGTGATTTCTGCCACAATGTTTGTCGCCACAACATTTTTTAAATCTATATTTTCTCATTGTATCTACAGTAATCTTGTACTTTTATTTTAAAAGATAATTTTTTTTTTTTTTTTTTTTTTTTTGAGAAGATGCAATGCATTTAAAATCTTCTTCATTTCTGGATTCTGGATTCTGGAAAGCTTTGGGTCGGTAAGTTTTTTTTGAAAGAAATAAATTTTTTATTGAACAAGAATGCATTAAATTGATCAAACGTGACAGAAAGACTTTTACATTAATGTTTATATTTCAAATAAATGCTTTGAACTTTCTATTTATCTAAAATCCTGAAAAAAATGTATCACAGTTTCCACAAAAACAAAAACAAAAGCACAACAGTTTTCAACATTTTAATAATAAGAAATCTTAATAATAAGAGAACTGCAATAACAGGTCTGTATCAGATCCAAATAATAGGAAATAGTTTCTTGAGCACCAAATCATCATATTAGAATGATTCTAAAGGCTCGTGTGACACTGGAGACTTGAGTAAAAGCTGCTAAAAATTCAGCTTTCACAATAGTTTTCACAATAGTACTATTTTTTAATCAAATAAATGCAGCCTTGGTCAACAACATAAAAAATCTTACTGACCCCAAACATTTGAATGGTGGTATAAAGCATTCTAAACCAAATGAAAAATAATGTATTCCATTTAAAGGTCTTCTTATAAGAAAATCGAGTTATAGGAAAGTCTTTAGTTAAACTGAGCATGTATGCTGTACTTGGTAAGTCAAGCATGAAGACTAAACCTAAAGTGCCAATAAGAACTCTAATATGCATACAAACATAGTCAATATGTTGCAGCACTGCAGTCTGATAAGAATAGTAAAAAATTGGCTTTTTTCTCTTAAAACAAGTCAGATTTTCTATGCCACCAGCTTCCTTTAACGTTTATCATATCTGACACAGCAGCAGTGAAAACCAGCATCAGGAGGTCTACAAACAGTGAAACCCCAAGGGTCTTCTCGTGTGTGTGTGTGTGTGTGTTTCCCTCCTATTCTATATCAATTTTCCACCATTTTTACTTTTTTTTATATGAACTCCCCCAAAGGAGGTAGAAGAGAATCTGTCCTCCGGAGATTTCTGAAGTTATGCTTGATTGAAGAGTTCTAAATGTGAAAAGCTGCCATCATACATGCACACACACACACACACACACACACACACACACACAAACCCAGTACACCAAAGGCAATTCCAGATCTCAGCAAGCCTATCAATACGAAATGAACTCAACTCTGTCAAGGTCCACCTCGCTTCTCAGGTCTCAGCAAGGGCCACGTGTGAGGGGATAAGGTGTCAGTCTGAGAACCAGTTAATGTGGAGAGAGGGAAATTAGAGGTGCTGATGCGAGCAAGAAGTGTCTCTGCTCTCCAGGGTCTCCTGCCTACAGACCAGCAGTCAATTCTGAGCCACATTAGAGATGCTCTCTTCCAGCCTTTCTTCTGAAACACTTCAGAGTCGAGGTTCACAATGGCAGCACGTTCCATTTCAGTCAAGCTCATGGGATGAAATCCATACAAGAGACCACAGACACAAGACACCTTTATGATTTTTACGCGCAATTAAGTTTCAATAAGAGATAATTACACTCATCTGTAAACAAAAGCTTAAGAGCTATTTCACAGTACAATTACTGTTCTTCAGAAAAACACTAGGCACTTCTTTCTATATAACAGGACAAATGAGCACATCACACTCAAAAATGCTGTTTTTTGAGTTAAGTGGAAAGGAGTGTGCGGGATTTATGCACACAGACCATGTTTGTTTCTGCTTCAGTGCCATTTATCATGTGCTGGAAGAGCGTGAGCATATGAGGTAGATGTATGACATCTATACTGTAAAAAGGAATTGTAATTTATCACATACTGTGCTGTTTGAGTCACACTGACTAAAGAAAGCGACAGAATGTTGTTCACTTTCAATCAGAGCTGCTGATTTTGTTGACGATGCAACTCATCTGTATGCAAATGAGAAGTGATACAATGCGGCGGCCACCAATGAGACAGTGATGTGCCACATGGATGGGTATTTACAATATGAATAAATTATGCAGTTATTGTGAAAGGTTTGCTGACTTTACAGTTATCATCACTGTTATTTTATTTGGTATTGATAAATGGTATTTATTTTATATATGGTATTTAAATATTTTACCATTCAGCATAATTCTTATATCTATGGCATTTGTATATACAGTCTGCATTTTTATTATACTGCAGTGTTGAGTAAAGAGTTATAAACCAATTAGTAAGAATGCATCATGTTGCCTTTAACTTCTCAGGAGTTACTTTTATACTGTGACATTATGAAGAACTAAATCATCAAACAGCATTTTTATGAGCTTGCACTCAATGTATTGTAAATGTTATCTGACAACACAATACAAATCATTGCATCACAGGAACACTACAACAAAGGAAAATGGGCAGGTGGGTGTTTAGCAAGTTACACAATGCTGCAAATAAACAGCATGAATAATGAATGTGTGCACATTAAAATTATACATTGTTACCATGAGGCTATTACATTTGATTTCATAGAAAGTTTGTTCAGATACTTTAAAAGAGGGTGTCTTTTTGAGTAAGCCCTGAAGTATGGATTGTTCTGTATGCAGTCACAAAGGATTTTAGTTGCTTAATCATTTTTTGATTGTACTGTATTCAACACTGGGTCTGAAGGGCAACTGTCTTGTAGAGTTTAACTCCAGTTGTACACTATAACGGTGCACTATAACTGCTATATCATGAATCTTAATTTCATAATTTTTGCTCTGTAAACTCCTAGATGTATGAATTAGCACTTAATTAACACATTGGTTCATTACATAAACATATGGTGAATAAGGCTAATCAGGGACACCAAAGACCTGATCACATTAGATTGCATTAATCTAATGTGCATCTCACCAGATGACTGGATAACGGTAGGTGACGTCACACCTAGCGATTGTTGTTTTGGAAATCTCGCCCTGCTCTGTTGGTGTTCTGTCACATTAATGGATTATGAATGGTAGTGGGGTAAGAGATTGAACAACTGCCTCTGAAAAATTCTTTCTGACTCCCTGTCATACAGTAATGCCCCTTTTTGGCAGGAAATCAATGTGAAGAAAAAAATAAATAAATAACAGGAACCCTGCACACATAACCAGTTTTGAAGGTATGTGTGGTTTTCATCATGATAAATCAGATACTAACTCACATTTGAATATGTCACCCGTGCTGTTGTGTTTCTCATTTTGTAACTGTTGAGTCAGGAATATCACTCTTTAAAGGTGAGGAGAGCCTATAGAATCACATTTTAATTGCCAAGGATTGATACTGTCCCTGTGAGATCTGATGTCTGCAATTAGTGGTGGCCTCAGTTCAATAGATGAGGATTAGACTGAGTCTTCATGCAGCACTGAGAGATGTTCATTTAATTCTGCAGAGCTGTGTGTTTACTCTAATTATCTTCCTTATTGCTCATTGTGCAATCAATTGGTGAAAACATTTTTCAAGACAATTTTTCAACAAACATCTTAAGGGAGATTGGGGCAAGTTGTGCCATTTTATTTAAATTGTCCTCTAGGCAAAGAGAAATTGGATAAAAATAAGATAAAACGGTAACACTTTATTTAAAGGAGTCCTCGTTACACATTACATGTGCTTACTATTATAATAACACTTAATTATGCATAATTAAATGCAAGTAACCCTAAGCCAAAGTCTAATCCTAACCCTAACCATATAGTAAGTAAATGTAGTTAATTAATATTACTCAGTACTTACATGTATAATTACACTGTAACAAGGACACCTTAAAATAAAGTGTAACCGATAAAACTAATATTATTAGTCTAATTATACAACAGTTCAGTCCAAAAGAGCAGTGTGTATGAATTCAAACAAGCAGGTGAAAAGTACCCGGATGACCTCCTTCCACTGAGATTCTTAAGTGTGCATTCGATTGACATTTTACCCATGAATCCAAGGGAGAAGAATTATGAAAGGCAGTGAAGTGGTGCAACTGATGCTGATAGGTCATGTGATAGTGACAACAGGGCGAATTTCATTCATACCACCCACATTCATTCTATAAAGAATGTAGTTGTCATGAAGTAAGTGAGTCATTGAATCGTTCACTGAAATGATTCGTTCAAAAAGGGTGATGCAATCAGAACGTCACTATTGTGTGCTGCTTAGAAACACACAGCGATTCTGCTGATGCTTTGTTTGGAATTATTTTTGTCAAGTAACTGAAAACAGACAAGCAACTGGGAATGTTTTGTCTCAAATTTCAGTTACTCAGTATTAAATTCTTGTTAATTGAACTGTTAAAAGTAAGTAACCTTTTATTTCCAAAGATCACATCAAATTCACATTAGAAAAAAAAAATCTGTTAAGGGAAGGTTGAATTATAGGTATTTAATTGGTAATTATGTGGTATTTATTCCATATTCCATCCATCAAGATGGCAGGGAAATGTAAATATCCTGTCTTGCAATTTCCCTACTATGTCAGGCAGCAGCTTCTTCAGTACAGTACTTTAGGGGAAAAATCCTTCATTATTTACTTTTGACTAGCACGTTTCTCCGTGTCAGCACTCCCTCATATTCCTTCCCCCAAACCCCTTTATTTAACAAGACCGAAGTAATTCCTGCATTTGGATGCAAAGCTCACTATCGCTGGCACACTTTACCCCCAGCTACCACTTTGGGAAATTGATACATTTAATAATTCATGGCCAACTTTAACCAAATACTTTACATGGTTTTGAACTTTTTATCTTTTTTTGTGCTTCTCTTTAAATTGTTGACCCCTCTGAAGGTCATTAAATAATTTGGGATGATACAGATCCCCCCTCCCCCTCCCCTGCTATAAAGACCTGCGATTTCCTCATCTTAACGTACAAATGTTCAAAACCCAACAGATTAACATGCTTTGGAAATCTCTCGCATTTACTTCAGCCAAAGATCAAACGCAAACCCCACATTCATCTTTGCCCTTGGACGTGACCCTTTACACTTTTGCAATTCATAAGCTGCATTAGCACACAAGACACTTAACCCCCTGACACGAAAGAGATACGCTGCTATCCCACTCCGCATGTCTGTTTAAGAGTCTACAACGTTTCTCACCAAGAGACTCGAAGCCTCTCATCCAGGTATTAGCAATTTGGTCTGGCTTTTTCATTTGGAGGCCTGACTAGAATAACAATGTTTTTAAAAACCTCTGCATGTGCTCTGCAAGTTAACAAGCTGATGAATTTTCATGAGCTCATCCTGCTGTCTGTACGTGGAGCTCACGGTGAATAAAACAACTCCTCTGTAATGAAAAGATAATTATAGCACACAAAGCTATTGAGTTTTCCAATAATCAGTTTATGCTGGGCTGCGTGTGAGGTGAAACGGGGGGAAACAGAAGAGAAGGATAAGGAAAGGGGAACAGGGAAGTCAAGGAGATGGGTTTGCCGTTGCAAGAATTTAATTTCACATCTCACTTTACATGATTCAGACTAAAACAGTCCCCAATGATGCCCGTGCCCTGGAGCATCTGATACAATCATCATATAGTGTTAATTACTCTAGGCAACAAGTGCAAAGTGCATATCTCTTGATCTTTGTGAACACGTTTTATTTGCAAAAACACTTGTGAGCCATTGCTCTTTGCATTATGATGCACTTTTGTAGTACCACCATCAGAAAATAAAGTTGAAAGAGCAGAAACATCTCTTTTCACATCTGTTTTGCAACCTAGGCTGTGGTTATTTGATTTTCCTCTTTTGTTCTGCATTTGTTGACTAAAATCTAAAAATAGATTTTTACCCTATTAGAATATTTTCTGTCTTACCCCCTGCAGTGAGTTAAAAGAGTCGTGATCAATGAAACATGCCTTTCACGTAGACTTTGGCTGTGAGTTTGGTTGCTACATCGATAAAGTAAATAATAGTGAAGTCTGATTCGTTGCAAAGGACAATTTCAATGACTCTGCAATTCCAGACAAAAGTATGACCTTTGTAATGCATTTACTTGAAACATTTTGCACCTGCTGCTTCCTTGTGCAAAGCAGTTGCTGGATTTGTACAAATAATAATATAAAAGCAATGCTGTACACTGTTGTTGAATCATCTTACACTGTATGAATAGTGGATAGATTGGCAAGTGCTGGCAAATTGCTTGTGATAAATGAAGCATATTAACAATGATGTTTCTAATATAAATGTTAAATAATGCACTCCTGAACAAATGAGTCTATTATAGTATAGCTACTTAGGTGACTAATAATATGCAAATATTATGCAAACATCAGGCAGGAGTAACACATAAAAGCTACACATTTTTTTTTTATTATTATTATTATTTTTATATTAGTTTAAAGCAATGTTTAAAAATGTTTAAAATGAATAAATTACTTTGATGTACTGAATGTAATAACATACTTAATAAACAATTTATAATATGTAACCAGGAAGGGAAAAATGATCTGATATGTAAATGTTTAATTAAAATAAATAGCATACATTAGGAGGAATACATTTACAATATAGACACTGATAACTGTTCTATGTAATCACAGGACGCTGGCCCTTTAAGGTTTCAGCAAGTCAAGATCACGTCTGAGCTTTAGTCTTGTGAGAAGAAGTGTGCTATAGCATGTTGAAGCAGTTAAGTAAGGAGGGGAAGAAGAAGTTATTGATGTTATACAATAAAGTGTGGGAAGAATGAAAAGTGCCAAACAGCTGGAAGAAAGCAGTTATTGTTCCAATAAGAAAACCTGGGAAAGATCCTACTAAGCCAACAAATTATAGACCCATTGCCTTGACTTCTCATATCTGGAAGTTAATAGAAAGAATGGTAAATGAGAGATTAAAGTATATTATGGAAAAGCAAGGTATGGTGACTGAATGCCAAAGTGGATTTAGGAGAGGAAGGGGTACTATGGATGCAGTGGTATGTTTGGAAGATGAAATAAGAAAAGCTCAAATAAACAAAGAGATGGTAGTAGCAGTATTTTTTGATGTTGAAAAAGCACATGACATGCTATGGAGAGAGGGGTTGATGATTAAGTTGTATAGAATGGGAGTTAGAGGAAGAATTTTTAACTGGATTAAGGATTTCTTGAAAGGAAGAAAAATTCAGGTTAAAATAGGAGCAGGTTTGTCAAGCAAGCATGTAGCAGAGAATGGAACGCCCCAGGGGAGTGTAATAAGTCCCACATTATTCTCAGTAATGATAAATGACATGTATGTAAATGTACCAGCGGGCATGGGAAGATCACTATTTGCGGATGATGGAGCAATATGGAAAAGAGGAAGGAATGTAGAACATATAGTTAAGAAAGTGCAAGATGGTATACAACAGGTTGAGAAGTGGGGAATAAAATGGGGTTTTAAATTTTCTGTTGATAAAACTAAAGTAATGTTTTTCACAAAGAGGAAGATCAATGAAGGTTTTAATTTAAAACTATATGGAAGTTATTTGGAGAGAGTTAATAAATTTTGCTTTCTAGGAGTACATTTTGATCTAAGGTTGACATGAATAGAACATATAAGGAATGTGGAGTATAAATGTAAAAAAGTAATAAATACAATGAGATGCCTGTTAGGGTTAGAATGGGGAGCGGACTATCAATCACTGAAATATACAGTATATATGTAAGTTCAATAAGGTCAAGGATAGATTATGGGAGTGTGGTGTATGGTTCAGCAGCCAAATCTGTGCTTTCAAGGCTTGATGTAATACAGGCTAAAGCATTGAGACTATGCTCAGGAACAGTAAAAACATCACCAGTATGTGCACTACAAGTGGAAGCGGGAGAAATGCCATTGGATATTCGACGCAAACAATTGCTGGTAAATTATTGAATTAATCTAAAGGGACATAGAGATCCTATAAAGAGAGTGCTGCAAGCTAGCTGGGAAAAGGAAAGGGTGCAGAAGTTTAGCTTTGGGCGGATAGGAGATGAGGCAGTTAGAAATTTTGGGGTGAGCGAAAAAGAGTTCTTCCCAACTGTTGTATGGCCCAACTTTCCAATATGGAAGATTGAAACCATGGAAGTTGATTTTGAATTACATCGAATTAAAACAATAAACAATAGTGTAGACCTTATAGCTGAGTTCTACAGATATATGGATGATAAATACAGAGATTATATTCAGATTTATACAGATGGGTCAAAAGATCCTGAATCAGGAAGGACTGGATCAGCAATTTTTATAGTTAATCAAGGAGGTGAGGAAAGCAAAAGAACCACAAATGATCTAAATGTGTATACAGTTGAGTTATATGCTATCATGATGGCATTAGAATGGGTTAGAAAGGAGGACAAAATCAGTAAAGTTTTAATTGGAAGTGATTCATTATCAGCACTGTACAGTCTCAGGACAGGTATGTCCAATAGCCGTCAGGATCTGTTATATGAAGTATTGGCAACATATACAAGAGTAAAGGAAAAATGTAATGAGATTCAACTGATTTGGACCCCAGCTCATATAGACATTTTGGGCAATGAGAGAGTGGATAAATTAGCTAAACAAACAATTAAAAAAGAGAATATTGAAGGAAATATAAAAATGTCAAAATCTGAAGGGAAGAGTATTGTTTGGAAAGAAGCAGTTAGAGAATGGCAACGTAAGTGGGACAGGGAAGCTAAAGGAAGACATTTTTATGTCATTCAAAATAAAGTTGGTACTTTGAGGAACTGAGGAGGGACTAGGAGAGAAGAAATAGTGATGACAATGCATCCTACTGGTTTTTGTGAGTACTGTCAGACATTAGAAACCATAGAACATGTACTTTGAAGTTGCAGAAGGTATGAAGAACAGAGGAGAATTATTATTATTGAGACGGTTTGGCAGGGGCAGGCATAAAAGATATACTGCAAAGTGGTGTAAATAGGCAAGGCAGGAAAAATATTTGTAATTTTTTAATTAGAACAGGTTTGATGAAGAGAATATGATCGCGGAAAACAAGCTGGAGGAAATAAACTGGAGTAACATCGCAGAAGAAGAATCCAGAAAATGGCGGTAATGCAACGCTCTTGGATGCAAGCCGCCGTTAAACCTCAATGAAGAAGAAGAAGAAGAAGAAGAAGAAGAAGAAGAAGAAGAAGAAGAAGAAGAAGAAGAAGAAGTCTCACGAGAACGCGAGTGGGAGTAGTGCCTAGACGAGTGTACTACATTGCTTGTGTATATGAGAGATAAAAGTGATATAAACTATAAAACGCCAAAAAGGTGATAAATAATCCCTTTTGCTTTCATATAATATTCCATCAGGGAGTAATATACAGCGGCGATTGTTTTGTGATTTGCAACGATTGATGAAGATTGCGAGCTCACGTGGAGAGTTTTGTTCGTGTCTCAAGTTCGTTGATGAATCATAGAGTGTAAGTGTTGTATTTGCTTATTTCATAGTATAATATATTATGAAGAGTATATTGTGCATACAGTGGGAAAACTATTTGCTGTGTAATAGTTCAGTAATGCCTTTCTTGTTGATTATCAGGGGGGAGATATAGCGCTGAGTAGGCCCTCTGTGAGATCCAGACTGTGTTCATTAATCCAGGGTGTGTGATTGTTTTGTATTGAAGTACAGTTTATGCAAATATTTTGAAATGTGTGTAACTTGGGTTTGTTTTGAATTACTTGTTTTCCAAATTCAAGATTAATCTGTGGTAAAGCAAGTATTTTGCTACTGTGTGTAACATAACATCCTCAACCCCAATAAGCCAAAGCTACTTTTAATGCTGTGTCCTATTGGTCACAGTCGAGAATAAAAACCCCAAGCTCAAGTGTTTGCCTGTGTTTGGCTCTTTTTTGTGCAGTAGGCTGCTGCCTGGCAACATATGAATAATAAAGTGTTAAATTAGCAGTAAGAATAAAATTGAACTGAATTTATATTAGAATAAGAATAAAAAAAATAAATAACTATAAATCAATGAATAGAATTCAACAATAAATAATATATTTATGAACATATAAACAAAACGAATATCAATTAACTGATTTAAATAAAGTACAAAAAAATGAATGAATGAAAAAAAAAACATTGCTATTTCAGAAGTCCTCCACATACCATAGTGCTCAGTCAATGCTGAAGGAGTGGATGAAGTAAAGATCGATTTGCCATATCCTCCAGAGTGATATTAATCATATCATTACATTTTTTATTATTAAAATTATTGCATTGTCTTGTTTGACTATTAATCAAGTTATGGATCAGTATTTCACCTAGATTATTGGATGATTCACTTAAGTTAGTGGTGCCATCTATAATAATAATTATAGATAGAAGTTTTTGGTCTTTCATGAGCAGTGCAGCAAGAGTGAAATGTGTAACCTTATGCTTTACATGCCGAGATCTATTCCTTCCCTAAAGGTCACAGAGCCATGTCAGGAGGTCAGGGTGACCTTCCATCTACATGAGCAACAGTATCTGAGACTTACGTGTGTGCTTAAGAGATATTAAAGAATCCTGCTGTTCTTCTGCTCTCTAAGATGATGACTGCATAGAGTGTGTGTAACGAACAATACTGATAAAATTCTAGCTAGGGCTAGGCGGCCTTGAAGTTCTGATAAGTGCTCTGTGTGTATGCTGGTAGCTCTCTCTCTCTGTGTTAGAAGACTGTCTCTGCCAGCTGCCGCCATCCTGACCAAGAATAGGTGTCTGGAAGGAAGACACCTAATCTTGTATGATCCCTGATCGCTGACGTCTGCCCAATCAGTTGGAGATATGCTTGAAGCGTTTACATCCGTATGTGGAAACTGTCTAAGTTGATCTAGTTTTTAGAACCAATCAGAATGTTGCTGACCTATGTATTGACGCAATTAGCAACCTCTGTTAGAGTATAATTATTGGTTTCTGTAAGATGTAAAGCAGAGCGGCTGACGAGCTCAGTGCGAGTGTTAAAGCTGACTTCTGCTGATGAAACTGCAAACAATTTTCTTCATTTATTCCCCAACAATGCACTCCAGATTTATCAGGTTCCAAGAGGTAAGTGTTACTATTACTCATTCATATCTTGTCTTGTCTAGCTCCACTTGACTGCTGATATAAGCTGATGTCTGGCAATAGAAAAACAGAAGCATCTATTCAACCTGCAAGCAATAGCTTGTGATTTCTAAGGAAGCTGCAACTGAAGAGGCTTTCAGCATGAGAGCTGCTCATGAGGCATTCAAACCGGAAAAAGGGACACCACTTTCCCTCATAATCTCATCATCAGAATCTCTCAGAGAAAGAGAGAGAGATTGAACTCAAGAGATAAATAGCAAAAAAGATGCACAGAGACATGGCGAACGAGAGAATCAAATCTTCATCATATTTGGTTAGTTCTCTCTCTTGTTCCTCTGTTGACTAATTCTCAGTCTCAGGCCAAACGGAGCAGGAGGGAGTTTTGATCAATGAGCACGCTGGCCTCCCTCCATCAATCAAAGGAGGATTACGCTGTGTGTGAGAGCCTCCTAAAGACATTATTATCGAAGTCCCAGCTCGCATTATGAGGGTGTCAGCTCTCTTCATAGGCATTTAGGATTACCACAGTGACACCTCATCCTCTCTCCTCTTTATACAGACGTTCTGGTATTGAAGTTTTAAAAATCTTTAATCCTGTTGCCATTTAGACTCCCGTCATGATGCAGTGTACAAGTCGATATAAACTAGGAGGAGTCAAAAGGTCAGGGAGCTTATCATTTTATAACCTGCTGCAGCTTGACCCAATTATAAAATGCACAGTTTGTTCAGGTGATAACAATAGCAAAGGACTTTACAAGTGCAAATTGATCATTATAAAGATGGATCAGCAGTACGCACCAACTGTGGAAGTCAAATCGACTAAGAGAGTAGCACAGTGTAGTACAGTATTACTCATTTATTTAAACTTTAATGAAATGTTGTGCATAAATAATTCACTTCCCAGTGCAAGTCAATAATTTGTGTTTTAAGATTAAGGCTACTCCTTTACCCTCAACATTGTTTTAAAATGTATAAAAATGTCAAGCTTGCAGAAAAATTTAAAGGAGCAGTTTGGGCAGAAATTAAAATTCTGGCATCAACCTATACCTTTTTTTTTTCTTTAGTCCAAAAAGGAGATGTTTTGCTGAATGTCCAAGCTGCTTTTCTCCATGGACAGACATGTTCACTGTTCATTTTAATTGTATGGAAAAAGCAGCTTGGACGTTTTGCTCAATATCTCCTTTTGTGTTACATGGCAGAAAGAAAGGCGTATAGGTTTCCACTGACATGATGGTGAGTCAATGATGACAGAATGTTCACTTATTTAGAAAATGAACTATAAAAAAGGCAGATAGGATTGCAATGACATGAAGGTGAGTCAATAATGACAGAATGTTCATTTATTGGTAAACTGTCCCTTTACACGTAAACATATTCTCCTTGATTATTGTTCTCCCACTGTAATGCTCTCAGCTAAGACTCTACAAGAAAATAACCGGGTTCTCCTGGGAGAGAACATACTTTACAAAGCAGCACACTTTTGTTTGATTTGTTTTGCTCCCTTGCTTCTCATTGGTCAAACCTCAGAGAACCAGATCGAACAGAGTGAAGACTATCCAAGCTGAACTATATACAGGCAAAGTAAGAGCCAATATGAAGAAAAAAAAAATTATTTTGCTGACATTCTCAAAAGGAAATAATGTTATTGAAAAATAATTATTATTTAACTTCAATCATGTCAATCAATTAATTACAGTCACTGTAGTGTAGTTTCCAAATTTCAAGACATCATATATTCTGCATTCAATATTTGCATTGCCATATGGGCTGGAAAGAGTGTGAAAGAGAGTGAAAAGTAAAATTAGGAAACACATTCTGTCAAGATTGATAATTCAAACTGTTTTGTAAGCAGCCAGTGATGAAGAAAAAGCTGCTCTGTCTCATTGTATTTACCTGAAGCTCGATGCAATTTCAGATTCTGTTCTTCCCTTTCACTATATACTCCAGTGCTGGAGGACACAGTGAAGCCAAGGCTAAAAGACAGAATGCAAAGAGAATGACAGAGAGTGAAAGAGAGAAGAGGGACGAAGAGAAAGACAAAGAAAAAGTGAACCAAACATGTTTCTACCAAGTCGATGGTGAGGCAAGCTGTCACTTGGCTGCAGTCCTTTTAAAGCCTGAGGTGAGAATAAGGTTTCCTTGAAGATGTTTGTGAGGTGTTCTCAATGAACTAGCCAGAGGAATAGATTGAATGAGAATGTGTTGGCTAGGTATGATAGGACTTATTTGTGTTATAAGGATGATTCTGAACATTGTGAAGACTGAATTGTGCTTGCTGATAGCACTCATTATTAGCACACACTGTTTGCTTTGTGTTAGTCAACCCAGATTCATTGTGATTCCTATATTCCAAGATGTAGATTACTTTTTTCTTCAGTAGAACAAGAAAAAAGATTGTAAGGTGAAACCGTTGTCCTTGGTGATTCATACACTTTATGCTGGTTTTTGAGCTTCAAAAACAAAACATATACAGACAAGACCAAATTAAAACCTGCGACTCCTTATGAAGTGAAACAATCAGTCTGTGCAAGAAAATGAAGATTATTACCTTTAATCCACAGGCAAATTGTTCTCAGTGCGTTTACTATTGTTGCATAATGACATATGCGCGGACGCATGCTCACACATAAACTGTACATCTTGGATGGCCTGAGGGTGAGTAAATTAACAGCAAATATTCACTTTTAGGTGAACTATCCCTTTAACAAAAGAGATAGAAACACATTTGCCAAAGAAATCATGCCATTTTAGTTTCCTTATTCAAGGTTTTGAACTCTTTTGTGGAGTGTTGTGAGTCATGTTTACAGGACTTGTACCTGAGCGATCTGCATTGCTCTACCAGGTGAGCTACAGAGCAAGTTTACTACATCAGAAAAGCCACACATATGGAGATACAAATGTTAAAATGTATAAGGTTACAAATCATGCACTATGGTTAAAGAGTTTTGAGGTCATAACATAGTATTGCGCAAGGAACTGGGCAAAAGTAAGCTGTTATTCATCAATTATCTGCAATCGTGATTTATGTGAAAATATATACATTCCTACTGTTAATTTACAAAGTGTAATTTTGTTCATGTTTGTACAGAACAAAGGACTAGTTAATTCAAATACATTGCTACACTATTTTAGCAGATTTATATGACTATTGGATTACAAGAATAAAACCAAGGTTTTTGTGTACTGAGTAAAGTTTAATGAGCTTTCCCTTTATTTTAAACACTTTAACATGATCATTTTAACAAACTCAAATCTAACATGATTACACAGGACAGAAGAACATAATGATAGCATAATTAGCAGCTCACTCCCTCACAGCTCCTCATTGCTAAATTCAAGTTTAAAGATTTTTATTTAATTAATTTCATTCTATCTACTGAGTTCTCATGGGTTCTTTCTCATACCATGCACCGCAATGGTTGGTAAACATGGTACACATGGTTTTAGCAGTAAAGATATGGAGCATTCTCAGCTGGCCTGAAAATGGTGAGTATGTGATTAAATATGTTTCATTGCTTTAAACAGATGTTTAAAAGTTTTAAATCTAAAACTTGTCATTTTCAGCTGATGGTGCCGTGTATTATGCTGGATTTCCACAGTATCTCTGACTTCCACACACAGCTAAAGATTTTCACACCACACCCAAGCAACCAATTCCTACCTAAGCCATATCGTCCTTTGGAATTTTAATAACCCCTTTCTGTAACCTACCTCTGTCTTGCATACTGCTATCTTTCTTCTAAGCCTGGTCATTCATCACCAGTGGCTCTACCAAAGCATGATTTTATCCCGAGTCCTAAATGAGAGATCGAGAGTCATGTGGAGAAGGAGAATTCAACCATGAAACCAGGCGACTCAGAGAGCTGTCGACCTCTGCTAATGATGCTCACAGCATAGCTGGGGTGACAAATCGGCTTTCTAACAAACAGCCTCTAGTGGGAAAACCCAGGAGAGGAACAGCAGGGCTGCTGTAATGCAGAGAAACTGCAGTAGGCCACACTTAATGTGTTTTTTTTTTTTTTTTTTCTTATGCTGTTCTATTGGTTACTGTAAATCTCCCAAAATCCATTTTCACATGTCTTTATAATCAAAAATATGGGAAAATATAACAATGAAGATTAGCATGTTGTTGAGAACAAATCATTTTGAGATGTTTTGAGAACAAATCTTCATGCTTTCTGTTTTGAGAACAAATCTACATGTTTTGTTTGTGCACTTTTTTATACTTTAATTCATCTATATATTTATCCTACTGTTCAAACATTTGGGGTCAGTAAGATTTAAGTAAGAAATACCACCAGGAATGAGTTAAATTTATCGAAAGTGAGAGTTAAAGACATGTATAATATTACAAAACATTTCTATTTGCATTTCTATTTCTATTTCTATATGCATTTTTTATTTTAGTTTAGTTTTTTATTTTTATTTTTTTTTTTTAAATAAATAAATAAATGTTTCCACAGTAATATTATGTAGCCCATATGAGCCTTGGTGAGTATAACAACTTTCAAAAAACATTTGGGAAAAAAAGTGTGTGCACACTTTGCAGTTTAAGGCACATTTTAGAAGTATAATGGTAATCCTTTTATAATGGTAATGCATGCAGCTTTATGAGCTCATATTCATTGAGGGACTGCATGAAATATTAGATTTTTTTAAATTAATTTGTCAGACTACAGGATCATTTAAAATGAACAGATGAAGCCAAAAATGTAATAAAAAATGGTTAAAACTTGGGAATCCATCACACCACATAAAATAAATACCTTCCCTTAGACCAGGGATGGGCAACCTCGGTCCTGGAGGGCCACTGTCCTGCAGAGTTTAGCTCCAACCCTTATCAAACACACCTGAACCAGCTAATCAAGGTCTTCAAGATCACTAGAAAGCTACAGGCAGGTGTGTTTGATTAGGGTTGGAGCTAAACTCTGCAGGACAGTGGCCCTCCAGGACCGAAGTTGCCCATCCCTGCCTTAGACATTTAATTAATATTAACCTAAACTAAAAATGTTAATTAAAAAAAAAACGTTATACGTCAACTACCCTTGACATCAATGATAACCAAACTCAATTTATGTAACTCTCAGCAACTTATAATTGCAAACCATTTTCATATAACACAACATTAATTTTGCACATGTAAATTGAAGTACAGCATGATTCCAGCATTTAATGTTCCAGCTCTTAAAGTCATTCGAGTGGACCTTCCACTGATAGACTGCCTCATCTGCAACTGAGGAAAACAAAGGATGACAAGCGAATTACTTCAAACTAAATTATTTACCTGAGCTGCTGGCCTTCAATATATTTGTTTATCTCCCAAAACGAACAGACTCCCCTCAGACCTTGAGTTTGCTCCCTACTGCACAATAGCCTGAGCCAGGAAATTTCAAAAAAAAAAAAAAACGCCTATAATTTGAAACGGGAGGAAAATTATTACACTCTTATTGAAGCACCAACAGGGAACAAAATATCTACTCCTGAAAAAATTAACAAACAGGATTTAGTGTTACACTGCTCTAAATTGGCATTTTGACACAATTTCACACCAAAAACAAAATATTTACTATGAGTTTGATAGCAAAGTTGTGACAATTGGTTTAAAAATCTACAAGAAGCTGACTTCCCCAACAATTTAATTTTAAAATATGCTAAAATGAGCAGAATACTCCACTCCAACCATTTCAAGGTTTGCCAGGTATTATATAATGTCCTCCAGTGAAATATCATCAACATTCATCTTATTTGAGCTGTTGGACCAGTTCACAGATCGATATTCCCTCAATTCAGTTTGACAGACAGAGTCTGCAAAGCATCATACTTGGGCAGTGGTTTAGTGTGGGGAAAACAATCCCATCAGGCTGAATTTATGCAGTATCTCTACTGTGCACTGTATGGAAATATTCTGAATGACTTACTACTTTGCCAATATGGGCAGAACACACTGCGTAGGATACTATATCCCACAACGAAATGCACCTTTGACCTTAAAGTTTACGAATGTGACTGGAGGCAATATTTCTTCATTTTAAACACTAGATAGCTATTTGCCAAATGATTAATAAATCTGTGTGGCCTAAAAGGAAAGATGTTTTGTATAGCAAAAGACCATCTGTTTCTTCTTTGGAATAGCTCACATTAATAGGGGTAAATTTTGCTATTATGTTCACTTTAAATGTTCCTTTCAACTTTTCAATCTCACAAGTGAAATTTGTATAGAGAGAGATAATTTACAGTCTCAGACAGTAGAGTAAAACCTGGGTTAAATATCACAGTGATTTATATATATATATATATATATATATATATATATATATATATATATATATATATAGTTTAAGTATAAAACTCTTAGTCTGGCACTCTGACTTCCGTACCCTTTTCAGCCCATGCATTTTTCTGAATGACTTGGGTCATAAAAGGGTCAAATCAGAGCACTGTACATTCTTGCCCTGAAGGTTCTACCACAATTGGAAGGGATAAAGACAAAGAAATTGGGAAGGATATAAAAATGATTTCCATGTCATCCTCTTGCCTCTTGATTTGCTACATAAGCCCTTTTAGAATGACTTCTTAAACAAACCTTGTAAAAGACCCCCACCCCCATCTTTTCACAGTATACTTCTAGAAAGAATAGCGGAAAGTGTCTTTCAAGTCACTTAAACCTATTTCAGGAATGCCCATGACCTGAATCAGCCTGACCCCATAAAACACAGAGGAACATAATATACCACAAGGGTCATTCTTGCAACCATTTTGAACAATATATGACACCTGCTCTTTATTCTCTAGATCTGTAATAAAGAGGGGAAGAATGCTCTTTCATCTTTGCACTCTAAAAGGTTTGATGAAAAAAAAATTGTGAAACTTTGAACATGAAGAGGACTAATCCTTTAATGTTAGGGTTAGGTTAGGGTTAGAACCTTGTGTTTGTGATTTTTTTCCCCCAGTGATACCAGGAGGACGCTAGGCTGTTGGAACACATTACTATCAGAGCTCTTTGTACATGAGATCTGTGTCTTTATAATGGCTTTCTGAGAAACGGGATATTGGGGGATCAAAATAACAAATTGATAAAATCACAAAGAAATGTAATGGCATATGCTTTTTTACACACAGTCCATCCTTCCAAGATATCGATCAAACTTTCAGGACTTCTGAGGAAAATGATCCCATGCTAAAATTCCTCTCTCTTTTAAAGTGATTTTCATCCGTGCTGACATTCAGCAAAGAACCTCAGATTTCTGAAAGCTACAATAAAACATTCTCAAGACACCCGCTGGATTTACTCAACTGTAGAACTGAGCCCTTGTGACAAAAAGAAAGATGATACAGTGTATAAAGATTAAAAAGAAGAAATAAAAAGGCAACAACAGTCATCTTATGCAAATGATGAAAAATCCACATACATTTCAAGTGTAATCATGCAGCGCTCTGTTTGGTATGCAGATAATGCCATTCATATTATAAAAGGCACGAAATCCAAAGGCAGATTATATATTTCACATGCTTAAGTAAAACCTGACATCACAGAGGGCGCTGGATGAGAGACAAGGCAGCGGATACGTGCCCACATGCTGGCATTAAAGGGATTTATTTAATGCAACCTGAACTCTTCACATTTGCTGCATAACCAGTTAAGATGCCACAAGCATAAATACTATACGAGCTAATGTCAGCACACAAAATGGGAACACATTAGTGTGCTAATTTTAGGCCACCATAGTCCTTGAAGTAAATCAGGTTGATATATGCAATAAAATAAGATCCAAAATAAGATCCAAAAGATTGCAATATTTCAGCAAACAGAACAACTGTCAACATTTTTCACATGCTCCAGATGTCACACTTCCCAAAAACAACAACTGAATAGTCTGTTCACAACATAGTTTGACAAATTTACCTTCATAATTCTGACGTGATCTAAGCCTCTGCCTAGCTGCAGGATGGAGAACTTCACATTCATAACAGAAGGGGAGCAAAGCATTCATCACAGAACTCAATTAACGCTTCCACGCCATCTCAACTATCAGACGTTCTGCACTGTCCCAAATATGTATAATATTATCGTTGTCTTTCTTTTCTGAAAACCTGATCACAGAGTGCTAATGAGAGATATTGTCAAATTAACAACTTTTGGAGAATTTACAGAGCAAACGGCTGAGAGAGCGTAGTATCTGAGACCCAAATCTGTTCATTTCGGTTTTGAATAGAATGATGAAAATACAGCTTAGTTCTCTGCTCGCGGAGCTGCTGAACATGAAAAGCATGTGAAAAGGAAAGTTCTGATGATTATCAGGCGTCTGTGGCTGCTGGCTCACCTTTTATTCACAGAAACAGTGTGATTTACTAGCTACTGCATTTGTTGTTATGAATTATTGCTTTCTGAATTTGAATCAGCGTGTATTGTTTTCTCACTCAAAATAAACGTGATATATAAACGCAGAAATATGAGTTAACAGCTGTTGTCCATTACTAGAAGTGCATTCTGCAAAAAGATATGAAAAAAAAAAAAAAAACGCAGTACTCAATATAAAATCATAACCTATTATCAAAGGCAAATAAAGGCATTGGTCCTGCTGGGTATTTGCTGAGAGCTCCAGCCCAGCAGGGGGCCCTGATGTACTGAGAAGCCTAGGCCTATAGTCTGTTTTTAAATATTGAGTTTTATGCCAGCAATCACTCCAGAGCCCTGCACATGACAAGTGGAAGAAAAATATATATATATTATGCGCATAAATTAACAATTTGTTCCCATGACTTATAAATTCATGGCCACTTTTTATTATATGTTCCCTTGTTTTAGTTCATTTGTGGCCAACGTTATAGTTAAATCGTGGCCACATTGTACAAATACAGGTATGTTCCCTCATTTTAGTTATATTCTGGCCACAATTTAACTAAAACAAGAGAAAAATTAGTACAGTGTGGCCTTGATTTAACTAAAATGATGGAATTAACTAATAAATTATTGGAGTTAATTCTTAATTCATAGCATTATATCTTGTTTTGCTGATAAATTTTGTTTGAATGATAATTTGTGTAAGTTATATAGGCTAAGCTAACAGGCCAACTGGCTAGCTGTTTACTAAGCTAGTGCACCAATAAATGGTTATCTTTCAAAACGTAGTCTAACTATAAAACAAGAAAAGTTTAATTTCACATTATATAGCTTTGGTTACATACTCTTGCGTAACATTACAAGAGCCTAAAGTTTATGATAATGTACTTTAATTTTGTGACATAGGAGCATTATGAGGGATTTGTTCACCCATGACATGTTCTGCAATCCAGTTGCATTATTTTTCAATAGTTGGTCAATGTAAACATGCACAAGCTGGATGCCTTTGCCTGTTAAGGGCTGTTTACATCAATAATGATAACTATAAAGAGAGCTACAACTATAATAACATCCACACAAATGTGCACGATAATAACCGCACTGCAAGTCTGTAGTAGTTCGATATTGTATAAGGATTTTTAAAATTATATGTTTATCATTATAGATATCATCCTTGGTATTTTACCAGGCCTTTATGGTGTATCTTTTTAAACATGAGGGGCACATATTTAATACGTGTCTAGATAAAAAATACTTGCATTTTGCACGCAGCACAGCGGATCAACGTCAGTTTTAAAACATGGACCAACTGGATGAATTTGCTTACAGGATAAACATATTTACATAAAGACAAGCGTGTGAAGTGTGTATGTTAGCAATGTTGTCTGAGAGCTAACACACCTATAAATGAGCCTTCTGTTTATTCCCGCTGCACTCCATCTAACTGTTTAACGCAAGAACACGTCTTGTTTGAAAGGCCTCTGACACATCTGCGACTGAGCAGGGTCTCAAAATTTTCTTTGTGTGTAATGGTCAGGATTTACAGTAATTGATGCTAAACCTTTTCCCTGTGAAAGTGTGAATAGCCTACAGCAACATGAAATTAATACATTAGCCTATATATCTAGGGCCATCTGAAATGTCACATTTGAAATACCAACCGCTGCAGGCATGGTAAATCATTCAAGTACAGCTTCCCACAGCAAGTGAAATAACTCATGAATTAATCACGGATGAACAGAGACCTGTCATGCTCCCGAATGAACCTCTCACGGTCATATTTATTCAGATACGTGTCATGTAGAAGTCATATGCATGGTCACAACATCCACCTCTTGATCTCTGTCTTTTCATATGTCTAGCCTCACTCATTCACACTTCACCTCACATCTCATCTCTGTCTAAACTGACACAGTTGTTTTCTAACTTGATCATAGACTGAATGGATTCACAGAAGCTTCAAGAATATATATATATATATATATATATATATATATATATATATATATATATATATTTCTTACCTTACTTCATTTGATTTACTTTGTACATCACCAACCATTCTTTCACCTTTCCTCACATTCATAAAGGTGATGCGAAGATGACTCTCCTGCACTAGTGGGACTCCTCACGATACTCCCTCGGCAGCTGTCTTCACTTATTACATGTGTGAGTATGAGGAGTTCAAGAGGTGTTACTTTAACTGGCATGAATCACACACCGTATCCATCCAGTGTTAGTTCAATGGTTTAGTTCCTTCTTCCCCAAAGGCCCTTTCTGAAGGCCTGAAGAGAATCAGGTAGAGGTTTAAGGGGGTATCTACTCTCAGTTAATCTTATTGCCATTACTACTCAGTCCTTTCCATAAATCAGTAAACCCTCAGTGGTCATATGAAAGGTGAATATGTTTGAAAAGCCACTTGCCAGTTCTTTTTATTATGCTGCATAGAACAATGACCACAAATCTGCAGACAAATGCTAAGTTCTGTTATGAAACTCTAGATGGCGCTGGCTGATGGGTCCTTAACACAAACTGATGATATTCACAGCGTTAAACTACTTGGCACAAGCTGATTGCTGATGATCTTGTTGCTCTACATTTAAATGGCTGGTTAGCATTCACTAGAGCAGTTTGCACCCCACTTTCAGAGATCCTCTGAAACCCTCCACCTTCCCCAGCTCCACCTGTATAGATCTGCTACGGGTTATTATATATGCTATTTGTGCAGCAGCAGTATGTCTTAAATACTCACAACACGGTATCGATGACATATGTATTGGCAGTAGCAAGTTCCTGTACTTGCTTTACAGCAGCAGCAATAATCTACAACAACAGTAATAACCAATAGCAATTCAACCAATAGCAACCAGCAATTCAACAGCAGATGCATAGCAGACCTATTCTGCCAAGACCAAATAAATTAACATTATCATATCCACTACCATGCTAAAATCTTCTGCGAGTTGTCATGATAGAAATACGGTTGTCACTGCTGTTCCAAGTGCTTAATCCCATTCTGTAGCCTCACACAGAGTTTGGTTAATTACAAAGTTAAACATGAATTCTATTATCGATTAAACTCATGTGTAAAATTCAGGTGTTGAAAAACGCATTGAAATTCAACCCAACTATTGAATTATTCCATTTTTTTTTTTAATTATTCCAGAATTTTTTGCCCGTTTGATTTTTTGAATTTCATTTTGTGCAGCCAAAATTATCTTATCTCTTCATCATTTTCTTTTCTGTTATCGCGTGCATTCGCAACACTGTTTTGTGAATTTGCTCCAAACTAATGATTCAGAGCGCATAACAAACCACCAAAGTCAAATGAGTTCAGTAAACTGTATTTGTTACATCATAACTGTTTTGAAATTTAAATGGCTCGTTGATAGGGGTGTTCTGTGAACCCACGAATCAGTGTCTATATGGTTTTTACCGGATTATCCTTAAATCGTTACTCCAGTAGATGGCAGCAAGATTGTATTTTTGAGTTGTTTGAGTCATTCACTTAACTGAATCGTTTCAAAAACTGAATCATTCAGGAAAGAAACACCACTAATGTGTTGATAAGAGACTGGCAATGACAGGATCTGCTTTGACTTTGGGAATATTTTCATTTGTGGAGCAAAAACGCCAAAGCGTCCTGATTAATCCACATCGTGTACACAACTGAACAGAGCAGCTTGTTGTTAATGACGCCATTAACATCGCATCTGGGATGTGTGTTTCTCTTCTTCAAGTGCGCTGCAAGCAAATCACATTGAAAGAGATGTGTGTCTTGATGCACTCTCACATTTACAGCAGGCTGTCTCTATACACCGAAGTTTCTCCCAGCAAGCAAAAGCAGGCGTTTAACGAGCATAAACAAAACACAGCGCCTCTGTCGACAGCAGTTTATGGGGCAGATGATAATGCCTTTCCAGTTGTTAATTTGTATTTTAAAAAGGCAAAAACACCAAACACTCAAACAGTGGCAGCCACAATGCGTTGCTATACACAGAGACATCATCTAGGGTTCACTATTTAAATACTGACTAACTTTGGTTAAAGTTACAGCAGTGTATACATAGCCAATATTTTTATTAAGTGAGAATTCAATTTAGTCAGTGTATAAAATAACAGGTTTTTTTTTTTATCTTTTTTTTAATATGCCTTATCTGTTAGCTACTGTATGTTAATGCAGTAGTGTTCAAATGATTCAAATTGTCACAAATACAATTGACTCTCAAATTGTCTTGTGCATACAGCAGCAGAGATTTCAGCAAATAATTGTATTTATAGACAAGTAAAATCAGTTAACTTTCTTGTAAATAATGTCTGTAATATCATAGGGATTTAAAAAGTCTGTTAAAAAACTATAAACCAAAGGAACCAGCTTCAAAATTAATCACAACAATACAAACTTTGATTTGAAGCAGATTTTTTTTTTTTTTTTTTTTTTTTGGGACAGAAGCGTAGCACATGCATGGATTAATTGTCTACAGCAAGATCAATAACATGGATTTAGAAAATTTTAATTTCATTTCACTTCAACCATATTAAGCACTCTAAATGAGACAAACATTTGCCATTGTTTCTAAATAATAGAAGATTTTTAGTATTTAAAGGTGAGACTTTGAGTGACTTTTGCTGCAGGGTTTCCAGCAATAGTTTTGACCTTTGGCCTTTACACACTTTCCCTTGTGTGTAGTAATACATTTTAACCCTCTGGTGCTCTTCGGTCACTTTTGACCAAAAAATTTTCTGTTTTGAATTTTTAAAAATCATAGCTTCATCAGAATGGTACGAAACTTGGTGACTTTTATGGCATTTGGAATGTGAACACACAAAAAAAAAAAAAAAAATAGGGCTTGATTCGAGCAGGCTAAGTGCTCATAAAAAAAGTAGTCACACATGTGGTCTTCGGGCAAAAATGACCAACCATAGGAAATGAATAGGAAATTGACAAAAACACAAAAATTCAGAACATTTTTGTGTGTACAATCTACAAATCTGCCACAATGCAGAAAAAAAGTACACAGCAATGACGGGTTGAAACTCTAAAACATCAAGAGTGCAAAACCAACACATTCACTCACACACACACGCACGCATACACACACACTTATACACATACACCTATGAACTGGTGTGACTGTAACACAGCAAATATATAAAATAAAAGCAATAATTCAACTACAATGCAGTAAATGGACAGCAAGGAAGGGGTTACACTCTGAAACATCAAGAGTGCAAAACAAACACATCCACTCACACTCACACTCACACTCACATACACACTCACAGACACATACACACACACAGACACATTCAAATGAATTGGTATGGTTATACCATGTAGCCAAAACAACTCAGAAAACTGAAATAAGAGGTTGAAATCAGATCAGACCCAGAAGGATTAAGCTCTGATAAAACATTTCTGTTCATTTTTGTTACTTTTTATAGAATTGTATTATTTTGTGTAACAAAGTGCTTTCTCTGTGTTCAGGTTTGACCATAGTAATAATAATTAAAAAAAATGACGCTTTAAATCAACATTTCAAACCACAAAAAATCTAAACCTTTACAAAAAGTTGTCTTTGAAAATGTCTAAATATATATCCAAACCCACAACTTAATAAAAATAAGTATTTATTTCTAAAAACAACTAGAGAATTTATAGGCCTTTTATATAGAGCTATATAAGAATTTATGGGCTAAACCATGGAATTGCAGATGTTTTTCTTAGGGTGCTTTCACACCTGCCTCATTTAGTTCGGCTGAATCGCACTAGAGTTCGTTTCCCCCTTTGGTGCGGACCTTTTGGGCAGGTGTGAATACAGCAATCGCACTCTGGTGCGGACCAAACAACCGTACCGAGACCCAGCTGAAGAGGTGGTCTCGGTCCGCTTCCAAACAAACTCTGATGCGGTTGAAAGGATGAACCAATGAATGGATGACCTTAAGCACACGTGTGGTTTTGTTTACAATTTTTGGTTCGCTTGCTAAAAGCGCATTGTGAAAGCGAACCGCACCAAAAAATAAAAATAAAAAAAATAAAAAAATATATTCTATTTGGTCCGGACCAAAGCAAGTGAACTATCGGACTTTCCTGGTGTGAATACGCCCTTATTTTACTCCCACCAGATTGCACTAATCTGGCTTCAAAAATAGGATTTTAAAGGCATTGGCTCTATTTTAACGTGAAATACTGCCATAATTGAAAAGTAATAGAAAATATTAGATTTTTTTTTTTTCAGTGGGAAAATTTGATTATGATTATTGCATAAATATTAATTAGTGCAATGAAATTCTCTCAAAATACAAAAGAAAAAATATTATTAAAAAAAATATATGTTACATTGATTTTACTGGGAGGAAAAAAAGTTAAATTTTAGGTGTCCGGTTACTTTTGACCGTGAAGATCACAAGTGTGACTCCCAAATAAGGAGCACCAGAGGTTAAACAGAAATTGAAAAAGAGGGTATTTTAATGAAATAGGAAGGGAGTAAATGGATTTTTGTAGTCTTTTTTGTCTTCCAGTAATGAATTTATAGAGAGAGAGAGAGAGAGAGAGAGAGAGAGAGAGAGAGAGAGTGAGAGGCATCTTACACCAGCCACTACAGCTTTACTCCTGAAACCACATTAAGTGCACAACAGATGCTATTTGGAGACAATAGACAGAACAGCGATAACTTTCTCTCCGCAATTTCCTCAGAGCATGGCCATCTCTCAAGGGAATGAACCCAGCTGTGAAGCAAGCTGCATGTGTGTTTGTGTGAGAAAGCGAGAGTGATTACACACACTACTTTTTACATCATTGAACAATTGTTGAGCTTCTTTCACAGCAATAATTGTTTCATTCATCCTGGTCGTTCCTGGTCTGAACCTTTTTGTGGTCTGATTGTGGTTGTTGATTAAAGCCCAGAATAATCTTACAAATAAGTAACACTGCAACAGAGATGACAGGGCAGAGGGGAATCCTGACCAAGTACAGACTAAGTGACCACAGCCTAGCCATTGGGGGGGAAAAAATCTTGGTAACTCAAAGAATATATGTATTATTTAGATGCATTTGTCCATGACAAAGCACTCTCAGTGCACATTAAAACATTTTACGCAGGCCTTTTACACCTCAGAGCTTCACTGTGACAGGATGCTCCACATGAATAGAAAGCCTTGAAAACGGAACAGCCGGGAAAAAGAACATTGTGGAAAAACATACAGCTGCAGCCCCACGCTTACTTGTGTCTCTTACACCAACTTTTAGTCTTTTGTTAACTTTTGTCACTGAGTCAGCTTTTTTACAGTTTATTTTCAGTTCTTGGAGTTGTATGCCAGACCCGAACTCTTAATGTATTATTGAAAGCGACTGTTCTTCTATTGGAATTCAGGTCTTGGTTTTCTTAAAGTTGTCAGATCCCCCACAGCTTGGCTTTTCAGACACAGAGCCTATGTCTGGACAGAGAGACACCGAGGTCATACAGTTCCCCCTCAAAACCTTAGGTTTGATTACTTACCATACATAATACCACACACATACATACCATGGCCATGAAATATTGATTTGAATTTAAAATTTTTACTGTTGAGCACATTAAAGCTTAAAGAAAAATAGTCAATTTTGATTTTTAGAAAACAGTCGACCTTGCAATAAGATGGACACTGAAACAATATTAAATTTATATATTATTAATCTGCCATTCAAGTTATCTTTTCTGTAAGAAGTTATAACGCATGAGTTTTCAAACGTTTTTGAAGCAAAGGACCCCCAGTGGTACCCTTGCAAGTAAAATATAAAAAACAGCTACATAGTATATTTTCATGTGTAAATATCTATTTATATTTTGAAAAATACAAATATTATCCAGAAACTTATAATTATTTCTACCCACCATTATACTACTGGTAGATTTATGGACCTGAAATGACAACAGAGGCTGTCAGTAAAAACAAATGAATAAATAATAATAATTACTGTGAAACAATAATGTCAAATTCTGTACTATCTTTATGCATTATTAACACATATTTTACTATTTCACACTCAAAGCTGTTTGTTTTCTCTTATCAGTTCATTGTTCGTCTTGCTTTAGTTTTACTTTTGCTTTGCCTGAGGAGTCCTGAGCTTCTCTCTCTTTCAAAGTTTTAATGCTGAACATATGAAATGGCTATTCTAACTGGCATTAGTATGAAAAGACAGAGACCAATAAGCGATACGAGATGCAGGAAGGCAACACTAGTATGTTGCAATTGATGGCAGTTAAATATGTAGTTCAGCGATCATTATACAAAAATATTTGACTTCTTAATACAACGACTGACTAGTCATAATCAAGAGCTCTTGAGTCATGTGGTAAAGTGTAGCAAATCTATGAGAAGACAGTAAGGTTTATACCTCATGTACTACATCCACACTGAAAAAAATGATTAATTGAATTTACTCAATTTTTTAAGGTAAGTGGTTGCAGTCGATTTATTTTAGCTACATTTAAATAAACAAATTTAGTTGACTAACTTTCAACTAAATTTGTTTATTTAAATGTAGCTAAAATAAATTGTTTGCAACCACTTACCTTAAAAAAAATTGAGTACCGTTTTTTTCAGTGCAGCTGGCTAACGGCAGAGAAAAAAGCATGTTTGATGAGGTGCTGGCTCTTTATCTCAGCATTAAGGTGGATTATGGACAGAAAAAGAGTTGTGTTGTGTTCATGTATTCCTGACTATCAGCCTGATATTAGTAACCCTGGCAACCACATGAGCCCCAGAGGTTGATGTGAAAGTGTGTGTTTGTTTGTGAGTGTGTGTCACAGAGGTTTTATAGCACCTAGAATCGCTGAAAGAGAGCAAGGACAATCTGAACACTTTCTACCCAAAGGCCTTAGATACACACACACAAATACGCACAGGCAAACACAATTTACAAAGCATCATGATGAGGATAAAGAGGGCCCGGAGTCAACTTCTTTCTCTCTCTCTTTCCTCACAAGTCTCCCTATCTTTCTTCTCTCATCCACTTCATAAGGTTGAACTCTGGATTTCTGCCTTCTCTCCAATTCATACAGTACCATATTTGGCCCCAAAAAAAAGAGGCCTGGTTTCACTAAATTAAAGAGTCAATAAAAAGTGTGATTTACCATCTATGACTCAAGAGGAGGACTGAATGATTTCCAATAGAGCACTGTTGGCATGTCCCATATTTAAGGACGTTTTTTTTTTTTTTTTTTTACTGGTTTCCTCAACTTCATTTCATAAATCTCTTGTGAAAAAGGTCATCACGACCTCTCCAGAACTCGTCAACTCTCTTAAACTAACATGCTTTTTTTTTTGTGAAACCTGATGCTTGGAATCATGTTCAGACCAAATGCTCAATGCCACACATTTCCAGCAGCATTACTGATGGATATCCATTGATACCCATCGATGAGGTCTTCACACTTCTCAAATCAAGCGCTCGATGCCATGTGGACCCTTCAGTTTGGCTCTGTACAGCGCATGTAACCTTTGAAAATTAGTAGGTGTTCGGGTGTCAGAAAATAAGTGCTGTCAAGCGTAGGAGTAGACATCATAAGGCCGTTTAGTGCTGAAACTTTGCTTGTATGTTTCTGGGAAAATTTGTGTTGATTTCATAATACAGTGATGTGCTGTATTTGGAGTGTTTTGCGATTTAATGCCATGACTGTGGAAAAATGAAGGCAAAGTCAAGCTGGTCTATCTTGCAGTAATATTAATTTTATGCAAAAAAAGTTATCTGTAACTTTCTGCATATATACAGTGGTGTGAAAAATTGTTTGCCCCCTTCCTGATTTTTTATTTTTTTGCATGTATGTCACACTTTAATGTTTCAGATCATCAAACAAATTTAAATATTAATCAAAGATAACACAAGTAAACACAACATGCAGTTTTTAAAGGAAGGGTTTTTTTATGAAGGGAAAACAAAATCCAAACCCACGTGGCCCTGTGTGAAAAAGTGTTTGCCCCCACCCATAATTGTGGTTTATCACACCTGAGTTCAGTTTCTCTAGCCACACCCAGGCCTGATTACTGCCACACCTGTTCACAATCAAGAAATCACTTAAATAGGTCCTGCCTGACAAAGTGAAGTAGACCAAAAGATCCTCAAAAGCTACACACCATGTTGAGATCCAAAGAAATTCAGGAACAAATGAGAAAGAAAGTAATTGAGATCTATCAGTCTGGAAAAGGTTATAAAGCCATTTCTAAAGCTTTGGGACTCCAGCGAACCACAGTGAGAGCCATTATCCATAAATGGCGAAAACATAGAACAGTGGTGAACCTTCCCAGGAGTGGCAAAATTACCCCAAGAGCGCATCGACGACTCATCCAAGAGGTCACAAAAGACCCCATAACAACATCCAAAGAACTGCAGGCCTCACTTGCCTCAGTTAAGGTCAGTGTTCATGACTCCACCATAAGAAAGAGACTGGGCAAAAATGGCCTGCATGGCAGAGTTCCAAGACGAAAACCACTGCTGAGCAAAAAGAACATAAAGGCTCGTTTCAGTTTTGCCAGAAAACATCTTGATGATCCCCAAGACTTTTGGGAAAATACTCTGTGGACTGACGAGACAAAAGTTGAACTTTTTGGAAGATGTGTGTCCCATTACATATGGCATAAAAGTAACACAGCATTTCAGAAAAAGAACATCATACCAACAGTAAAATATGGTGGTGGAAGTGTGATGGTCTGGGGCTGTTTTGCTGCTTTAGGACCTGGAAGACTTGCTGTGATAAATGGAACCATGAATTCTGCTGTCTACCAAAAAATCCTGAAGGACAATGTCCGGCCATCTGTTCGTGACCTCAAGCTGAAGCGAACTTGGGTTCTGCAGCAGGACAATGATCCAAAACACACCAGCAAGTGCACCTCTGAATGGCTGAAGAAAAACAAAATGAAGACTTTGGAGTGGTCAAATCAAAGTCCTGACCTGAATCCTATTGAGATGGTGTGGCATGACCTTAAAAAGGCGGTTCATGCTCGAAAACCCTCCAATTTGGCTGAATTACAACAATTCAGCAAAGATGAGTGGGCCAAAATTCCTCCACAGCGCTGTAACAGACTCATTGCAAGTTATCGCAAATACTTGATTGCAGTTGTTGCTGCTAAGGGTGGCCCAACCAGTTATTAAGTTTAGGGGGCAAACACTTTTTCACACAGGACCATGTGGGTTTGGATTTTGTTTTCCCTTCATAATAAAATACTTCATTTAAAAACTGCATGTTGTGTTTACTTGTGTTATCTCTGATTAATATTTAAATTTGTTTGATGATCTGAAACATTAAAGTGTGACAAACATGCAAAAAAATAAAAAATCAGGAAGGGGGCAAACAATTTGAAATTTGAAATGGCCACTAGTATTCAAGACATCATTTATGCTTGTCAAACATTTAGCTGTTTTCCGACATATTTGTTAAAGTGGCCGGTGCGATTGTAAACAATTGATTAATGTTTGACTGTCTAGCAGCAAATGAGTTGTAATTAGTGAGGTCATCAGTCACACTAATGACCAATCTGATGATTGAAACTTCAATGGCCCATTGCAGAGAATGTGCTGAGCGAGAGGTCATTCTCTGTTAGAGAATATCCTAAATAAAAAGCAGGTGGATGTTTCTAGTATCCTGTTTACCTGCAGCAACCTATTTAGTTTTTCTTTCCGGTCTATTCTCGAGACACCTGATATCTGTTTGTATATGTCCCTGAGTTAAAAGTATCTATGGTTTAAATTCATGTAACATATTAATGCAAAAGTCACCATTACTTCACACTGTGACTGAGCCATCAATCATTTAGACATCATTCATTTCTCTTTTTCGGTCACTCATTATCTCCTCTGGTCATTCTTCTGATCAATGACCCCTTGTCAAACTGTCAAGCTTTTCAAAGAATTTTCTCTCTCCCTTCTGCTTATCTCTCTCTTCTAGAGATGGGATTTGTCTGAAATATTTTAAAATACATTTCAAAACCATTAGTATTCTGAAATAAAAAAAAGATTTTTTTTATAGCATAATAATATAATATAATACTCTTCAAAGTTTTGGGGTCAGCAAGATTTTTTACATACATACAGTCATGGCCAAAAATATCGGCACCCTTGGTGAATATGACCAAAGAAGGCTGTGAAAATTAATGTGCATTGTTAATCCTTTTGATATTTTATTTTAAAAAATCACAAAAAGCTAACCTTTCATTGGATAATAAGAATTTAAAATGGGGGGAAATATCATTATGAAATAAATGTTTTTCTCTAATACACTTTGGACACAATTATTGGTACCCCTAGAAATTCTTATGAGTAAAATATCGCTGAAGTATATTCTCATTCATATTCACAATTTTGAGCACTCCAGGGTGATTATGAACATGAAATTATCCAGCCATGGCTTACTGTTTCACAGAAATATAAATAGAAGGGAAAACAAAGCCCAAATTCCCTTAATCATCCATCACAATGAGAAAAAGCAAAGAATATATTTCTCTTGTGCAGCAAAAGATAATTGAGCTTCACAAATTAGTGAAGTGACTTTAAGAAAAGAGCTAGAGCAGTGAAAATTCCCATTTCCACCATCAGGGCAATAATTAAGAATTTCCAATCAACATTAAATGTTGCGAAACTGCCTGGAAGAGGACGTGTGTCTATATCATCCTAATGCACGGTGAGAAGGAGCGTTTGAGTGGCTAAAGACTCTCCAAGGACCACAGCTGGAGAATTGCAGAAAATATTTGAGTCTCGGGGTCAGAAAACCTTAAAAAAAAATTGTCAAACAGCACCTACATCACCACATGGTGTTTGGGAGGGTTTCAAGAAAAATTCTCCTAGCTCATCCAAAAACAAACTCCAGCATATTCAGTTATCAGACACGACTGGAACTTCAAATGTGACTGGCTTCTATGGTCAGATGAAACTAAAAAATGAGCTTTTTAGCAGCAAACACTCAAGATGGGTTTGGTGAACACAGGGATAAAAAGTACCCTATGTGTACAATGAAATATACTGCTGTATTTTTGATGTTGTGGGCCTATATTTCTGCTGGAGGTCCTGGACATGTTGTTTAGATACATGGCATCATGGATTCTATCAAATACCAACAGATAAAAAAATCAATAAGTGACTGACTCTGTTAGAAATCTTATAATGGGCCATGTTTGGATCTTCCAACCGTACAATAATCCAAACACAAACCTCAAAAACAACACAAAAATGGGTCACTGAGCACAAAACCAAGCTTCTGCTATGGCCATTCCAGTCCTCTGACCTGAACCCTATAGAAAATGAGTGGGGTGAACTGAAGAGAAGAAGCACCAACATGGAGCTGGGAATCTAAAGGGTCTGGAGTGATTCTGGATGAAGGAATGGTCTCTGATCTCTTGTCAGGTGTTCTCTAACCTCATCAGGCATTATAGGAGAAAATTTAGAACTGTTAAACTGGCAAATGGAGATTTCAAAAAGTATTGAATAAAAGGGTGCCGTTAATTGTGGCCAATGTGTATTAGACAAAAACATTTATTTCAAAATGATATTTCCCCCCATTTTAAATTCTTATTCTTATACACACACACACACACACACACATACACATACACATTTTATTTGTAATTTTTGATCAAATAAATGCTGTTTTCATTAGAACTCAAGGACACAGACTTCCTCTATGATGATTCATTTACAAGAGCATTTTATCAATACACCGTTAAATATTGGATTTTATATTATCTGCAATATGCTTAATTGTCTGACATTTATGACTGGACCAAGTTTTGTGAAAATCAGCTTGTTGATGTCACAGGTTGTTAATGTAATTGCATGCTGCATCTGTAAATTCTTCTTGTGTTTACAGGCAGATCTTTACCTTTTCAATTTGGCGGGTGAGCAGAATTATGACTGTAGTTAAGAGCAGTTGCTAATGCAGCATCTAGGTATTCATATATATGATTGGAAGTTCAGGCCTCCAGTAGAAATAAAATGAATCATAACACTGGAGCTACTGCTACACACTTGTGTTTCTGTCTGTCCCAGATGACCATTTCTGCTCCTCATATCCTCTGATCCAGATCACTGCTTTTATCTGTCTTTTTTTATCTATCTTTCTGTCTGTCAGACTCTTTCTTTCTCTCTCTCTTTTTCTCATTCACACACACACACACACACAAACACACAGAGAGAGGTGTTAGAACTCACTAAAAAATGTTGGGTTAAAAATAACCAAACTAGTAACCCAATTATGGGTTGGTATAGCACCTTCCCATCTATGGGTTATTATAACCCAATGAATTGGGTTAAAATCCAGTTGGGTTAAAAGTTACCCAACAGTTGAGTTAATTATTTATATTAATTCAGATCAGTATTTTTTGTAAAATTACTTAATAATTTACTACGTTATAAAACTATGTTTTCAAATACAGATTTTATTTAAATATTTAAATAATACATTTTTAACATATATTTTGAAATATAAAACATTTTTAGTAAGTACTGTAAATTCATATATAAATGTTTACAAAAATGTACAAGAATGTGTAAAAATATTAAATTCAAAACACAAAACTGCACATAAAACTAACATATTTTCAAGATGTACAGTGAATTCAAAACCAACAAATGTGTATCAATTCATATTCATTCATATCAAAACATACACAAATGTGCAAATACAGTACACAAATAAAACAAACATAACATACAAACATATATCAATAAAAAATAATCATAAACAAGTTATACAGGTTTTTTTTTTTCAACTGCATATACACAAAATCTTTACTTGTCACACAATTCCTGAAAGCTGACACTCAAACAGCAGAAGCACACACCAAATCTGGAAAACAACAAAAACTACACTAATTCTCAGCCTTTGACTCAGTTTTCAATTTCACAAAACACTTTTTGCAAAACATAACAAACAATTCTCTATGTAATACACAAAAATTTAACAGACATTAATATTATGGCAAAGGTGTTTGCTTTTGAGATGTGTTTGTGATATTTTGAATGCAGTGCTTCATTTTGCAAGTGATGTGAGGCATTTTGTGTGTGCAATTCTTGGATTTGTGTGTAAAGTTTTGAAAAAAAGAGGCAAAGTTTTGAAAATATGTGTAAGCAGTTGAAAAAACTGTAATAATAATAATAATAATAATAATAATAACAAATCTGCTGGCTGCTGGACCGACTGATGATCAGTAAAATAAAAAAGGTTTTACTGATCACTAAATAAAACCAGGCATGTAATCAGCTAGAGACAAAAAAGAAGGAAAATCTGACCACGCCCCAAGTCACGCACACAAGCCACGCCCCCAGCACTTATTAAAAATATATATTTTAGCACATTAAAAGATATATCTTATACTGTAAGAATACATACTATTGTCCTGTAAAAAATAAAAAGCAGCACTTAATAATCATGATAACAATATAATATAATATATTATAATAAAGTACTATAATATATTATAGTAAAGTATATAGTATATAGAATTGTTATTATTATTAAAGTACCTGCCAAAAGTTTGGAAACATTACAATTAATGATTCTGAAATAAATATATTCTGCTCATCAAGGCTGAATTTATTTAATTAATTTAAAAAAAAAAAGTTTTCAATTTTAATATATTATAAAATATAATGTTATTCCTGTGATGCAAAGCAGCATCCTGTGATGCAAAGCTGTTTTTAACACTGATAATAATGAGAAATGTTTCTTGAGCAGCAAATCAGCATATTAGAATGATTTCTGAAGGATTATGTGACACTGAAACTTCTCTTTGTAAACAACAACAGATTTATAAAAGTTTCGAATGACGAATGTTGCGTTCCTAAATGCAAATGAAAGCGGCTCAAACTAATCGCAGCGCAGCGCAGCTAGCATAGAAAGTTTTTTTTTTGATGCTACAAGCTTTCCTCATCAGCATTTGGCAATGCCATTCTTCTCCTCACCTCTTCACCTCTTAAGCTCTGTCAGGTTGAACGGGGGCAGATGCACATTTTCAGGTTTCTCCGGAAATATTTGATTGGGTTCAAGCTCAGGCTGTGGCTGGGCCACTCAAGGACATTCACACAGTTGTCTATAAACCAATCTTGCTGTGTGCTTAGGGTCATTGTCCTGTTGGAAGGTGAACCTTCTGCCCAGTCTGAGGTTCTGAATGCTCTGGACTGGATTTTCATTAAGACTCTGTCAATATTTTGGTGCACTGAGCTTTTCTTCTACTCTGATGAGTCCCTCAGTCCCTGCTGCTGAAAAACAGCTCCACAGCATGAGGCTGCTACCAGCACACTTTACTTTTGTGATGGTACTCTGCAGGTGATGAGCAGAGCTGGTTTGCTTCAAACATGATGCTTGGATTTGAGGTTCATCAGACCAGAGAATCTTGTTTCTCACAGTCTGAGGGTCCTTCAGGTGCTTTTTTGCAAATTCCAAGTGTGTTTTCATGTGTCTGCAATGAAGAGAGGATTGAGTCTTGCCACACCGGCATAAAGCCCAGATTGGTGGAGTGTTGCAGTGATGTTTGTCCTTGTGTAGATTTCTCCTGTCTCCACATATGATCATGGAGCTCAACTAGAGTGACCATCAGGTTCTTGGTCACCACACCAACCAATGCCCTTCTCTATCAATTGCTCAGTTTGGTCAGGAGGCCAGCTCTAGGAAGAGTCCTGGTTGTTTTAAACGTCTTCCATTAAGGGTAACAGAGACTACATGCTTCTGTGAGCCTTCAATGCAGCAGAAGTTTTTTTCTGAACTCTTCCCCAGATGTGTGGCTTGACACAGACATGTTTCTGAGCTCTACAGGCAGCTCTTTTGACCTCAGGCCTTGGTTTTTGCTCTGATATGCATTATCAGCTGTTAGACCTTTTATTAAGACATGTGTGCCTTTCCAAATCATACCCATTCAACTGAATTTGCCACAGATTAACTTCACTCAAAGTGTGGTAACACCTACAAGCAATATGAATGCTCCTGAGCTAAATTTCAGCTGTCCCAGATAAGGGTATGAATACTTATGCAATGGAATCAAGTAATTTTTTTATTTTTAATAAATTTGCAAAGATGTTAAAAACCTGTTTTTTGCTTTACATTTATGGTGTATGGAGTGTAGATTGATGTGGGGGAAAAAAAGTAATTTAAAGCAGTTTAACATAAGGCCGCAACATAACAAAATGTGAAAAAAATTAAGGGGTATGAATACTTTCGCGAGGCACTGTACACGTAAAAAAGTTTGCAACACAGATCCACTGCTTGTAGTAAGGTCTTCTGTTCCATTGCCTCCCCGTTGAAAGTTCTTGGAATTAGAACAGCAATGCTGGTGTCATCCAATAGGGTAAAACTTTCTTCATCCACTCCTTCCTCTGTGATAAGATGAAGCAGAAGAAACATTTTACAGATGAACTTGTAAACTAGTTAGAGCTGCTCAATTATAGCAGAAATATCATGAACACAATTATTTTAGTCAATATTGAAATCCCGATTATTTATCATTATTATTGGTAGGCATTATGAACAGCGTTATGAAGTCTTTCATGAAATTAGTCATTTTAAATATCAGGGAAGTTTCACAATTATCAATACTTAATCAAAAACTAGTTCTAGGTTAACTCATGTGAGTAAATTTTACCACACTTACATATTTGACTGATTTGGTTGTTAAGTTTGGACTTGTAAGGAAGAACAAAAGTACACCGCTGTGAACGAAAGGAAGCTGTGCTGAACGGAATGCGGCAGCAACACACTAATCATTTCACCTCGTTTATATTTTTTCATAATTGTTGGAAGTCATAACTGAAGTTGAAAACCTACACTACCAGTCAAAAGTTTTTGAACAGTAAGATTTTTTTATATTTTTTAAAGAAGTCTCTTCTGCTCACCAAGCCTGCATTTATTTGATCCAAAATACAGCAAGAGCAGTAATATTGTGAAATATTTTCACTATTTAAAATAACTGTTTTCTATTTATTCTATTTAAATATATTTTAAAATGTAATTTATTCCTGTGATCAAAGCTGAATTTTTAGCATCATTACTCCAGTCACATGATCCTACAGATATCATTCTAATATTCTGATTTGCTGCTCAAAAACTTTTTATTATTATTATTATTATTATTATTATTATTATTATTATTATTATGTTGAAAACACCTGAGTAGAATTTTTTCAGGTTTCTTTGATGAATAGAAAGTTCAGAAGAACAGCATTTATTTGAAATAGAAATGTTTTGTAACATTATAATTGTCTTTATCATAACTTTTTTTTTTTTTAGCAATTTAATGCATTCTTGCTAAATAAAAGTATTAATCCCCCGCAAACAAAAGAAAAAAATATTATACTGACTCCAAATGGTATAGTGTATAATGTTACAAAAGCTTTTTATTTCAGACAAATGCTGATCTTTGGATCTTTCTATTCATCAAAGAATCCTGAAAAAATATGTACTCAACTGTTTTAAATATTGATAATAATAATAATAAATGTTTCTTGAACAGCATATAAGCATATTAGAATGATTTCTGAAAGATCATGTGACACTGAAGAATAGAAAGCAGTTATTTTAAATAGTCAAAATATTTCACAGTATTACTGCTTTTGCTGTTTTGGATCAAATAAATGCAGGCTTGGTGAGAAGAAGAAACTTCTTTAAAAAACATTAAAAACCTTACTGTAGAAAAACTTTTGACTGGTAGTGTACATGTATCACTAATTGAAATAGTTTACTTACTTTGAAATGTTTCAATTAACTGGCAGAGATTCCACTGTTGCAGTTTTTCCTTCACGGAAGAATCCATTGTCTAAAACATAAATATAAACATTTAGTACAACACACTGAAAAAAAAAAAAAAAACATGCAGATCTGGCATAGCTTCATATGAGAAATGGCTGTAATTAAAGGCTATTCTAATAGATGCATAACAATATTCAATATCATATTAATAAAACATAAAAACACTTTTAGGGTTATTAGTGCTGGTCGTTTTCCAAACCCTGACACTGGTCCTGTTTTGACCAGCAGGCGTCCCCGTTGTGTCACGAACGCTTGGAAGCAGTGAATCATTTTGAGAAGCAACTGGTTTAATTGATTCGTCTTTCTTATGGGAGAATTGGATTCTTTTTAGACTTTTCTAACAGAGAATTCACCTAATTTGAGCGCTTCTCTCTGGACTAAGCTGGTCTGAGCTGCCGCTGCGCTAACGTTATATACTAGACCGACAAGGTAAATGGTCCGAGCGGCGCGGTTCAAATGAACACCACTGCAGTTGCCGTTTCCCATTTATAAATGTGATAATCACTAGTGCGACCAAAACAAACTGTAGTCAGAACAGGTCTGCAACCCTCCATTAACTGTAAAATAAAATCACCAACAATTTAAACCTGCCGTAATGGTAGATAGTGATTTAAGTAACATACTTAAGTGTATAGTATACACTTAATACGTTAGTAGGCCTAACACAGGCTTAACGTTAACGTTACATTTTACTACACAATATTAAACGTTGGGTAATTGTAATACATCTCTAAACAGTTTCGCTAGTCTTTCTGTTAATTTTTTAATTACTTTATTATTGCTAGCAACCTAACTGGGACAGCTATAGTTAGGCTATTTACTCTGCGTTACAAATTATTATGCAAGTGATATATCAGTAGGATTTCAGTACAATAAAGAGTCAGATTTTTGTTTGTGTTGTTTTTCACATCTTTTTAGTTAACTGGTATCAATCTCTGACAGGTTTGTTCAATAGTTTGCCAGTTCTTCTTAGGTAAATGGAAACCCTACTTAAAGAAGTTGTTCCACATTATTAAGCAAGTCACAGTTCTCATGAAATATGGTGAGGAAGAAAGATCTTTCTGAAGATGAAAAGTATGAAACAACGCAATGTCTTGCAAAAGGCATCAAAACAAACAATATTGAACTGTCAAAAGATTTGTGAGTGACCAATCACTTCGAGTGTAACTAAATGAGCCAATGGACATTGGCATGCGATTATTGCATCCAGCTGCCGCTGATCACAGCATGAGTATAAGAGGCAGGCCGGTGCACCGCATTACTTCAGGCTTTTGCTGAGGAGCCGAGCCGGTGACCTGGCAGCTCAGTGGTGGTACAGCGAATGTGGCGACGGGACGTGACATCTCCGTTCCCTCCTTCAGGGAACAAGGGTTACATACGTAACCGAGACGTTCCCCTTTCAGTCGGTCACGTCGGGATGACCGATGAAATTGGGATCCCTACCAAAGTGCCACAGGAGCTGCCCCTTCCAGTGCACTGTGTAGGCATCCTGATCCTTCCTATAAGGCAGACAATAGGACCGGGCTCTACACAGAGAAGGTCAACTACTGTTGTTCCTTGAGAAACCAGTAGGACTAGGATAACACTGTGAAGCGTGCCCTTCCACGCCCTTCCCGCAGCTCTTACAGATGTTTGCTAGCGAGGCACCACGAGCCAGTGCCCAGGACGATGCGACACCCCTAGTGGAGTGAGCACGCAACCTGAGCAGGCAGGGCACACCTTGTGCTTCGTAGGCCAAGGTGATGGCATCCACTATCCAGTGGGCCATCCTCTGCTTGGAGACAGCCTTCCCCTTCTGCTGTCCTCCTTAACAGACAAAGAGCTGTTCTGAGGTCCTGAAGCTCTGAGTTCTATCCAAGTACTGACGCAGTGCACGTACAGGACAGAGCAAAGCAAGGGCTGGGTCTGCCTCCTCCAGGGGCAGCGCTAGCAGGTTCACTACCTGGTCCCTGAAGGGAGTGGTCTTTCAGGGACCTCATGCAGGTCTTTCAGGGCTTTGGCCTGGTGGACCTGCAGTAACGCCATGGCATGGAGGGCAGAAGCCGCCTCCCCCACAGTCTCTATAAGCACTGCTCGTTAGACCTGACGAATACTTACAGGCCCATGAGGGGAGACACGGGTCACCCCGCAGAGTGGTAGCGGCTGTTGGACACAGTTGCATGGCCACAGACCGCTCCACCGAGGGGATGCCCGTATACCCCAAAGCGGCCCCACCATCGAGGGTGGTGAGAGCGGAGGAGCCACAAGATTTGTTTCGGGCAGTGAAAGGTGCCTTCCACGATCTTGTAAGCTCAAATCACCTCTGACTCCACCGGATCCAGCGGCACCTCGGGAACGCTGGATCGCGGCAGAGGCAGAGGGACTCCACCATGTTTGACATAGCGAAGTCTATTACGCAACTCTGAGAAGGTCATGTCCCCACAAGAAGAACATGAACCATCCACGAAAGCCTCCTCAGCGTGCTGAATGCCCAGACACATGAGGCAGCGATCGTGACCGTCCTGAGGCGCCAGGAAACGACCACACCCAGAAACGCACGGGTGATAAGACATCTTTAAAAAGACGCAATCACCCGTGTTTACACTTTTAGAGAAATTGCTCTTTTAGAGAAATGCTCTTTTAGTGCTGAAGCACGCAGGGGAGCTGGCCACCGCACACTCCTAGTGTGGCTGTCAGCAGGAAGACGATCTTTCTCTCCCGTACAACGTGACCACCGCTGCTGCGCCATAATGCCCCGCACTCGTCTCACAGAACACTCTCTTGTGGAAAGGGAGAGCAGTAGCTTCAACCACTACCGCTCGGCTCCGAAGCGAAAGGATGAATAACTGCGGGTGCACCGACTGCCTCTAATACTCACGCTGTGATCAGCGGCAGCTGGATGCAATAATCGCATGCCAATGTCCATTGGCTCGTTTAGTTACACTCGAAGTGGATTGGTCTCTCTTGGCGAGATCCCAATTTCGCCGGTCATCCGACGTGACTCAGAGTGACCGACTGAAAGGGGAACTCTTTGGTGTTGAGACGTTAGTCTTTGCAACTTCAGGGATCTTATCTATGCACAAACAACTTGCAACACTCCAAAGAGAAATGAAAACTTGAAATCGCATCATATGACCCCTTTAAAGTGGGTTATTTTGATTTCATGAGAACTTTAAATCTTGAAGTAAGTTTTAAAACAAAGTAAACAAGGATTTTCCAAGACAGTGTGTCAAGGCAGTTTGAGTAGAATCCTCACTAACCCCAGTTTTGTAAGGTTTTTCGCACTTAAAATGTCATTAAATGTTATGTTTTCACTTGTTTGGATGATTGCATGTGGGGGTGAGAGGAAAGCGATATGAAGTCTCACAGTGTTCAGTGGTCGTGTTTCACTCTATGACAGGATCCGTTCTGCTAATGAGCTACAGGTCAGCCTCACTTCCCAACTTTATGACAATAGCCGGTTTTAACACCAAACTTTTTTTCCTAATTGCCTCTAGAAATGCTCATGAGCTGCCCCAGTGCATTGTAGCCTTGCAATGATGTGGTTGTTTGTTTTTTGTTTTTTTTGTGAATAAATCATTCACCAGGGATTTTGCTGTATTAAGGTGTAAAGTGTGTTATTATGAACCATCTCAGACAGATCTTTGCACCTCTTTATTATGGCTCCTAATAAATGATGTGTTTGGCTAATTTACATAACATCTGGAATTGGGTTTCGGTGGATGTAAAGAACAGATTTTTCATCAGCTCTAGTGAGCATTTCTACTGGCGAGTTCATTCTTTAGAGAGAGATGTAACCTGGAGCAGACACCCTTTTGTGAACATTGAGCCAAGATAGAGGTCTATCATTAACCTACACAAGAAAGTTAAAAAGAAAAAGAAAAAGAAACGGCAGAGGCAGAGAGGTGTGTGAAGTGGTAAGCTCTTTCTTCAACTTATTTTGAAATTCCTAGGTGCTGTGTTTACGTGTTTGTGTGTGGAGTAAACAGTATATAATGAGAGCTGTGCTGACTGTATGTTCTCAAACTGGCTTTTGGATTCCCTTTCTCAGATATCTGTGGAATAAAATTCAGCCCCCCTGCTACTTCAGCTACGAGGACACACGGGAGCTGCAATACAAAGAAAAGCAATAGTGAAAATTGAACTATTGTAGACCTGTGGGTACAAATTGCAGAACAAGGGGACATATAAATTGGCAACGTGATATTATGCATGTGCATGTTTGTTATAGTAACATAAGCTGAAACCTGAACTGATAAACACAGATACCTTCTGTCTAACGGCTCAGTGAGAGTTTTCTGCTGACAAACAGTGCCACCCAGAGCCAGCCTGAGAACATGCAAAAGACACTTTCATTGCATCCTGTGCTACACTCTCCAAAAAAAAAAAAAAAAAAATGTAGAAAGCTGTCATTGGGACTGTACCCTAAGATACAAAAGCTAAATATTTGTACCTTAATAGTACCTTACTTACCTTAAAAGTACATATTAGTAGTTTTTATGTTTTTTCCCCCGTGAGTAATAGAAGATTTGTCATCATTTTTACATTAACCTTTTTTTAACCAAATGGTGGTTTCAAATAAATTCTATCTATCTATCTATCTATCTATCTATCTATCTATCTATCTATCTCCCCCCAACCCCCCCCCCCCCCCCCCCCCCACGATAACGATAATATCACGATACAGCGATTCTGCGATAATCGATATATTTCTAGAAAATCCTATAATGATATATCGCGATATCTGTCTAAACAAAATGCCCGTGAAAAGGTTAAGTGCAAGTTTTCTTTCTTTATTCAAGTCCAAACTGTTAGAAAACAGCAAAAAAAAAAAAAAGTTATGTAAATCAATTTTAACATGTTGAGTAAATTAATCATTTTATTCTTGGACTTATTAAAAGCTTACACTATTCTTTTTCTCTTTGTGTAAACAAACACATTTAACTGCTTATCAACTTATATAGCCTCTCTCTCTCTCTCTCTCTCTCTCTCTCTCTCTCTCTCTCTCTCTCTCTATATATATATAAACCTGGTACATTTCAAAATTTACCTGGAGTGCTTTCTCAACTTTTCTACTCCTCTCATCATAAAAACGGAGCCCCGCACGGAAAAATAGCCGTTCACAATCACATCGCGTCTTTTGCTCGCTCAGGTTGGTTATTTCAAATGTAGATGCGCGGCAAGCGCACACTGCACACTTCTGCGCCGCATTACGGCTCTGACAGTGTTTTGTTTCGTCCCCCATGCCATAGGTGCAGATTTATGTTTCTGCTGGTTGGTGCCCACTGTTCACACTGCATAACGCGCACTTGTAATATCTGAGAGAGAGGGAGAGCATCCAGTGTTGTTCACATAAAACTGGACGCACCGGCGGCTCTCTCTCTCTCTCTCTCTCTCTCTCTCTCTCTCTCTCTCTCTCTCTCTCTCTCTCTCTCTCTCTCTCTCTCTCTCATAGTGAGGGAAATCCACCTACGATCCGAGCGGAGAGGTTCGGCTACTCATGAACTGAATATGCGCTCTGCAATAATAACCTGATCGGTGCCTGTGGTCCACGCTGATAACTGTTCCGGGGCAGTTTTTTAGTTTTCATCTCCATAAACATATATATAGCAGTAGAGCTAATACAGTGGCTGGAAATCTGTTTATCATTGGGTTCCTCGTGCTTCCCCATCTTCATAGAGAACGCGCTTCATAGTTGCTCAGAGCGCTTTTGGAAAGAATGTGGAAATGGTGCGGCCGCGATTTCCACGCATTTTTAGACGCTGGGAGCAGGAATTAATTAAAATTAGATATTAATTAAAATATCGATTTTTGGCGCCAGATATCGATTATGGTATCGCATGGAGAAGGATCACGATATCGCCATATCGATTTATTCTCTCTCTCTCTCTCTCTCTCTCTCTCTCTCTCTCTCTCTCTCTCTCTCTCTCTCTCTCTCTATTATTCCCAGTTCACATAAATGGTCCTTTGTTGTAGCAATTGAACATAAAGTCCATATATTTCAAGTAATCTCATATTTAATATGAACAACATGTATTTATTTAAAGAATTAGGAAAAAAATTAGGAAACAAAAACAAGTTCCTGTTTGTTTGCTGTGTTGTTATTGTTAATTAGCTAAAACTATTAAACATTTTTTGTTAATTTACATTAAGCTAAAATAAAATATAAATATTACATGAAAACTTGCAAAATTAAAAATGTGAAATGCGTGAAAAACTAACTGAAATAAGTTTAAGTACTAAAATTAACTACAAATTAATTTAAATTAAAATGATAATGAAAATAAAATAATAATAATAATAATAATAATATTGTATATTGTATATAAATAATACTAAAAGAACATTGGTTGTTTGAAATATCCATTAACCTTAACCAGGTCGTGAGTCAACTATCCCAACCAAACCCGATACTGGCTTATGACAGTTATTTGGCAGGTGTGCTGTTATTGTTTGTCACAATATTGTTCAGTCTTCAAGAGTCTACAGGACAGATTTCCAGTCTAATGACACTGAGACATTAAGGGCAAAACCATGTGACTGGGGCAAAACCCAGAGGCAAGTTCTTGTACCCATAAATTTTCCATTTCTTTCTGACATTAACTTTTATATGTGTTTAACATTTGTAAATGTAATTAAATGTTTCAGTACAGAGTCTCTAATTTTTGAGTGAATTTTGTGTGTTTCTGTGGCTCATTGGTAGAGCATTGTGTTAGCATTGCAAAAGGTTGTGGGTTCAATTCCCAGGGAGCACACATACTGATAAAGAAATGTATATCCTGAATGCACTGTAAGTCGCTTTGGATAAAAGTGGCTGCTTTATGTATGTGTGTAACTTTGAGGTATATTACTGCTGTTAAGCTGTACTATTTAACTTATAAGGTTCCCTTGTTTGTAGACATTCAATAATAACACAGTAGATGTTTCAGTACAGTTGCATACTATATAGCCTACAGTTTCTGCTTCAACGATTAATACCACCATAACATTTTCTTTTACCACCATAAGGTACAGTGAGCTTGGCCGTGAATATAGGACTTTTAAACATGTCCTAAAGTAGCTGGCAGATATTTGAAATGCAAATTTAATTTTGTGCAACTACAATAGATGCTGCAAGAGATAATTACACAATTAATATTCCAGAAAAACAAATATGTGGTATGATGCGAGTGGTGTTAGAATGAAAAAGAAAAGTTAGTCTAGAGTCAGAGATAGGCCTCTGGGCATGGACTTTTCCATCTCTCCAACAGCACTGAAAGTCTGTGAAAGGATGTATTTGTCAATGTTCTGGATATTTCCTACACCTGATGGCAGTGGGATTCTGGATGCAGACTAGGAAATACACATTTATGTTTTCCCTCATACGTAGACATATTTGCAACATACAGCATTAAACCACCACAGAGGACAGAGGCCAGAACATCTCTGCAAGGCATTGAAAATTATATACATGGAGACTACCATTTAAAAGTTTAAGCTGGGGAACACATTACCTGGAGACTGAAGTAAATAGAGCGTGTTCAAGAACGTGCATTTGCTTGCATTGCATGGATGAGGTTTACCCTCCTTAAATTAATGCCATTGAACTGAAGCAAACCATTGTAATTATGCTAAAATAACCACAACATTAACAATGGCACTGAATAAGAGCACACGGTTTTTTATCAATCAGATGCTTGTAAAAATTGTGTTTGTTATTATTACAAATCCGTAAATGTTTTAATATTAAAATTAAAAAGACAAAATCCCACCCCTCATGTGTTCGTTTGAACCTGACAAGCTAAAAGAATCCTGAAAGAAAAAATGTATTACGGTTTATAAATAAAGTAATAAAGTTTTCAACAGCTTCAATAAGAAATGTTTCTTGAGCACCAAATCAGCATATTAGAATGATCAGTGTTTCTCTTAGAGCTTTCCTCAACTGAAATTCTGTTAATGCTTTTGTCTTGACCAACATTAAATTGGCTAATACTGTAAAGGACAAAGAAACCACCGTATGTAGAAAAAAACATGGTCTTTGCCACAGTCTGTTGCTATTAGTTAGTATTTCAGACATCTGACCCACTGACAGGTCTGACATGAATGAAGGTAAACTATTATAAAGAGATGGGCATCACACAAGCATAAATAACTGATAGAGAGTAGGTGAAACAAGTACAAATATGCTGAACAAGGTCATGGACATCTTGGTCTACACAGCTGGCAATTTCAAGTTGTCCTGTTGAAGATCAGATTCTAAATCTAAGTTTATTAAGATTGTAAAGTTCAGTGCTGTGTAGTTGGTCCCCACAAGCTTTATGTCATAAAATTTAAGTTTAGAATTGTTAATTAAATCATTGATGGTATTATCAAGGACAGTTATTCCTCAAGGACCAGGATGAAGGGGTTTGAGTATATTTTGTGGTCTTATACTGTACATAGTGTTTTTTTATTAGAAACCTTGTTCGGTATATTTTTATAAAATTTGTGATACAATGGCGTACTCTGCTGGTCAAAGATAATGTAGCTTAGAAAAGTAAAGTATTCTAGGTCTAGGATCTTACAAATCTTTTTTTCTGTTTAGTAAAGAAAAAAAAAGAAAAAAAAACAATATATATATATATATATATATATATATATATATATATATATATATATATATATATATTCCTATTTTTAAATTCCTGTTCCTATTTTAATATATTTTGAAGTGTAATTTATTCAAGTGAAAGCTGATTCTTCAGCAGCCATTACGCCAGTCTTCAGTGTCACATGGTTTGGTGCTCAAGAAACATTTCTTATTGTCAGTGTGGAAAACAGTTGTGCTGCTTGATATTTTTGTGGCAACTGTGATATATTTTGTTTTTCAAGAAGTTTTGATGAATACAAAGATTAAAAGAACAGCATTTATTTAAAAGGACAGCATTTATTTAAATCAAAAATCTTTTGTAACGCTGTAATTGTGTCTTTATTATCATTTCTAAACAATTTAATGCATTGATTCATTTATTTTCTAATTATTTTCTTACTAACCCCAAACTTTTGAATGGAACCGTAGGTTAAGAGTAAGTTAAGAAAAATTAGTCAGAAAGATTAAGCAGAAACTATAATCTAAAATACAATTTTATTTTTATTGTAACAAATTTAAAATAACACACACAATGACATATGTACAGATTGAATAAAATGATGTGGTCCTTGATGTTGATTGGTCAATATAGCATCTGTGCTAAAATATACAAAATAGTACTTGCAGTGCCACAAAACAATGCCCTGAAATGGGGTTCATCTGTAAAATGGATATTTTAAAGCAGTAAAAACATTTAAAGCAGTTGTGCACATCCTGCCTGTTTAATCTGAGACCATTTATTAAATTAAATTTCCAGTCATACAAGCAGTATAGAGAAGGGCTCTCCTCATGTTAGAGTACAGTATGTGTGTAAACTAGGGATGTGCATCTCATGACTGAGGCCGGTACGATACGCATCTCGATCTCGATTGTTTTATGCCTCGAGGCCTGTTTCATAAAACAAGTTAACCAAATAAGCAAGGCTTATTTCAGTTAGTCTGACTCATTGTAAAATGATTTGGTTCCATAAAGCAAATTTAACATAGGCCTAGATCAAGCTTAGTCACTGTGGCAACTTATGCTGGGAAACTAACCTGGTCTAAAGTAGGTTACCTGTCAGACTAAGCTGAGTTCCTTTAACACTGACCAATAGGAACACAATGATATTATCACCAACTCTCTCACATACTATTATTTGACCCCTTTTTATTTATTTAATAATCTTTCCATTGATGTATGGTTTGTTAGGATAGGACAATGTTTGGCCGAGATACAACTATTTGAAAATCTGGAATCTGAGAGTGCAAAAAAAAAAAAAAAAAAAAACCTAATCATTTTTGGTATAAAAGAAAAATCAGTAATTTTGACCCATACAATGTATTTTTGGCTATTGCTACAAATATGTACCCCAGCGATTTAAGACTGGTTTTGTGGTCCAGGGTCACATATTCTGTCTCAAAAACTTGTCTTGTAAAACAAAAACAGTACACCACTTGGAGCCTTTTCTGCCTCCTCCTGCTTCACATCATTAATCATAGTATTCTTCCTCAGTCCACCTGTAAAAGTATAAGTTTAGATATAAATGTCCAGCTGCATATTTGGGTTACACTTTATTTTACAGTGTCCTTGTTGCAGTGCAGTTTTAAATTTAAGTACTGAGTAGGCTAATATTTATTAACATCACATACTTCCTATATGGTTGAAGTTTTTATTTATTTATTTTTTACTGGTTTGGGTGTTTTATATGTATATATTAAGACATTTACAGATGTTTCATGATTAATGATTATGAGAAACCAGTTAAAAATATTCTAGGTTCAAAAAAAGTTAACCTCAATCAACAGCATTTATTATATCACAAAATTTCACAATGTTACATTAATTAATACCACAAATCATTTTTATTTTAGGTTTTATGCTCCTTGGTAAAACCTCTCGTTATAATCAATGAAGCTGTGCACACTGTAAAATGAATCTCTAATACTTGCATGCTATCTGCACTGTTGTTTATGATGAGAGTGCAGAGCTCAGAGCGCGAAATTCAAAACTCCGGCGCGATGTCTAATCTAAACGCTGATTGGCCACTACATTCATAAAATCAACATGAACGTGTGTGGTTGGTTTTAAGGCTTAGCAACATAAGCAGATTTATGTAATGCAGCAATCAACATCAACCATTTTTAACTTTAATCATGCAGCCATAATAAATTTGGTGGTACGCCTGAAAGCCCATATTTCAGAACTTAATTTATGTCAGATATAAGATAGTTTAAAGGTAGAAAAACAGATAGTTTAAAGGTCGTTTAAACTGTAAAAACAAAGTTTCCTATGCTTGAAAACAAATGTCCGCTTATTTTCAACAAAGATCTGTGATATTATGATATTAAATTATATGGATAAATTCGAAACGAAACGCTGAATTCGTCAGGACTACTTTGTCAAGCGGAAGATGTTGTCAGAGACGAAATAATGTTGAGCGTGTAGCTCTCATGTGAGACCCATTTAAATTCTGGAATTTGTGATCGTCCCTGCTAAAATGTGCAGGCTACAGTAAAAGAAAACAAATACATTTTGATAAATGCATAAGCAGGCTAACATTGTAATATTGATAATTCAAACAAAATCAAACATCACAATAGAAAATAATGCATTTTCATTTAAAAAGTAGTTATATTGATCAGATCCATAAAATATATATTCTTTGTTAAAAAGTGACTATTAACCAAAAAAAAATTAAAGGTATAAGGATGTATTTTAAGTGTGAAATAATTTTGCCCACATAGATCCCATAAAGGTCCCATATGTTCAAACCTATATGGGACCCACATAAATTGCCCATTTTCAGCCCATGCCCACATAGATCCCATGAAGGTCCCATATGTTCAAACCTATATGGGACCCACATTGTGAAACACACATGGGACCCACATAAATTGCCCATTTTCAGCCCATGCCCACATAGATCCCATGAAGGTCCCATATGTTCAAACCTACAGTATATGGGACCCACATTGTGAAACACACATGGGACCCAAATAAATTGCCCATTTTCAGTCCATACCCACATGGAACCCATGCTTCCCGGGTATAACCCATATGGGGCCCACATATCAATGTTGGCTAGGTCAAAGCGGAGATCTGTCTCCTCCAGGCTGTGTGTGGCGCGTCAATCTGAATAGAGGTGGGCTGAAGTTAGGAGGTTTCGCTGAGAGCTTGATGATCCAATGGCATTACGAAGTTTTACTGACAAGCTCTTTTAAATGCTTATCATTGGTTAACTATTTTAAAACCCTCTGATTTAAAATAATAATAACGAACTATAATAGACTCAAGTTTGGATAATTTTTCACAGCACCTGACTAAGCTAGGGCAGTGGTTCCCAACCACGTTCCTGGAGGCCCCCCAACACTGCACATTTTGCATCTCTCCTTTGTCTGACACACCCAATTCAGGTCTTGGAGTCTCTAGTAATGAGCTGATGATCTGAATCAGGTGTGTTTGATTAAGGTGACATGGAAAACATGCAGTGTTGGGGGGCCTCCAGGAATGTGGTTGGGAACCACTGGGCTAGGGTATGGCAACTGCCAAACTCTGCCATACGGAAACGCCGCCCCTGGTCCTGTCCAAACTGTTGCTTTAAAATTAGAAGCACACAATTCCCTAGAATATCATTATTTGCTTAAACATTAAGATTTGTACTCATGGAAATTACTAAAGTAGTCAAACCTGTTCATTAGAAGGCTGTGACCCAATACTTTTGGCAATATAGTGTATGTTTGCATGATTTTCTAACATTTACAGATGAAAAATATACCTGTGACATGTCAGTTATGCACTGAGGAAAACAACATCTCAAATGCATTAAACAGCACAGATATATTCGCTGTTTGCCATGGTGGATCGATTACTGTAGATCCATGATCGACATTAAGGGCTGCTTAAGAATAAGCGTGCACAAATTAGTGAGATTGTGTGAACTTAATTTGTCGTTTATGGAACCGCTTTAGCCCCGATTGATTTTTTAGGTTATTTCAAGTCAGGTTTTGGACTTTAATCCTTGTTTTTCCTCGGGTCTCCGTGGTGTTGTGATTCGTCATCTTCACGCTTGAGAAACAGTTTCAAGAGGAGAAATCAATCTACATATAAAATATTTGTCACAGTTTATTGGTCACTTTCTAAATAATAAAAGTATAGCACATCCACTAGTAATTATATATAAATAAATCGGTTTTTAGCAATGCAAATACTTTAGAAACGATGCATCGTGATGTAAATACCAACTTGTAGCCGATGCACACTTTTTAAACCGATGCATCGCATCGTTAACTTTTTATGCCGATGCACCGAGCGAATCGGGGAATCTTCCCATCCCTAGTGTAAACCACTAGGCCACTCTTGGCAATGTAGAGGGCCCTCTAGAGGGCGCCGATTTGAAATCTGTTTTAACCAGTTTTGCTACTGTAGTGGGCGAGCTTCATGCGCTGGTTCATGCGTCATTCTTGTACTGTGGCTTAGAGTGTAATAGGTTTCTGTTGCTACCTAAGTTAACCTTTGTTGCTAGGCTTGGTGTTTTGTCCTGCGGCTACACTGCCTTGAACCTTTTATCAAAGGAAGAAAAAAGGTTGCATTTCTGCTTTACACTTTTGCACAGACAGAACTAAAAGTTTAGACTCAGACATGAAGCCCATTTCATTTTATTGGATGGCTGGAAGTGACTGGTGTGAGATCTAAGGGCTTGTAGCCCCCAGAGGCCTTGAGCTTATTCCACTAGAAGTATATCTACCCTATGGGCTTTAATCATGATATATCTGATATATTTGTGATGCAGCCAGCTGATTTATGCCACACATTTGGCAAATATCGACTGGATGTCACTGCACCTCCTCTGGCTTGCACAGTCCTTGGAAGTCAGTTGCTTAGAAGTAATATCTCATATTTTCAGATGTCAGCTGGTTCTCTCAGTGTGCAGTATCTCACCATGCTTCCTGCATTTTACATGGAGATGAGCGTGGCATTACAGTGGTACCGCTGGCTCCCTTTTCAAAATTGTAACAGGTGTTGTGTCACTGTTGCCTTCATGGTCATGTCTAAGTTTTCAAACCTGCAACCTCATGGTTATCAGGCCTGATATTAAGCAATTAGTCAACACCAATTCTTATTTTAAAGCCAGAATATGAGCAACTTTCTATCTTAAACATACAGAGTTATTTTCACACTTTAAATGACTAATGAGGCTGCTATGACACATGTGTAAGACGAGATGTGTACTTATCACAGAATTTGCCAGATTCCTGCACACTGGGGGCAGACCTTGAAATTTCATTTCATAAAATAAGTACAATGAACTGCATAAAAGATGTTTGAACTACGCAAACATGTTTTCACCCTCTATGCATGTTATCACAGCTGTCAAAACTTAGGCTGGCTGTCAGTTGTAATATTAGAACTAAAAACCTAGACATAACACTCATAGGCATCAATCAATTCACTAAATACTTAGGACCAAGAGTACATGTATTTCCTTAAAACTCACACTCCCAGATGTTTTGAATGCATCACTGAACAGTGAGAAAATAGCGGCCTGAGTGGCTATAACATGCTGTCCGTCAAAGACAATAATGTACACGTGAATATAAATTTGTTCTTCACTTGCTGAAATTGAGTAGTAAAGATGTGGGAATTAAGTTAAATACGTCACACTGCATACTAAAGATGATAAATGCCAATGCAGATGAAAAACTTAACTGTGTTAGATTTGTTGGTTTTGACTGACATTTTTTAGGCACAAACTACACATTCTGATTCTGACATTCCTCATTTGAATATTTTCAGTAATTTTCTATTCTTGACTGATCTTTTTTTCATAATTGTGGCAACAGATGAATTGTTAAATGGGTGATCTTGAGATGAGTCCCTGTAGTCCAATTTGACTCTCACATGCTAATGAATACATATTATTAAACTTGAAAGGTGAGTTTTATAAAATGTAGTTTGAATACTGTTCACAGTTGTTTAAAAGATTAAGGCAATTATCAAAGTTTGATCAAATGATATTTAATTTTCCAATAAAAGATAAAAATTTTTTACATGATACCAGATTTTGATATTATATTATATTGTTCCATTATTTGTATTATATAAATAATGGTAGTATTTAATATTTTTTTTTATTTTTTTTTAATTTATTTATTTATTTTTTTGTGAAACTGTGTATTACACCTATGCCCCTTTTTACAAGATGTAATATAAGTCTCAGGTGTCCCTAGAATGTGTCTGTGAAGTCTGAGGTCAAAATACCCCATAGCTGATTTATTATATCATTTTGAAAATGCCTATATTGAGTGGAAGCAGAAACAGGCTGCTGTTTTTGTGCATGTATCTTTAAATGCAAATGAGCTGCTGCTCCCCACCCCCTTATCCAGAATAGAGCTGTACCTTTACAGCTTGCATCTCAGATACTCTGCTAAATACATCTGTTTGGTTTTGATTATCATGGATGCTTCTCAAATGGAAGGCTGCATCCTACCAAGGTTGCGTCCTTCCTAGTTCAGTCCTTCGGAGGCTTGTGGGATAGAGTCCTCCTCTGCATTAAACGCTAGAATGAGACGGTCTAGTAAGTGTGCGTGGCTACGTCACTCACCGTCATGGCACGAAAATACTAATAAAACTTAATTTTGGAAAAATACCTTGAATTACAAATCTTTATATTATTTGGCTTTCTATTAATGCAACACAATGAATCACAGCAGTCTACAGTCTCCCAGCAGTTTACATTATTGGCAGTTTAGTGTTAAAAGTGAGGTATGTATTTTTTCAAAAACGCTTTAGAAAACTGAGTCGGGCCCAGTACCAAAACAAACTTCTAGCCAATCAGTAGTAAGGGGCGTGTCTACTCATGATCCGGAGGAGAAAGCGCTCAGTGCACATGATGGACATTAGCCGAGCGATGACAGATAGGTAGAGATGGTGGATAAAAAAAACAAGAGGAAACGTCTGTAGAACAAAAGAAGGCTTACACCGTGTGTACACCGGACACCGCACCTACACTAGATGCGGGAAAGTGACTGTTGAAAATCATTTGAAATTTGTGTCAATTGTCATAAATAGAACGCGGCAGCAGTTTACTGTTGGGGATTTGTTGTGTCGCTCACATCCAGTGTAGACACAGTGTTATGATAAGGCAAGAAATAGAACCCGTGTAAATATCGGATCAGCTTTCCAGCGCTGGAGAGAACTCAAGGAACGGGAAGGCCTGTGATCAGACGCCAAGGTTGCTTTGTTTCTTCTCGATAGGTGAGTAACATTGGTTTTGCTTTGTTTCACATAACTAATTGTTGACTGGGTTGTGTACGTATGTATGGGGCAGAGCTATCAAAATAGGGGCGAGACCCTTTTGGGTTAGGGGCGTGTTTGTTTTGGTGATTTCAAATATCAACATTGGCTACCAGAAATCACTTACCCCACCTTTAAGTGAGTAATTTACACCAAAACAAAAGAAATCATCTATGCTTTCATATCCAAAAACTTTATTTTTGTCTTACATATAGTAAATTCAAACAAGCTTAGTACTGACTCATTTTTCATCAGTTTATTTTCATGAATTGGTCAGTTTATTTTCATGAATTGGAATGTGTACAAAGGATTGTGGATGATTGAAGTTCGTGAAGGATACATCTCATGCATCCTTCAAATTCAGCTGAAAGAAGGACGCAAAATGAAGGCTGCCTTCCAAGGATCCTTCCAATTGAGATGGCCTTTAGCAACAGTTGATGATGTGGCAGCCGAGATATGCAGCCTTCGTAGGATGCAGCATTCCGTTTGAGAAGCACCCCATGTCTATCGCGTTAAAATCATGCGCTTTAAAGCTGTATCAGTTTAAACTTCTGATATACGGTTTTCTGAGTGCACACATCCAAAGCATGTGTACAGAATGCGGCTGTCACACAGCATGTAAGTACTAAACGAAGTTCTCTTTCATGTCTTATTGCTCTTAAACTGTGAGATATCATATTTATATTAGGTCTGTGTATTAAGTGACAACACCGTAATATACAGTACTAGGGATGGCTCGATACCATAATTTTGGCTTCGGTACGATACCAGAATGTAATACCTCGGTATCGATACTAAATCCATACCATAGGTGACAAATAACCAGCCTCAAAAGATAAGTGAATTGAAAACAATTTTATTAAAATAATAATAATAATAAATATCTTAATACCTTTGCATCAAATTGTAACAAAAAACCTACAGGGAACATAGGTTACATTATGATGTTGGAGAAAAAAAATATAACTTAAGTAATACAATGAAAATATATTCAAATCTTCTTATCTTTTCAGTGCAAACACATACTGCAAACAAAATGTCTCAAAATGTTTGAAGAAAAAAAAAATAGAACTGAAGTGACGCAATTAATGCAACAAATGTTGCTTTATTGTAAAGTGTTATTCTAACAGTCAAAGTAATATTCAAAATCACGTTATTATTTCTCTCTCTCTCAGATATAAATCTCACTCTCTCGCTCTCTCGGCTGCTTCATATTAGCGGTCGGCAGCGCGGCAGAAACAGTCCCTTCATATCATTGATACTAAAATTAATATAGCAAAACTCTTGCTTAATTCAAATTCAGTTAATATTCGATTGTATGAAATGCAAGTGCATATTTTAATATCTTAAAAACCGAAGCAGCACAAACGATTTTTTTTTTTTTTTTTTTTTTTTTTTTTTTTTTTTTTTTACGGCACAAACCAGCACAAACGATTGAGACTGTTTTGCCGACGTTTTGCGTTGGGTGGGGGGCCAACTTCAGGAGGTGTGCAGCGCTGCTTTGTGTACTGCCCTTACCGGGGAAACCGTTATATAATGCCGTCTAGAAGCGCTACCTGCTGGCAGAGAAATAATTATTTTGCATTTTAAGTTTTTGTTAGAGCAATGTGAAAATCAACCCATGTTTTACCAAAGATGAAAGGGACGTTGGTTTTACGCTGCAAACACGCAGATATAAATGTGAACTGGTGGATGGTCAAGAAGCTGATGTGTCTTCTAGAAATCTAAAGAAATCTAAACAATTAAGACACTAAGATATATTTACATGTTATTTATATGTTAATAAAAATGTTATACAATATATTACACTATATTGCCAAAAGCACTGGGTCACCCCCTTCTAATGAACAGGTTTGACTACTTTAGTAATTTCCATGAGTACAAATCTTAATGTTTAAGCATATAATGATATTCTAGGGAATTGTGTGCTTCTAATTTTAAAGCAACAGTTTGGACAGGACCCTTTTCTATTCTAACATGACAATGCCTCTGTGTATAAGGCAAGGTTCATAAAGAAATGATTGATTTAGTCAGTGTGGAAGAACTTGACTGGTCTGCAGAAAGCCAAGTCCTAATCCAAGCTGAACACCTCTGGTGTGACTTTAAATGCAGACCTTGAGCCAAAAACTCTTTACCAAACACCAATTTTCATTGTATTACTTAAGTTAAAGGTATTAAGATCTTATTTATTATTATTATTATTATTTTAATAAAATTGTTTTCAATTCACTTATCTTTTGAGGCTGGTTATTTGTCACCTATGGGATTGATTTACTATCGATACCGAGGTAGGCTATTATATTCTGGCATCATACCGAAGCCAAAATTATGGTATCAAGCCATCCCTAATTGGTTATGAACATGGTGGCGCGGTCAGACTTCAAACCGGACAGTACTCTGAGCTGTTCACATTATACATATGCTCCAGATATGTAATCACGTCCACCCTTTAGCAATGGTAAACATGACACTATTCATCACTCACACAAATAAGTCAGATATGATTTTTTTTTTAATCACTGAATTTGTCTTTGCTGTTAAACTGTATGGGTGTTCTTGTTAGGGCTGCACGATATATTGCATGCGATTGTCACGCGCGTCTCGTCAGTAAAGCTGGTTCCGTGATTAGTAATAAAACTCCATCACCTGTTTCCAAATGAAGCGCCATTTAATACACAGAGCCGTAGTTCACCGACAAGCTACACAATTCGCGCTCAGAATCACCAATGACTCGCCTGCGATATTGAACGTGATACTGCGTAGCTTGTCAGTGAACTACAGCTCTGTGTATTAAATGGCGCTCCATTTGAAAACAGGTGATGGAAGGAAGTTAGATAAAGTACAGCATCAGGTGTTGAGATTATGTACATGAGCTATAAAAACGCCTCTAGGTTACGTATGTAACCCTAGTTCCTCGAGGGAACGAGACGCTGCGTCGAAACGCTATGGGAACGCCTTCAGCGTGACCGGCTCTGAATACAAGTGTAATCTGTCCAAAGGATGGGCGAGACGTCACGGGCGAGGTGACGTAATGACCAGCTGGTATAAAAGCACGTGCGGTGAAACCGGCATCAGCTTCTAGGAGTGAAGCAAGCGCGGGCAGGGATGCCGGAAGTGTGGCCTCGAGACGCAGCGTCTCGTTCCCTCGAGGAACTAGGGTTACATACGTAACCTAGAGGCGTTCCTCTTCAGGAACTCGAGCTGCGTCGAAACGCTATGGGAACGAGATGCCCACGCCGCCAGGCTTCCAAGTCCCTGCCCAGTGTGTATCCCTGCGGAGCACATCTAGGGCGAGAGGACGGAAGAGCCTGGAGTGGCCCGCATGTCAAGGCCATAAAACCTGACAAAGGTCAGGGGCGTAGACCATCCCGCAGCGTTGCAGATGTCCTGTAATGGGACACCTGCGAGAAAGGCCTTGGAGGCCGCCACACTTCGTGTGGAGTGAGCTCTGACTCCCATCGGCGAGGGGAGATCAGAGGACTCATAGGCCATGATAATGGCCTCCACAATCCACCGACTGAGGGTCTGTTTGGAAGCAGAAAGACCTCTCTTAGGGGGACCATAGCAAATCAGCAGTTGGTCCACCCTTCTCCACAGGGCAGTTCTGTGGACGTATGCATCCAGCGCTCGCACTGGACACATACAGTTATGCTTCTGCTGGTCTGGCTCCCTGAAGGGAGGAGGACTGAAGGCCTGCAGTACGACAGGCTGTGGCGTGACAGAAGGAACTTTGGGGACGTACCCTGCACGAGGGTACAAAAAGGCTTTGGCCATACCAGGCGCAAAATCCAAATGAGTAGGGGCCACTGAGAGGGCCTGCAGATCCCCAACTCTCTTAAGAGAAGAAATCGCCAGAAGAAAAACAGTCTTCAGAGTGAGATGGCGATCAGAGATCTCCTCAATAGGCTCGAAAGGAGGCCTACAGAGAGCATCCAACACCACAGCCAGGTCCCATGGAGGAACACGGGACCGTACTGGGGGCCTCAGCCTCAGCGCACCGCGGAGGAAACGTGTAACCAGGGGGTGTCTGCCCACTGACTGTCCACCAAGAGAGGTGTGGTAGGCCGAAATCGCCGCCACATAAACCTTCAAGGTGGAGTGGGTTAACCCTGTGGAGAGTCGAGCCTGCAGGAACTCCAGCACTGTACCAACCGGGCAGTTGACTGGGTCGAGCTGGCGGTCTCCGCACCATGAAGTGAAAAGTTTCCACTTCAAGGCATATAGTTTCCTCGTTGAGGGAGCTCTGGATTGGAGGATGGTCTCAACAACCTCGGTTGAGAGACCGGAAGCTATGAGCTGTGCCCCTTCAGGGGCCATACCCACAGCTTCCACAACTCCGGGCGGGGATGCACAAGGGTGCCCCCTGCCTGTGAGAGGAGATCCCCCCTGACGGGAATCTCCCATGGAGAGCCGTCGAGGAGAGAAATCAGGTCCGAGAACCATACTCGGCCCGGCCAGAACGGGGCTACTAACAGCAGCCGGACCCCGTCCCGGCGCACTCTCTCCAGAACTCCGGGGAGCAGAGCAATCGGGGGAAAGACGTACAGACGAAGCCTCGGCCAAGTCTGTACCATGGCATCCAGCCCCAGTGGAGCTGGATGAGTCAGAGAGTACCAGAGGGGACATTGCGATGTCTCCCAAGTCGCAAATAGGTCCACCTGAGCCTGGCCAAACACTCTCCAAATCTGCTTCACCACCTCTGGGTGAAGCATCCATTCCCCGGGCCTCGGCCCCTGTCTCGACAGGATGTCTGCTCCCACATTGAGATGCCCAGGGATGTACACTGCTCTCAGCGAGAGGAGTTTGCCCTGGGACCACACAAGGATCTGGTGCGCCAGCCTGTACAGGGGGCGCGACCGCAGACCTCCTTGGTGGTTGATGTAAGAGACCACTGCCGTGTTGTCGGCGCGCACCAACACATGGCGATCTCTTAGGTCTGGGAGAAAGTGTTTCAGAGCCTGAAACACAGCCAGCATCTCCAGCCAATTGATGTGCCACGTGAGATGGCGACCACTCCACAGACCGCGGGCAGGGTGGCCACTCATGACCGCTCCCCAGCCAGTGAGGGATGCGTCCGTCGCTAGCGATACGCGGCGACACGGAGCTCCCAGCACTGGGCCCTGAGACAAGAACCAAGCTTGTCTCCACATGTCTAAGGCACGTAGGCACCGCCGCGTGACCTTGATCATGCGAAGTGGGTTCCCTCTCGGGAAGAACCCCTTGGTCTTGAGCCACCACTGTAGGGGTCTCATATACAGCAGGCCAATAGGTATCACGTTGGACGCAGCTGCCATCAGACCCAGCAGTCTCTGAAACTGCTTGATAGTGAGTGACTGGCCTTCTTTCACTCTCCTGACTGCCGTGAGGATCGACTCGATCCGAGCAGGCGACATACGTGCCTGCATCGTGGTCGAATCCCACACCACACCAAGATAAGTGGTCCTCTGTAATGGAGAAAGCACACTCTTCTTGGCGTTCAGTCTTAACCCCAACGCTTTCATATGAGCGAGAACAACATCTCGATGTTGAGCCGCCATCTGCTCTGAATGAGCGAGAATCAACCAATCGTTGATGTAATTGAGTATGCGGATGCCTTGTAGCCGCAACGGAGCTAACGCGGCATCCACACACTTCGTAAAAGTGCGGGGTGAGAGTGCTAGGCCGAAGGGAAGAACCCGATACTGGTAAGCTTCGCCCCCAAAAGCAAACCTCAGGAACTTCCTGTGAGTAGGAAGGATGGAGACATGGAAGTATGCGTCTTTTAGATCGATTGTAACAAACCAGTCCTGGGACCTGATCTGAGAGACAACCTGTTTGAGCGTGAGCAACTTGAACCTCAGTCTGCTGACTGAGCAGTTCAGCTGACGCAGATCTAAAATGGGACGCAACCCTCCATCCTTCTTTGGAACTATAAAGTACCGTCTCTCGAGACTGGCCTCTGTTGTAATCAGAGTGGCTAGTTCGGTGTCCTGGAACGGCACACCGGCAGGAGACAACCGAACTAGCTGCTCTAGAGATCCCCGAAGGGGTGGCGGGCATCTCAGCTCCGCTACGTTTCCGGGCAGAGAGAACTGAGATATGTGCTCGCTGGAGATCGCTGCGCCCTGGAACACCGTACGTGGCAGGGTTAGCAGAACGATCTCCTGAGGGCACTGAGGAGAGACGGGCACCGTGTAATGCGGTGAACGCCGCTCTTCCCCAGCGGGAGCTACCCTCATAAGCCCTGGGCCATAAGCATCAGGGCCTCTTGGCCGAAGACCTCTTTGCCTGAAGGACGGTCCGTAGATCCGGCTTAGGCTTCGAGGCCCCCGACCGAGAGCCTTTCTTACCGCCCCGGCTCCGCCGCGGGGGAGCACGGGCGGCGACACTCTCTTTCTGCACCCCTCTATGTGAGGAGCCAGCACGCGGCAGGGGCTGCTCTCGCCCAGCAGCCCCCTGAGCTAGAGAGCGGCGAGGGAGAAACCGCTGGAACGCTGCCGCCTGCTTCCTGGCCTCCTGGTGCCTGTCGACGACAGAACCAACAGTGTCGCCGAACAGGCCAGAAGGTGAAAGCGGGGCGTCCAGGAGGAAGACCCTGTCACGGTCTTTAATATCTGACAGGGTCAACCAGAGATGCCTCTCCGCCGCCACCAGGGCTGCCATAGACCGCCCAATAGCACGGGCGGTCTCCTTGGTGGCGCGGAGAGACAAATCAGCGGTTTTGCGGAGCTCGCTGATATCGTCCGTATTAATTCCCTCACCCTCATCTAGGTCTTTGAGCAGGTCAGCCTGGTACGCCTGCAGCACTGCCATGGTGTGCAGACACGAACCAGCCTGACCTGCTGCCGCGTACCCCTTGCCCACCAGGGCTGACGATGTGCGCAGCGGCTTGGTGGGCAAGGTCGGAGCCTTCAGAGACGACGCAGCGTCAGGGGACAGATAGCTCGCGAGCGTCTGTTCCACCCGAGGCATCGCTCTGTAACCGCGCTCACTCGTCCCCGCCACGTTACCGTAGTAATCGGACGAGGGGACGAAGAGGCGGGCCGAGAATGGTTTTCCCCACGACCTCGACACCTCGGTGTGGAGGTCGGGAAAAAACGGCAGGCTCCGATGTGGAGGTGGAGTCTTAAACCGCAGAAAGCGTTCGTCCAACTTGCTTCTCTGCGGTTCAACACGACACTCGGCCGGCCAATCGATGTTTAATCTGGCCACAGCACGAGTGACCACCTCCACAAGCTCCTCATATTGGGGCGAAAGAGAGGGCGAAACATACTCGGCGCTCTCCACGTCAATCTCCTCGGAGGAAGACAGGAGAAGTGCCGAGCCCGCTGCCCGAGGAGAAGTAACCGCATGGCGGGCTTCCGATCTCGGGGAGCGGTCACCGGATCTAATGGGTGAGGATGGAGATAGAGACTCGCTCGTCTCCGATCCCTCCATCAGATCCCGCTGCGAACCCCACGAGCGCCGCCGCCGTTCCGCCTCAGCGGAAGCGGGGCCATCGCCGCGGGGAACGCTGATGAAAGGACCCTCCTCGGAAAAAAAGGGCCTTTCGGGAGCGAAGCGTACGCAGCGGGAGACACTCGCAGTGCTGGCAGTCGGCTCCCTCGAGAGCCGACTCTGCGTGCCTCGCTCCCAAACAAACCACACACAAGCTGTGTGTATCACCTGCAGACAAATAGCGTTTGCAGGGAGGAACACACAGCTTGTATTGTGATCTGCTCTCGCCCTTCACATGCTTAGCCTTATACTGGCTCTTTGACATGATTAATTTCAAAGGACAGACAACACCAAATAAGACACACAGTTTAGACACAGAGCGCTAGCTGAATGACAGAAAGCTGATGCCGGTTTCACCGCACGTGCTTTTATACCAGCTGGTCATTACGTCACCTCGCCCTTGACGTCTCGCCCATCCTTTGGACAGATTACACTTGTATTCAGAGCCGGTCACGCTGAAGGCGTTCCCATAGCGTTTCGACGCAGCTCGAGTTCCTGAAGAGGAACTACACCAATTACAGCACTACAGGTTGAAATAGGGGAAATGTCATTAGAAATGAGAAGGGTACAGTTGTCAGTGAATTATTGGGTTAATTTACATGGCCAGAGTCAAGAGCATCCAACACTAGATACTTTAAAGCCCTGTTGGGAAAAAGAGAGGAGGAAAATGAAAAGTTTTGGATGGACAGTGATACAGAAAGCAACAGAACTTAAAGTTAATCAGTTAAATATTAGTCCAACTGTACCACTACCAGTAATAAAACCTTGGTTACTTTCAGATGCTACAGTAGATTTTACATTGTTAGAACAGAAAAACAAGGGTAAGGAGTGTAATTTATATAATGTGCAGAAATATATTAATGAGTACTGCAGCTATGTTCAGATCTACACAGATGCATCAAAGAGTTTAGACAATAAGATAGGAGTAGCGTTTACTGTTCCAGAATTTCACTTATCAGTAAGGAAAAGGACCAGTGATGAGTTATCTGTTTATACAGGGGAAATGATTGCACTATTATTAGCAATACAGTGGATAGAAGAGATAAGACCTTTGAAATCAGTTATTTGTTCAGATTCATGTTCATCATTGGCTAGTTTACTATACAGTCACTCGGAAAACAGACCAGACATTTTAATGGAAACAATGCAAACGTTATACAGAATTCAAATGATGGGTATTACAGTGGTATTTTTATGGGTGCCTGCACATATTGGTATCCAAGGAAATGAAACTGCAGATAAAGAAGCAAAAGTAGCAGTTAAAAACAATGACATTAACTTAATTGTTAATCTAAGTAAGAGTGAAATCAAGAGTATTATTAAGAAAAGACTGAAGGAAAGGTGGCAAAAACAATGGGATAAGGAGAAAAAAGGTCGATGGCTTTACAGAATTCAACGGAAAGTGGGAGAGATGAGAATAGTAATATCAAGGATGAGATTTGGACACAAGATTAAATAGTACACTTTATAAAATGGGTACACATGAAATGGGAAGGTGTGAATTTTGTGGGCAAGAAGAATCAGTGGAACATGTTATTTTGTACTGTCAGAAATACGAGACTGAAAGAAGGATTCTAATGCAAAATTTAGAAAAAATAAAAATGCAATTTATACTGAGAGATATTTATTATTATTTATTATTATATCAGGCTAGTAAAGTGACACACAGCAGTCACAATAGCACTGTATAACTGATATAGGCTTTTGTTTTATTTATTTTTTTCCTTTTTATTCGAAATATTTCCAAACGTGTTAACTATATCATCAAATATCTCAATTCTCAAAGTAAATGCATTTTGCACCTTTATAGATTGTTGCATGTTCTACATCAGCAGACTCGCACACATGCGTTGTTTACATGCAGAGGTAATCTTGATAATGGCGGAAGACACGATTTGGAGAAGAATAATTTGTTGAATAAAGTCATTATTTTTGATTCTTTGCACACAAATAGTATTCTTGCAGCTTTGTAAAATTATGGTTGAACCACTAAATGTCACATGGACTGTTTTACTGATGTCCTTACTACATTTCTGGGTTTGGGAACATTTCAGTTGTGTAACTGTCTATGCAGGGTCAGAGAGCTCTCAGATTTCATAAAAAATATCTTAATTTGTGTTCCGAAGATGAATGAAAGTCTTGTGGGTTTGGAACGACATGAGGGTGAGTAATTAATGACAGAATTTTCATTTTTGGGTGAACTATCCCTTTAATTGGGAATATTGCTGAACTCTGCAGGACAGTGGCTTTCTGTGCTGATCTGGCCCAGTACTGTTATGGTTTCATTTTCCACTGAAATGTTTGTTAGAATTACATCTTGACTGCTTGCCTGTATTCCCCATAAGGAAATGATCAGACAGAATAAAAATTGATGAATGACTGACTTTTTTATTTTTATTTTTTTTTTAAATGTGTAATTTTTAGAAAAAAATGTAAAGGCTAAATCTCATAAATTTTGTTGTTGTTTGCATCTTTAGACTAATGACATTGAAGTACCCGATTGAAGACCCTAGCAGTCTTATTATGGAGTATATAGTGAGTAGTTTTTTCGGGTTTTTTTTTTTTTTTTTTTTTTTTTCAAGGATGATAAATGCTGTGGTAAAGTTAATACATAATAATTTGAGTACTGCATCCTTTTAAATACCCTCTCTAGGATACAGATGTTGCCAGAGGTGATCCAGAAGACTCATGGGAATCTATGTCATAAGATTTGAAGGTACAGACATTGAAGACAGCCCAGCAGATTTTGGAGGGTTGGAAGATAAGGTTCTTCAGGACACTAGCAGTATACCCTATGCAAAACCATGTTGCTGGGACTGATATTTGGACTGAACTTGAGCAAACCTCCTGAACTCAGGTACACATTTGAAGTACTGCAGAAGTTATTTCTGGAGCCAGTTCCTGTTCCTGGAATAAGGTTTGATTGGTTACCTTTAAATGCCAATTAGAAAATGACAGTAGTTTGATATTTCTGCTATTTTGTGTTATTTTGTAATGTGGTTTCAACTGTATGTAACTGTATGTATTGCTCTTGTTTAACAAATACACTTGATCATTCGTGACACATCTTTTATGACTCATTACAAGACAATCACACAAAAAAATGCTTTGTTGAAGGGAGTAACTTTAAATAGAAATAATTTAAAGTAACTAGAACTAATTGGATGGAACCACTGTCCATAATTTAAATGAGTTGTTTGAAACAAACCTCCTTATGTTGATAAAGTGAAACACATTTGGCCAATTTTTAATAAACCAAAACATGTTCACTAAACTTAACCGGTTTAAGTTACAGGGAAGTGAATAAATTGAGTTGGTTGGACATTACAATTTCACATAGATTCTTCCTTATTCAATTGTGTTCACACAACACAGAGTTTGCATAGATTCAAAAAATTTCATTCATGTTAATAAAAATCAATTTGGTTGTGTGGAGCCACTGTCCATAATTGAATTAAGTTTAAATTTAAATGATTTAAAGAATAATTTTTTTTGAGTGAGTCTGTTGGAAGAATGTCAGTCATGCATATTTTGAATAAAATGATGCTGAGTAAAGGAAGACACAATTTTTAGGTGAACAATTCTATTTTCATGTTACCCAGCCTTCTCTTTTGTTTTGTTTTGCTTTGCTTTCTTTTGTTTTGAGCCATTTATTCCATGTTGCTGTCTTTAATTTCCCTTTCTCTCTCCATTTGACATATCAGTGTAACTGGTTACATCACTAATGACTCTTACAGGGAAATGTTGACAGGAAACAGGCTCTCAGCTTTTCATGTACTGAAGACCAAAGTGCACTTTAAATCGGTGCAAACCGTGTAAAAAGCACAAGCTGTTGCTTTTCCAATATATCTTGCAGCTATTTAATTTATACCTTTGTTATGGACTGTGTTATTGATTTAACATCTTGTTAACATCTTTTGTTAGATTTGCAGTCTAGTAGGATGTTGCGTTTGAATGCCAGGCAGAGATTGTGAATTTTAAGTTTATGTAAAAAAAATGTAACTCTCTAGAATGTTATTGATAGAATAAAATAATAATAATAATAAAAAACTCCATCACATTCTGCAAAATATTTCTGAGACAGAATGTAAAAGTGCTTAAAGACCTTAAGTTTGGGGTAAAATAATATTTAAATGCATGTAGAATTTACTGCAAAGGACTAAAAAAACTAATACAGAAACCACAATGCAAGTGCATGGCAATCAGCATGCTGTGCTAAGCAGTCTATGAAGCGTGAGATTAAAGGGAGAAACCCCAAGCTGTTCTCCCCTTTGTTTCACTCTGTTGCACAACCTTCACCAATGCTTCAACTTGTTTTTGTTTAAGGCCCACAACTGTAAATAAAATTCGTATTTAATGTTATGGCACTGGGACTAGGCATTCGAGTTTTTTATGCTCACCAAGGCAGCATTTTTTTTTTAATATCAAATACAGTAAAACAGTAATATTGCGAAATACTGTTAAAATTTAAAATAAGTATTAAAATTACAAAATAAATATAAAAATATTTTAATTTCATTGCATTGTTAAATATTTGCATTATTAAAAAAAAAAATAAATAAAATAAATACTATAAGGATTAAGTATTTCAGGTTTCTTTCATGAATAGAAATGTCAAAAGAATAGCATTTATTAGAAATGGAAATCGTTTGTAACAATACAAATGTCTTTAATGTCACTTTTAATAAATTAAAATGCATATTTGCTAAACAAAAAGATCAACTTCCTTCAAAAAACTGACCCTAGTCTTTTAAATGGTAGTGGACTATATACAGTACGGTCTGTACAGTACATGTTTATCCACCAACAACAACAGCAATAATGGAGTTTTTTATTTTTAATGTTTTTGACAGAAGCTCGCAAAGACTAAATTTAAAGTACAATATTTTGATATATTACAATTTAAAATAACTTTCTGTATGAATACATTTTATAATGGCTGTGTCTATACTGTGCATGTTTATCCACCACCAACAAGAGCAATAATGGTGAGTTTTTAGTTTTAATTTTGTTTTTTTGAACACACCTGCAAGGTTGCCCACTAAAGTGAATAAATATGACTGTAGCAGAAGGCATTAGAGCTCTTTTTTGTATGTCAAGTTAATTGCTGGACTTCAGCTTAAGCTAGACACCTTACACCTTGAGCTACACATCAGACATGACAGCTGCACATGTGGTGTAGTGGCCCATGTTATTGGTTAATTAGGGTGTGTTAGAAATCTGTGTTTGTCAGAGAGTTGAGGCAAATTAGCGCCGGGTTAAAATTAGCCTTCACAGTGGTGAGCTGAGATTGACGAGACAGCCGCTCGCTAGAAACCTCAGAGCTGTCCAGGTCATTATGCTGCATCACTAACTCCGACCATCCAACAACGGCAAGCTCACATAACTGCCTGTTAATGGGGAGCCCTTCTGTGGTCTGTGAAGCTGAGGAACCTTGACATGAGGGAGTGAATGCATGGATATGAACATATTTCTGATCAGAATATTTAGCATTTTAATGGAATTCATTTATTATAAGCATCCGCATAAACAAGCCTCTCCTCTTCAACCTCTCTTAATTAACACTGCTTAGCTGTAGCATCTGAAAGAATACGTGTATGATTAATTTTAGGCCTTGATGTAAGAACATTACCTTTTTCATGAAAAGGTCTCAGTATAATTTTCACATTTTTTCAGATTCATTTGGATCATTTAATATATAAATGTAAATTAAGAGCATTCATAAAAAATTTAACAAGGTGACCTCAAGGTAGATTAGTTGAGAATAATATTTAAATGCTGCTACTATTCAATTCAGTTTCTTCAGGATATGTCTGTAATATTTCCAGCTATTCTCCATCTGTTCTGGTGAAATGTAAGTGATTTTGTTCTTATTTTTGTACTGAGTGAATATATCAAAATCTTGCAAAAAAGCTGAAAAAATAAAGGATTTTCAGATGTTAAAGTTACAATGAATGTATAATAGATAAGCAAATACCCTTAAGTATCACAAGACCAGCACAGCTTAAGCAAATGTAATCTAAAATGGGATTCTGTTATTACTGTATTATGTTTACTAGTGTACTATTGTAAAATATGCAATATAATATAACATTTAAAATAAAGTAATACTTTCAGCAAGGATGCATTAAATTGTTTGAAAATGACACTAAATACATTTAAAATGTTACAAAAGATTTTTATTTCAAATAAATGCTGTTCTTTTGAACTTTCTATTTATCAAAGAATACTGGGGAAAAAAATGTATAATAGTTGTATAAATGTATTATTGCATATTAAGTAGCACAACTGTTTTCAACATTGAAATGTTTTTTGAGCATCAAATCATTTTGTGATGATTTTAAAGTATAACTGTGTTAGCCAATAATACTGTAGAGTTGAGAGTAAAATAATAGAGCAGTAGATGTGTCTAGGAATGAATTTGCATTAGGTAAGACTGTGATGTCCTCAACAAATTTCTCAGAGCTCCTGACAGACTTCATCAAGTCTACTATTGATTTTTTGATTTGCACACAAGATCTAAATGGTGAACAGCATTATGTTTGTCTAATGGAGCAAAGCTGGGTCATCAGTTACAGTACGTTGGCTGTCATTCCTAAACACGTCTTCCTTAGGAATTGAACATCTCTTGGGCTAATAATTGGCTAACGTTCTGTTCTTTCATTATGTGGTTATTAAGTCATTCACAGAAGAAAAAAAAAAGCAGTGGTGCTCTAACGCACTAGCTTGACAGAGTTTGAGAGATCAAGTGCAGATAGTCTGAACTAGTCTGTCAGTTACAGTACATCTGTCACTTAAGATGCATCTTCCTTGAAATGCAAATGGAACTCCAGGCCAGTGGGCTGACAGCCCATCTTCTTGGCTCACTAAGGTGCACACTCCATTATTTGGGTTGTAAAAAAGTACAAAATCATTTAAAATGCCCTCAAGAAACCAATCACGGTAATCAGGGTCACCGCAGGTCCTTAAAAAGTCTTAAATATTTTAAAGGGTAAAGAAAAGTCTTAATTATAATTTCAATTCTTAAATTTGGGGACCAAAAACAGGAATTGAATGTGATGATTAAACTTAAAAATGCTGTAATTTAATAAAATAAATAAATGTGAGTGCCGCACATTTCAAACTATGTATATAGTTATCTTAAATGAACATGAATATAATTTGGAATTTTGACTTTTCTTAAAAAATGGTTTAAAGGCTAAAATGTTTATCATTGTATTTGTTTTTGTCAAAACCTGTATTTGGACTGTTGTTGTTTATAACATATTGTACATTTTAATTGTACAAGTCTTAAAAAGCCTTAAATTTGATTTTTTTTAAAAAATCTACAGGCACACTGGTAATGATTACTTAAAGAGCAGTTGTAACTTCCCTTGTGGAAAGTGGTATATGCAGATAAAGTCTTGATGACCACTAGTAAAAATGATCTGTCATTTCTAATTCGTGTAGTTCTTAATGCTACACAATACTATACTAATAATAATCGGCTGCAGCGTTTTAATATCAAGTAGCAGATTATTAAAAATAATATTATGGTTATAGAAATCCCTCCACACACACTTCAATTTAATCAACTATTTTGCATGTCTCCATGGTTTTTCATGTAAGGTTAATAATTCTTTTTTCTTATTCCAGAAGATGGCAGTATATGTACAGCTCACAGTTTGTTAACCAACAAATGCAAATGCTCAGTTGCTGGGAAGCCCTGGCAAAGCTGACAGGTTGAATAAGATCTTGTAATGCATAGCACTCAATTGGTAATTTGGCTGCATATGACTTGTACTGTATATGTTTCATATAAATATGAATTAGAATATAAATATAAATATCATGTACTGTATTGTGCTGATAGCGTATTTTAAGAAGATTTGGGCTGGTAACACATTATACTGTAGGTTAGATTAGGTTGATGAATGAAGAGGAGTTACTGTGATCAAGGATGTCTAATGGTCATTTATTTGCTTTAAAAACAGGTAGCCTATTTAGAAAGGTGATATGTATGAATTACTTAAAACTGTTAAAATTGTGATAACTTTTTTTGGGGGGGGGGGGGGGGGTATTAAGTATTTTACATTTTTTTTAATAGTAAAATATTGCTTGAATGACACATTTATAAATTTAAAACAATATAAATCAGCTTAATTAGGCATTCTCAGAATTCTCTCTTTCTCTCTTTTTTTTAGATTTTATTTTATTTTTGTTATACAGTTGAGTGTTTTGTGGTACTTTAGTTATTTAGTTCATGTTTAAAGTATTATTTTCAGTGTCACTGATCATTGTTCATGGTTAATAGTGAACACAGCGATGATGAAAACATGTAGTCATCATGTGGCCTTCTATTCTGCCACCTGTCATCATTATTTACATAACAGATTTCATTAGCTCAGATATAGCCTATTGGCATATTAATATTACCTGAGTTAATGACAAAATGTTTCATAGTGTATAGCCTCGCAGCCACTGGCGCTGTACCGATCGAGATGCTGGTAATGGAAAGAAAAATCATTCATTTGATAGTTATAAAGTCGACAGGAGAGGAGGATGCGAGGCGAAATTAATAGCAGCTACATCTTCGGTTTCAGTGAGAGAACACGGCAAACGCACGAACGAACGTCGGAAAGCATGTATACCATTTAGACCAGCGGCCTTTAATTTATAATGAAGTTCACGTTGCTCTGCTGTGAACGTTCTCAGCGCGAGAGTGCTTCTCATACAAATGAGATCCGAGCGCGCGCGCTCACGCGCTCTTTGACGTCGTCAGCCAGCTGGGCTCCGGCGCTCCAGCGCAGTAAGTATGGCGCAGCGTTACCAGACACCCTTCACACTTCATCCACTCTAAATTACGCTCTATCCCGAAAATAGGCATCCTGACACATCTGTTTCCGTGTCATCGTTTTTTCTTCTTCTTTAAACCGGGGCCAGAGACTTCCGAGAAGTAAAGCTGGCCCACACAGCTCTTATGAAATAACGGATTTCATCTTTTTTTTTATCCGCTGGAGACAGAATCACAGTGTTACTATAGGAGCAGCTTTTATCGGTGTGCTTTTCTGCCTCACCGGCATCCTGTAACCCCGAAGAGGATGCGAGCGGCGGTCTCGTCGGTTATTGGTTATTTTTCTCATTAAATTCCGCAGTGTTATCTTTTGGGGACGTCGAAGAGGTGGATGCCAGCGCGCGCAACCGATGAATAGCGCGCGTGTTTCCCACGGCGCTGTCATTCACTTTCACCAGTCGCGTCGGTGCTTAATGCCGGCGAAGATGCGAGGAGGAGACCCGCTCTGAAGGTTTGCTGCTCGTCCTCCTCATCTGTCACAGCTTCATATCTCCGCCTTGACCAATTTGGTGAAAACATCTGCATTGAATTGGCAAGAAATGACTGGTGAGACATCTGTGACTGCCAGTGCTTCAGCTGTTTCTTGATGATACGGTCAGGCGAGCTGGGAGATTTGGACTGCACGCACTGCCTTCAACTGTTCGCCGCCTGAGGAGCTGGATATGTTCAGACTAACGTGAAGATGGATATTATCTTTGCTCTCCTGTGGTTATTGGCCGCACTATTTGAAGGCGTTTTTTGCCAGGGAGTATACGGTAAGACAAACAGACGTACAATAGCCTTTACGGAGCTGTCGTGACCTTGCGAGGTAGATGGTAGATGTGGATGTTCATTCTCAATGATATTCAGTGTGATGTAGGCCCTATAGCTTACATGTCAATTGACAGTTTCTGCGTTACAGGTGCATTGTGGGGCAACAGTAACCTGTGGTCATGTATAGCTGCCTTCTGAATGAAACATGTTGCCAGGCGGGATGGCTGAGACTCTACTGATGGGACGTGTTGAAATATCGTTATCATTAGGAGATGCATTGCTTGAGCAAAGCATAAAGATCTGGGGCCATCACTGTGTAAACGTTACTGCAAAGTATGTATGGGGCTAGTTGTCACATGGTGAAGTTATCACAAGGGCTACACTGTATGGCAGTTTGGTAGTTCATTTCATAACTGTATGTCATTAAATTATATAAAATGAAATGACCCATAACAACTTAAAGTGGCCCTTTTATCAGCTGTGGCCATTGATAAAGACAGAACAGTTTTACCAATGCAATACACTCTTGGGATAACACATAACACACAAATTAATCAATTAAGTCGATATTGTATCATAAAATACATAATTCATACTTTTTACTTAACAATAATTTATCAGAGAAGTATACATATTGCCTCGATTATTATGAATGTTAAAAAATATTACCTTTTAACAAGATTTTGTAAAAATGCATTGTAGACTCTTGTTCTTAATGTAATGTTGTAATATATATTATATAATCTGTAATGTAATATCACAATATTTTTCTAAATTTTTTAGTGACTATAAGTCACAGTTAAGTTTTGAAAAAAAAAAACAGTTCAGAAACTTTCTCTAGTTCAGAAACCTCTTAAAAAACAGATTAATTTTGTCCTTTTGAAAATTCTAATATCATCAATAGCTGTTTTTGTAGTCAAGCATTTAACCTCAGTCTTCCATAATATTTTAGTGTCATTTCTTATTAACATAATATTTTAATGCTTGAGGACTAATTGACAGTGCCATTTCATATTTATTTACTGTGCTGTCAGAGGCAATCAAGGAGATAGTTTTAATAGTTGCCCATGTTTCATTGTAAAGAGGAGCCATGAAATGTGATGTGTGATTAAACAGTAACAGGACATATGACGTGAGGTTATTAAATCCCCTTTGACAGATTTTATGTAGGTTAAGCTGCTCATGTCACAACTGTTCATTCTGTCATAGAAACCTACATAGAAACAGTTCAGCGTACTTCTTCCTACAGAAAATTACAAAGGATTTCTCATAATGGGATGAAGGCTATACCTATAAAGCCTCGACTGGGAAACCTATTTCACCTGACTTCACATGGATTACAATGACAGATTTACTAAGAATGTTTGGATTAGTAAAAGAAATAATCAGTGCATATGACTTCACTTAATTTTTGTTTGTTGAAAACACCTGAAGCCTAGCACACGTGGACTGAGGTGGAACTCAAAATGCATGTTTATCCATTCATTAATATTGCAGACTCTGTGAGGTTCCTATTGGAGGCAGCTAGTAATAACTTCAGGCTATTCTTTTCATTTTGCTTATACAGATTACATGGATGTCTTCTATTCATGATGGCACAAAGCCATTTGTCAGTGTTACTCACTGGACGTGTTTATCTAGGGTCTGTGATATTTACAGTAGTTGACATTCAGTGGTCAAATGGTGTGATTATGTTCATGTTTCACAGTGTGTTGGCTTGCATTCTATTTGTGAGGGGAATATGAACAAACAGTTGATTCCTGTGTAATGACCTGTGCAAATGTGGGACTGTTGTGGGCAGTACTTCACTTCTAGGAGCTGGATGCTAGTTCATGCCCTCTCAGTTTACACCATGCTCCATGGTGAATCATGAGGGGTTTTTGAACATTGGATTGATACATACTGTTAAGTAGACTTGCGTGGATTCTGCACTTGCAGTATGCTCCACAGATTTCAACAAGATTTAAACAACCATCGTTCACAAACTTATACACATCCTCCACCCCTAGCATGTTTATCATTAAATGTTTTGGATTATATGACATGTTTACCAAAAAAAGAAATTCTCCCATTTTAATTCTGTAGTTGGAATTTGAATTGAATTGACCACACCTCATGTGAAGTTAAATTGGAATTTAAATTGGAATGACAGGAAGAATAATTCAACACAGGTAATGCATTCTGGAAAATGAAATGCTCTTCCACTCTGGTCCACAGTGTTTAATCAAACATATCAAGTCTTTTTTTCTAGCATTTTCTTTGTCTGGGGTTTATAAACCATATAACCATTAAGGCATATGAAGGCATATAAACCTTCAAACTGTGAAAGGCTTTTTAAACATTATTCAAAACTTTCAAATAGGGTTTGTCAGGCAAGTATTCAAACTTTGTCTGGACAGTTATTGACCATTCAAATTCATAAATTAAATTTGAATTTAAAAGGCATTCACCAATGAGTTCTGAGTGGTGTGCAGCCATGATATTTACATCTAGAAATGAACCCATTCTACATAACAGATTCTTTTTACAGACTGAAACGTTGTTATTAACATTTTTTTTTAAGTCTTATATTACCTTGGCATTAAATTACAGAAATTGGAGCAAATGGGACCACAAATATTATATTTGTTGTAGGTTCACCATTATTACCCAACTGACGACATGCGCTTTTGAGAACCCCGAAAATGTGAAAAGGTTCTGTTCTGTAGATTTTCCACAACAAACATTACAAAAAAAGTATAAAGGTGCCTTAATTCCATAGAATTTGCCAATATCCTTACAAATGAGTCTCGGATGGAATTTAGCAAGTTCTTACTTCGTAAGGTGGTATTGTAACCGTCATTCAAAATCATTGTGGAGTGGTCATACACCTTTTCAGTGCGGGACAGTAGTTATAGCTCTTTTGCATTTTGTCTTTACTAACTTAACTCTTTTTTGTTTTGTTTATTTGAAATATTAATTCTAAAAATGTCTTATCAGGCAGAGTGTTTTTACTTGTTCTTCAAATACTGTATGCTTAACTCATATCAATCTCCAATTCAAGTAATGTTGCTCCTAGTGTTCCCATGACAGATTTTTCTTTCTTTTTTTTCCCCCTTGTTGAATTTGCCCAATCAAAGGATTTGTTAACGGAACTTAGCTTTCTGCTTCTTACACTAATTTTATAATCAAATAGAGCAAATATTAAGAAGGCCGCTGTTACGTATTGGTGAACAGAGATGATATTTTTAAAATGGCCTAGCTGAACTTGTTTTCCGTTTCAAAATTAATAAGAATTACTTCTCAGTCATCTCTAATGAAGATGCCAACTGGAAAGACTGCACTGGTTTGATGCGAAATCACATTGTCCCACTGGATGAATGTTTTATAGAACAGCGAGACTAATGCACTATATTACACCATCCCAACAGGCCACTTAGGCCGAAATGAAAAAGAGGGCTCCAATAGTAAGACATCTAAGAGGTCGATAAGCTTTTAGTTCATGTAATTCAGTACAACTGTTGGTGCACTGTTGGATCTAATGTCAGCATGTTTTGATTGGAGATATATGGATATTTTTCTAATATTTATATTCTTTTAACCCAGTGTGATGGCTCTCTGTTTAATATTTCATATGCAGCCCTTCCATTAATTTCAGCCTCATATCTACACAGAGAGTCGACTAAGTGGTCAGCTGATAGTATCACACACTTCAGCTAAATGCTTCCGTTCTCTGCTTTTCCAGTGTTAATCCGAGCTGCTAATATTTAAGTGTTTTTTTTGTTTTTTTTTTAACTTCTAGATCCCATCTGTCCATAGAAGATTTGCTTATATTTTACCAACACTGACAGAATAATCAAATGCATTCTGGTTATCTGACCACAACAGACTGCTTTAGTTTCATACTACATTGGGTCAGACGTTGTTATTAAGACTGGACCCTTCAGAAACGGAGATCAGGCACTAATTTTACTTAAATTTTTCTACATCTGAAATGTATGGTCGCATACTGTCTGTTACTGTTGTATAATATTGGACTTTGTAAACTGGAAGGATATTTGAGGTGGTGGGGTGGATGAAAATGGCATTCATATATACATTATGACTCGGTGTTAAACAGAGTTCGCTAGTTGCCTGTGACAGTTTCCTCCAGATTGGACTGACCACTGTGAAAGGGCCATTCTCAGTTCCTCTGGCTTCTACTGTAAATAATTCACACCTCTCACAAGCAGCCACTTAAAGGACTATAGAAATTGTTGTACAATATTCAAGATGCGTTTGCATTTCCTGTGGTATTTCTGGAGGGGAGGGTTGGGGAAACGGTTGAACTGGTGAATGGTGTTGAAGTGTGACATATGTTATTGCTGCCATGTAGATCTTTGTGTGATTGGTCTTATTGTGCAAAGAAGCTCAATTACTCCTCTACCTCTACACACTATTCTAACACACCTTGGTAGCAATCATCAGCAGAGTAACCTTGGGATGTACAAAGCACATTGTGGTTGTTAAGCATTACTGTTAATGTGGAATACAACAGCCTTCTTTACACGTTTCCCTGAATTATTTATCGACACTCCACTCCTGGTTTTTGTAGCACATTTAGTGTGCCATGTTCTGTAAGATATTAAAGACTAAGGCAACATACAAGAAACTCAACACAACTGCTAAACAGAAATGACATGCATTTGCAAGTGGTTACACAACTGTAACAGTTTTTAAAGGCACAATAACTCGATACCTCTGAGATTTTATGTGTATCCTGAAATAATAATGATTAGGGTTTGATTTTGGCCTATATACACTTGAAGTTTGAAGTCGGTAAGATTATTAAATATTTTTTGAAGTCTCTTATGCTCCCCAAGGCTGGATTTATTTGATCAAATATACAATAAACTATTGTGAAATATTACTATTTAAAATAATTATTTTCTATTTTATAATTTAATTTATTCCTCTGATGCCAAAGCTAAATTTTCAACAGCCATAACTGCAGTCAGTGTATTACGATCCTTCAGAAATCCTTCAAAAATCCTAATATATTAATTCTAATATAACGTGTCACACTTCTCTACTGTGTGAGTGAAGTAACGAAGGGAACGCAGGAGAATAACCATAAACAGTCTTCAGTGATCCACAGGAGTAACACAGGACAGGAACACACACGAAGAGCAACTTGACATATAATACCGGACAGGGAATCAAGGCAAGACACAGGGCTTAAATGCTGAACTAAACGAGGGATACACAGGTGAGGGGAATCAACTAATAATGAGACAACAAGGACAGGAACAGGAAGGACCAAATAAGGGCATGACACATGGAAGAATCTAGGTCAATGGGAGCAAAATCACACAGACAGGTTCATGATCCTGACATTACGCTCCCTCCCGGGAAGGCACGTCCTCGCGCCATAGAAACTACACAGGGAGGGGCGGGTGGGAACTTGGGAGGCGGCTCAGGAGGAGGACAGACACCCGGGAGGGGGCTGGCAGACAGAGACCATGGGGGGAGACAAAGGAGGGAGGGGCCAGGGAGGAGACAGGAGGGACTTGGAGCAGGAGGAGTCCAGCTGGACCCAGGCCACAGCCATGATGTCGACCCACAGTGGAACCGATGGAGGGAGGAGCCATGGAGGAGTGATGGCCGCCGACTTCAGGGGGCCAACCAACGGCGGCAGAGCAGGTGGTGGAGGAGCCCGAGGCAGAGACGGATAGCCAACGAGCCAGGGGGATGCCGAGGATCCGAGGATCCGGAGATCCGCGGCGGAGCCGGAGCAACTGAGGACCAAGGTGGAGCTGGCGGGAGGAAGGAGCCCAACGGAGCCGGTGGGATGGAGGCGCAGCCAGAGGAGAGGAGTCCAGAGGGGATGGCGGGTCGACACCCGACCAAGGCGGAGTTGGAGGGACAAGGGAACCCGGTGGAGCTGGTGGATTGACGGATGACGGTGGAGGCGAGGGAGCTAGGAGCCGAGGTGGAGCCGCTGGGTCTACGAGCCGAGGCGGAGTCCAGGCCTCGGAGGCTGGAGGCGGAGGTGAGGGATTCTCCAGCCACAGCGATGCTGGAAGATGGCAGTCCCATGGGGCTCGCACCGTACAGATAGGGTGCTGAGGGCGAGCGGAGGGGCTGCCAGACGACAAACGGTGGAGGAGGCAGGAGCGGGTGGGAGAGCCTCCTCTGGGCTGAACAAGGGAACAGGATGACGCTCTGGAATATCGGGCTCTGGAGGGCGCTCTCGAGGAGCGGGCACTGGAGTGCGTTTTCGAGGAGCAGGCACTGGAGGGCACTTTCGAGGAGCGGGCACTGGAGGTTCGGGAGCCCCCTCTGGGCTAGACATGGTGAACAGTGACGAAGGAGGGCTGGATGGGACCAGCGCGGATGACGGAGAGAGGAGAGGGGGCAGGTCGATCTCCAGATCAGTTTCCCAGTCTATCAGGTCCCCTTCCAAATCCAGCAGCCCCAGATGTATAGTCAGCTCACCCTCAGCCGTGGTGTAGTGGGCGGAGCGCCACTCCGTGCTCTCACGGTCCATGGCTTGCTCCCTCGCGGTGGGCACTGTCGCCTGCTCATGCACCTGGTCTGACGGGTTGGGCTCAACTTCCGGGGCGATCCTCCACTCAGTCGCTCGGCTTTGCGCTGGCTCGTCGATCGGAGCAGGAAATGGCTCTCCGTCATCGGTGGGCTCGGGCTGATGCTTCGCACCGTGGAGAGTTGGTGGGCTGGGCTCTGGGTCGGGAGTGGATCCGGCGAGATCATCCACGGGGCAGATGGTGAAGGACAATCCATTTCTCGCCAGAGTCCACTCCACGAAGGCGGCGAAATCCTCTCGAGGACCATCTTCGGATGACGGCGCTCTGCTTGTGGTGTTCAAGCTTGCATCATAGAAAGAGCAGAGCGCGTCGTCCGGGTAGCTGGTGGTGTTAGCTAACAACAGGAAAAGTCTTGTATGGTCCTCGAGAGATCAGTCCCCCTGCTCCAGTAGGACAAGGAGGAGGAATTCGGGCCGGACGAGGGGATCCATGAGGGAACACAACGGAAACAAAAAACACTGAGTAAAAACGGGAAACAAAAACAGAGGTTAAACACACAGAGTTAATTGTTTGTCGGCCCGGTATTCTGTCACACTTCTCTACTGTGTTGAGCGAAGGAACAAAGGGAACGCAGGAGAATAACCATAAACAGCCTTTAATGATCCACAGGAGTAACACAGAGCAGGAACACACACAAAGAGCAACTTGATGTATAATACCGGACAGGGAATCAAGGCAAGGCAATCAACTAATAATGAGACAACGAGGACAGGAACAGGAAGGACCAAATAAGGGCATGACACATGGAAGAATCTAGGTCAATGGGAGCAAAAACACACACAGACAGGTTCATGATCCTGACAACATGATTGTTATATAAAGACATTTCTTATTATAATCCATTCTCAAAACATATATATATATATATATATATATATATATATATATTGTGAGGATGCCAGATAGACAGGCAGAAGGACACAGGATTCCATAAAAAAAAAAAATAAGGAATTTTATTTTATCCAAAAAATAAGAAAAAGTTGCAAAGAATACAAAAATAAATCAACTTGATCTAATAAATAATCTAGCTAGAGTGGAATAACTGAGGTCAACAACAAACTTTAACACTTTAACTCAATATAAAGAGAAACTAAGGAGAACTGAACAGAACAACCTGACCTCCCAGCTGACAAAACAGACAGGTATTTAAGACAAATGGTGAGCTTACTTAAACAAGACGGGAAACATGCAATCAACATTTGATAAATCAACAAATAAATTTGCAATTCAAATAATCAAAGTAAACATAACAAATGACACAATACAAGCAATGAATATTAATAATAATAAGAAAATAATAAAAAATCAATCAAAAACAAATTCCATTTCCTTCACTCCCCCATGATGTAGTTTTAGTTGGTATTGGCGTGCGGCACCCTCAGGCCGTAAATCTGTACTGCTGCATGCCTCTCAGCCTTTTGCCAGTCAAGACCGCTGCAACAGATAGATGCACACACTGCCGCCAAACGCCATTCATCCAAACTCCAGTCCACCTCACAGTAACTTAAACTCAATAGAAACAAATATAAGAAAACAAGAATAGCACAACACAAGCTAGTAAGTGTGCACTCCAAACCAACGAACGAAATACTAAACTGAATAAAGTATTACAAGTATGTCAAACAAAATCTGTGTAGTGTTTTTATTACATATAAACCTTAAATCTAAACCTAAATTGTAAACTTAAAGGTAGAAAAAAAGTAAGAAAAATGACTCTGTAAATATGTAAATGAATATATAAGGAAATGTATGCAAGAGAAAATGTATGCATTATGGATGAATGAGTGCAGAGTTACCCTCATCAATGTGTGGCCTCAGGTTTGGCCATCACACACACACACACACACACACACACACATATATATATATATATATATATATATATATAAATGACATTTGTATACTTTTGTATATTGTATATATAGGCCTATATATTTTTTCTTTTTTTTTTTTGGTAATTGTGTGTAAGTTAGGAGTTCAAACCCCCACATAATTTAGGTAGATAATGATTTTTTTTTAATAAACCAAGTAAAATTGCAACTGGACTTAATGAATTTTCTTGAACGGAAAGCAGTTTTGGCATTTTAATAACAGCAGCTTTTTCGTTGCATAGGGAGTTTTGAGTGATATGTATATATCCGGAGTTTTGAGTGATATGTGGATAGGTAGGTGCTGACAGAATTTTATGTTTAAAGCAATTGATCTGCAGGAGGTGTGACTTGATTTATTTGACTGGCACACTTTCCACTGTGAGTGTTGTTGTTGTTTTTTTTCCCACAGCATTTTGAACAAAAAAATAAAAAATAAAAAATGTGCCTGCAATAATAATTGCGCAACTTCAAATCCAAATAATTTGAAGGGGTGGGGAAGTCGTGGCCTAATGGTTAGGGAGTTGGGCTTGTAACCTGAAGGTTGCCGGTTTGATTCTCGCACCGGCAGGAATTGAAGGTGGGGACTGTGAATGAACAGCACTCTCTCTGCCTTCGATACCATGACTGAGGTGCCCTTGAGCAAGGCACCGAACCCCCAATTGCTCCCTGGGCACTGGAGCAATAGCTGCCCACTGCTCCGGGTGTGTGTTCACGGTATGTGTGTGCATTTGTTCACTATTCACTGCTGTGTGTGTGCACTTGGATGGGTTAAATGCAGAGCACCAATTTCGAGTATGGGTCACCATACTTGACAAGACGTCACGACTTTCACTGACTTTATTTTGGAAATTGCATTCAAAATGCACATGGCTCTAAAATCTATAAGAATGTGTTTGAAAAGGCAGGATGCTTCTTGCTCTGATTACTGGAAAAAGGTTCATTTGAGAACCACACATCCACTGACACTCATTTATAAAGATTTGCGAGTGAGAAAAGATTTCACTGGGGGCACACATAATTACAACACTTTTGTCTAGTGTAATCTTGCACACATCTTGTAATATACACTAAAGTTTTCTATTAACTAGATGTGACGCAGCAAAAACTTTGCACTATGCTTTGCTGTCCTGCTGCTAATTTTGTAAGGTTTCAGCAGGCTTTCCACTCAAGTTCTCAAGCATGACGGATGTGCGAATATGCTCGTGCGGAGAGCAAAGCCCACACAGCACTATGAAGTTTGGTTTTTTCTTCTCTCATTCTCCTTTAAAGTATATTTTGTGTTTTGTAGTTGGCTTTCTTCTACCTGTGGGTTTGTACTTTTTTACAGTTGGATGACTAACCATGCAATGCATTACTGCAACCTACTGCCATTTTGAATGAAATCATTGTTGCTTATGCAGGCCGAGTTATAGTGGCCAAGAATAATACTGGACTGAAAAGGCAAAGACTAATAATAGCAAGTACAGTGGCTAAGATTGGGTAAAATGCATATGTTAATGAATATTTAATGGTTGGAAGTAACTGGGGTAAAAAGAATCAATGGATGTAGCCTCTCTCTCTTGAGGACCAGTGTGAGCTAAAGTCCCGAAAGCAGGAAGGCAAGATTAGTGACTCTCAAAGCGCCACTACAGAACCATAAAAACAAAGCAATCAGTCACAAGAACTGTGTCTTCCCTCGAGAACAACAGCTAAACAGTCATTTAACACTTTGGACACTGAAATACTACTGATGGCTTCCAGCACATTGTATACGATAGGTGATAATTGTATATACCTATACACTGTGATGTTAAAATATTAACCAGTCTCGAATAATGACTTATATAATGCTAATATATGCAAACCACTATTACACAATATTCAAGATGCATTTTTATGCTCCGATCGTATATTTATTATTTATTGCATTTATTACACTCTGGAAGTAGCTCTCCATCCTTACCAATTCGTATAATGCTCTAATGAAGCGAATAGCCTCTAGCAGATGTTGATTGACAGAGACGGATGTTTGAGGTTATAATGAAGTCTTACAGCAAAGTATAGTCAAAATCCTCTCTAACAGTATCTGGAATAAACCCAACACGGCATATTTTGGATGTCTCTCTTATTTGACACATCCAATCGAGGTCATGGAGCACTCTACTATCTGGTTGATGAGAACCAGATGGGTTAGATTAGGAAGATGTCCAAAATATCATCTGTGTCTAGAAGCTACCTTAATGCCCAGTCAATCAGTGACATTCATTCATTCATTCGTTTGTTTCTAAGATATCATAACATAGTAATTTAGAACAAATTCAAATGAGCTGTAGTCATAACCGAAAAATATTTAGTGATTACAAATGCTTATTTCTCACATGATGTTAAAATATAATTACAAAATAAAAAATAAATGATTTTAATTTTCACCTGATAGATAGATAGATAGATAGATAGATAGATAGATAGATAGATAGATAGATAGTCTTTATACCTTATACCTTTATACCTTATTTTCCCCTAAATGGTACATATTAGTATTTTGAAAGCATACATTTGTACCTCAGTACCTTTTGAAAGTGTTTTGTACCTTTTTTCTGAGTGTGTAGACTTTGAACACAGCCATTCAGCACAGACATTAGCAACTACAGCAACACCCTGGGCACCACCCACAATACCCTGGCTCTAAGGAGGCAAGATTTTGCAAAGGCAAGCACCACTCACATTTTCTTCAAAAATGTCAAGTGTTGATGATTTCTGACAAGTACTTTGCTGAACTATGCGTGAACACTGAGTGTGCCTTGATCAAACCTGTGTGCATAGACTATAAGAATGTTCCAACAACCAATGGAAAAGCACAAAATAACCTCACCAAGACCTTGGACTTCACGTTGTTAATGCTTCAGTGAAGGTCTCAGAGGACGGCGAGCGGTATAACAGAACCATTTCCTGCTGAGGCCAGTGCAAAAAAAAAAACATCTCTGCACATCTGTGTTCCCCTTTGGCACAGAGTACGTTTAAGAGGTTTGAACCATGGCAGAATTATTGTATTAAGGTAATGAACGCAGCTTGTAAGGCTTGTATTTATTTCTTGATTTCTTTTTTTATTCATTTATTTCAGGAAATCAATCAAAGGAAATGAAAAGAGTGTAAAAGGATTGGAGGCTATTTACTTAACCATGGTGCTTTATTGATTTGGAATGATTTTTGCTGCCTTTTATAACAAAGTTTCTCAACTACATTTACAGACTTTTGTGTTTCATGTTAAATGAAAATGGCTTGTAGTTTACACTCATTAAACTTTTATGGAAATAAGTGAGTTTTGCAACTGCTTCAGTGAACTTTCAGGGCAGATCTAAGCAACATTTGTCAACATGCAAATCCGTAAAATCTTATGCATCGACCCTTGTAGTTTTTCTATTAGCGGAGGCACTCCGCTTACGTTTATCAAGCCATTAGCTGTAGATTTTGTGGGAATGAGTGTTAATAAGTGTTAATGAGTGCTAATGAGTATAAAGTAGTGCACATTACAGCAAGCAATACGGGCAGGCTTCATTTTGTGGTTCACCGCTCTGTTTAAGTTGATTTTCGAGAAGGTTTCTCTTTCCTCAGAAATTTGGAGAGGTTTAGGTTCGGTCTTGGAAAACTGATATTCATATTGCAGGTCATGGAAGATCACTGATCAAAAATATTTTTCAATTCAGAGAGGAGATGAATTGTTTATCACTTGTTCTTTGTTGGGATGAGGATAGTCATTAGATGTGAAAGTCTGGCAGGCCTGTGCCGCTGGTTACCTTGAGAGTTACCATGACTTGTGTGAGGATGCACTTCTTAATTAAAATTTCACAAGCTGGAAGCTAGTTAACTTAAGGCCATGCTCACAGATTTACGAAGGAGTCATTGCATCCTGTCTGTCTCATGCTAATATATTTCAAATGAACGTTCAGTGAAAACAAAGATGTCTGCCTCTCTGTTTTTACATAAGCACTGGAATTTAGTGCAGCAGAAAACACTGTTTGTATCCCAGTGGAAGATATCATTCAGGAATCCATTCATTCTCTGTAATTAGGTGAAATCTCAAGGGCATCATAAGGAAACCAATCAAGCCAACAAAATGGTTGTAAACAAATCTTTAAAAAGATGTTATTGTACACCGGACAGACAGAGGCTGCAGTATTTCGTCTTTCTCTTGATTTTAAGCAAAATGATGATGGATGAACAAATATGATTATGCCAAACTATAATACTTCTCCTAGCATCTTAGTGGGATCAAAAGTAATCTGTGTATTTGGGATTGGACAGATCTGGTCATGATCAAATATTAAATCAGCTTACCTACATGAACAAGGCTCCATGAAGCAATGCTGTCAGAGTTATTAAAATACAGTGGACTCCAAAAGTCTTCTTTTTGCATTTTTCTAATGTAATATGTTTTTCCCATTTAAGAAATTATGATTATTATACATTTTGAATGTTTTACAGTATAAGATGTCTCATATTCATTCAGTTTTATCAAAGATAGTTTTGACCCTTGTTTGTTCCCAAGTGACATTTTATTAACTCTGTATCTTTAAATCCATTTTCCATTCGAGAGTTTGCAAGTAAACATTGTCTTCCTCTTTCTTAATGAATAGCATAACACCTCTTTCTGTTCTTTTTTTTTTTTATTAATAAATACTATTCTTTTTGGTCATTCTGTCCTTTCAGCCATTCTTTCTAGTCATTGCAGTCATTTACTGCAGTTGTTCCTCCACTGGTCTTTGGAGTGTGAATTTACGCTCTATAATGAAAAACAGCTTGTGTGCCTGCATCAGCACATACTGTAACTTTGATTGTGTGTGCGTGCAGATTTGTGTTTGTGATGCACCTCATAAATTATTCCTCCAGAAAGGATTTTTTTACCACTCTGTTATCTTTATGATCATATTGTTTTCTTTCGACAGGTAATTGGGCTTTCTGTGAGTTCAAAGTGAATGATCCAAAATTATGAATTATGAATGCACCTCAAGATGTAACTTCATGGTGAACTCTAGTGAATTGAGATAAACTACCTAGACCGAGATGAGTGCTTTATGTGGTTCTTTTCTCCAAATGATCGCATAGAAAAGTGCTTATAGATGCATAATGTGTCTGCTGTATTCTTATTGTATTCTTATGTTATTGTATAGCATTCTAAGGTTTTCAAGGCTGCAATGTTCTTACATTCTTCATTCAAGCTTTAAAGACCTTTATCACAAGTAGAAATAAATGTGAAACATAAGCACTAATTTTCTTGGTTTTGAGAATAAGATAAAAAAGAAAAAAGATTCACCTCCTGTCTGCTTTTTGCTGACCTCCATTGATTTTTATATCTTCATAGATTCAAGATCAATTGTCTTGGAGTGCAGTTTGCCAATATTAACACTAATCTGCAGTCTACATCAGTGTTTCCCAACGTTTTTATGGACCTTCACAGTCTCATCATCAGCCGGATCCACATACCCCTCAGTTTTGTAAGCAACAAATCCATCAAGGTATTTTAACTTTAAACCATTGCTTCTGGCCATTATCCATAAAAACGCTTCCTCAGATGAAAAAGTCACATCAAAATCCACCAACATATTTGTTTAGAACTGTTTCGGACTATTTTCACAAGTAAATGGTGCTTGATCCATGCATATTTTTCCCCTGATTCAAACAAGACAACTTTTTCACTGGAAAAAGCAATATTATGGATAATTCTTCTACATCTTGTATGGCCTGGGGGTGAGTGAATGTTTAGCAAATTTAGATTTTTGGGTGAGCTATTCCTTTAGCTTTGATTTCACTAGAAATCATTTAGTTTTGTCATTAATAAAACAATGTTTCACTTCATGGCAAAAACATCAAGCACTCTTGCACTACAGCATATAGCACTATTGCAAATTTGCAAGTTTAGTATTTGTATTTGCATTTGCCACACATTTTGATGCGTTTTGAGAAATGCAGGATGTGTTTGTTATTTTTAATATGATTATTGTTTTCTGTTGAGTGATGGGAGGAGAATATAACAGAGCATTGCAATGTTGTGAGCTATTTTTTTTTTCTTTCCTAAACTGCCAGGACTTGGGGGGGAAATGACAATTAGTTGCTAGTAGTGCAATATTAGTAATAATTATTATTAGTCATTTAATTGATTGAGCACCCTAGTGTTTTGATTTTTAGTCATAATTTAGTTTGTATTGTAAAGAATGGGGATAACAAAGCAAATCTAAATGTTGCTCCTTGGAATCTGCTTATACCTGGTTGGGAATCAGTTATCTAGATCAGAAGTCATCAATCTTTTTATTACAATGTGCAAAAAAAATCAAACTTGATGAGGGCCATGGGTCAAAAGTAAATGGTGCATTATGAGAATACTTTCTGTGCGCAAAGAAAATAATAATAACATAGTTTATTCAACAATTCTTCTCCCCAAGTTACCGTCGTCCGCCATTTTGGAGAGCGTGCGCTGTCAACTGAACGTAAAAAACAACGCTGATTACGTTGATTACGTTCTTGAGTACTCTCCAAAATGGAGGAAGACGGTAACTCGGGCGAGTTCTGTTTTCGCAGCTTCCCTGTTAAATCCAGTCATGCAGCAGGCTCTTTTGCAACTCAGTCCGGCTGAGGGGGCATGTTCCGGTGGGAAAGTGACGTCAATGCATACCCTCTATAGAAGTTGCAAAAAACATTTTACTATTGTCATGAAAGGAGTGGATTCTGCACCTTGTGAACATCATGCACTACCAGTCCTGTAGTATCATAGTATCAGGAGATGTTATTGAGGTGTTGTTGGCACGTTAAAGCACTTGTACTCTCAGAACAGTTCAGCAGGTTTAGCTAAAGAAAATGAAATATGGAAAAAAAAAAATATGACCTGCTCCTGCTCCAAAGTAACTACTCTCAAAGGTGAAGCTCACTTTTTCATTGTCCCTCATTGCTCACTGTGTCCATGTGACGAGTTTCCAAGCTAAGCAAATTACCCTGCACCGGTAATGTGCTGGAGATGACATTTTAAGACAATGTACATGTGATGAAAATAGCAGAAGGGCGTCAGATTGGTTGTGGTCCAAAGAGGGCAAATGTTCTCCATCATTATTCTTAAACACTGCCCTCATCATCTCTGCCCTTTGCAGAGAATTAGCATATGAAAAGAAGAGCAAAGTGCTGTATTTCAATGAGCCGCCCTTGCCATTTTCAGCACCGCTGTGTTCTCTTTTCTCTGCTTAGTTTCATGAACAGCCTGAATGGGTTGAGATCAGATGGTCAGAGAAGATGACATCCGATTTAAAGTGAATTTGAATTAATGAATGGAAACTGGGCACAATTATGGTGACCCTCGGTCTCTAACTGGTGTGCATTAATGGTGTGCTACAGAAACTTCACATTAGGCTGAATTAGTAATTATGTTATTCCTTTCATTGCATTGAAGTTCTGCTCTTAACAAGTTGCACTGAGTGCTTCAAAATCAGCAAGATTTTAGCTGAGAACTTGATTTAATTGAGATGCTTGAAAATATGAAATGTACTTTTGTTGGTTCGACATGACACAAAACAACAACTGAAGGCTGTGCAATAAGAGCACTCTTTGAAAACCAAGCACAATTAGGTATAAACTCCAATAGCTTTAAACGCTTCATTTACAGATGCTAAAATTACTGCTTTCTAATGCGAGATTCTTGTGCCATTGATTCAGTTTACCACCTAATTCTCCCCCCACTGTGTATCTTTTTAGGAGAACGCTGACATAGCCTGACAAAGATTTCTCTTGACAACCAAAGAAATAAACAAGAAAACAAAAACAGATAGCACAGCATAATTACCAGACAAATAAATCTGTAGTGAAGACTGCCTAAAGGCCTGCTTGCAAAAGAATGTTCTTTTCCTTCTCTGGCTCCTTTTTCCTTTTTGTTTTCCTGTTTTTACTGCAGTACACTTGGGATCAGGGTATATATATATATATATATATATATATATATATATATATATATACCCCAAACCTTTGAACAGCATTTAAAATATATATGTGTATATATATGTATGTTATTGTTTTCTTTCTTCGGATGTTTTAGCCAAACCAAGTATTTTGTGTTCATGTCTTATATATTTATGCCACAATTGGCATAAAAAATAACATTTTCTGAGCTACAGTTCCATCTTGTTTGTTAACATATGACCGTGACACATGAATGACTAGGGCAACTAAGTAAAAACCTCTTCCAACATTCTGTATCAGCAGCGGATCAAAAAAAAAAAAAAGCTCTGTTGGTGAGCAGTAATCGTAATATGACTACTGCCCACTTGCTTTTCAGTAAATCTCTTTCAACTCATGAGTGAATGGGACACTTTAAAAGACAGCAGCAGTGCATTTCTTAGGCCTATCACCGTATGCTGTGACTGCAGCCAATAGTGTTACTTGGAACGGCACTCGGAATAAAATGCTTTCTTTGGAGGCTTCCACTTGCTCTCATCATGGCCAATTTGGCATGAGGAGCTGTTGTAGAGGTGCTCTAATTGACACTTTTAACTTTTGAGTAGTTTATGGCACTATTACATTAAGCAGTGCTCTAATGAAAGTACTTAGGTTGAATTCTAGGACAGAATGTCAGCGGACAACAATGTAATGGCATTCACCGTCGACTCATGCTTTCTGCCTTTCCATTATATCTGCTTCATTACTCTAGAGGGCAAAGTAAAAAAAAAAAAAAGAGAATGACTTCAATTTGGGTAAATTGAATTGCTAGAGAAAGACTATATGTCCTTGGAGGGAGAAAATCAAGGGGTTTACCCCTCTGTCCTGTAAATACCAGATTCAGTCTTTAATCATGTGTGCTACTTCTGGCAGCCCATAACCTTTCTCAGGTCAGCGTTAATTGTAAACTACTACACCTTAAATTAAGGTCTCGGATGAATTTCTTAAGATGAGAGAGCTAATGCAGATTTAAAGGAATATTTAAGTATCCATTACATGTCTATGGCTGTGCTGACTAATATTACCTGTTCAAACAAAGTGAGCCCATGTAAATAATCAGTGACTCACAGTTTCTCACAATGTGTAAGAAACGTCGGTTGTTTCGTACTCTATCTTGGCAGAATTCCATATAGGATTTGACTATGAGAGATTTGACTTTATTCCAAGGTGACAATTTCTAGGTTTCCGTGAAAAAACAAATGTTGCATTTGTTGCAAAACAAGGCCAGATTTAGTCTGTATTGATTGAGGATGCAGTCATAATTATGAGTTGGATGTTAGTATGCTTGTAGAAAATTCATTATAAGGAATTATAATGAATCATTACATAAAGATATTCTTTGGTTTATTTAACAATATTTTTTGGGAAATTAAGTATGTTTAGGGTCATATAAATATTCTATAAGCCATATAAATATTATATAAACATATTTTTATGAAATTGATATTTTTATTTAACAATGAGGCATTAAATTGATCAAATGTGACAGTAAGGACATTTATAATGTTTCAGAATATTTCTATTTCAAATAAATGCTGTTCTTTTAAACTATATATTTGTCAAGAATCCTGAAAAGATGTATCGCAGTTTCCCAACTGCACAACTGTTTTCAACATTGATGATGATAAGAAATATTTCTTGAGCACCAAATCCAAATTTTAGAAGTAATGGCTGCTGAAAGTGAGAGAGTGAATAGTAATAAGTAATGGTTGGTGAATGTGAATATTTTGGGGGATAAAAAGTTATATTACAGTTTATAGTTGTAAATATGGAATATATATATATTTGTTTTTTTTTGTTTTTTTTTACAAAAAGCAGTAATTCCATTTAGAAGACCTTTATTAACCCCCCAGAGCCAAGTGGAGTACTTTATTATGATGGATTTATGCAGTTTTATTGGGCTTCAAAATCTTAAACCCCATTCACTGCCATTATAAACCTTGGAAGAGCCAGCACATTTTGTAATATAACTCCGATTGTATTTATCTGAAAGAAGAACGTCATATAGACCTAGGATGGCTTGAGGGTGAGTAAATCATGGAGTAATTTTCATTTTTGGGTTAACTATACCTTTTAGACATAGGCTACTTCATATGCCTGGAACTACTCGTGTGGAGTTTAGTTCTTTAATGCTTTAGTACACAGTTTACTCTGATTCTACACTGTAACATTGCAACAAAATGATTGCATTGAAAACATTGCTTTTAGAATTTGTATAAAAGCTGTCAACACTGCAAGCTTGTGTCATTGGCTCGTGAATGTCCACACACCCTTTAAACTATCAGAGAAATGCAAATAAATGTATGAGTATTCATGTTTTAAATTTGAGTGAGTTGAATTGAGGTTGGTGCCTAAGAAATGCCTCTCTTTGAATTAGACTCTATTAAAATGTAATATTTTAGAGCTTGTTGCTTTTTAATCATAGAAATTTATTGTATTCCCACAACATTTCTTTACCTGGAGCTTTATCTCTTGCAGGAAAATTAAGCCACATGTTACACATGGCAAGCAAATTTTTATAAAACCTTCCTGCACAGGTGAAGCTTTTAATTAATAACAGAACCAAAGTATATTTTCCAACTGATGGGTTTATTCTCATGTTTACATTTCTTCTTGTTTCCTCTCCTCCAGTGGCCATTTTGTCATGGAAGATGAATGGTGTAATTTTGCACTGTGTTGCCAAGTGTTTCCATGTTTTTTACGCTTGAGGAATAATCAGAAATATGCCTACTGTACGTATTTGCGGGTGAGCTGATGATTCTAGTGCTTTACTGCATTGCGAATGTCAGTTTTTTGCATATCTTGAATGTTGATTTCATTCTTTTTTTGGCTCCAGCATTTACACAGTCACATTATTAACTCTAAAAATAGCTGAGAAATGCATTATGGTGCTCTAATGAGACTGTGTAACTATTTACATCATCTCTCTTGGTTTGGAAAGAGAGCTAATGTTTTTTTTTTTTCTTCGCAAAATTTCTATTAAAATAAAATGAGTTTTGGCTTTCCATATGTGCTGTATATCATATCAAAACAGCTTTAGAGATTACAGCACTCTTTAGGCATCCCCTATGTGCTCATTCACATAGTATTACCTTTCCGCTATTATTTGAAGTGCTTAAAATAGTCTGGGTTTGTTACGTAACCACCATGCCGTGTGTGATTTGCTGGCATAAGACTGTGTTACACACTCGCACAGACACACACATCCAGGCGGCTGATGGAGCGTTGTGTGTCTAACTTAAGATTTACATGCAAAATGTGTAAAGTAATGAAAGGTATAAAACCGCCAATTCTGCAAGAATGACATTGTCATCACTACTTACTGTGCATCATCTGGATGTCTGGGCAGATGGCATCTGTATGCGCTGCCATCTTCCTGCAATATGAGACATCTCAGGAGACTGATGATCTTGTAAGCCAGAACTGCTGGAGCTGATTGTAGTTAAAGGCAGGGGCTGCAAGATGGACCGCTGCTGTCCACTGTCACTTTCAGTCAAAGACACATTACAGTAAATTTTATTTTATTTTGTATTCACTGAAACAAAAGAGCTGCATCTTAGATGCTCGATTTCATGAAAGTATTGCCTACTTCGAACTAGACTGCAGTTTGTAGATTAGATTTAATTGCATTTTTAATTCTATCAGAATGCGTGTGTTTGTAGATGACAGGGTCTTTTCGAAGATCTGCACGGGACTGATGAGCATCTTGCAGCAGTAGCCTACAATTTGTCTTAACTACAGGAATATTATAGGATATTAATCAAATTATGGCACTATGTCATTTAGCTTGTGCTCAAACAGATGTTAATTAAGATTTATGGAAACATTGTTGTGACAGGTTGGTAGAGGTGACATTTTCACCTTTTACAATTGTTAAAAAATAATACATACCAAATTATATAGTTACAAAAAATGATATCCAAAACCTTACTACATTAAGTACTATATTATTAAAACATAGCAAACTGTAAGCTTTATTTTTTAAGTAATATTCAGAAATATATCGTAAGGGATAGTGTTTTTGTTTTTAGTGGAAGTATTTAAAAACTTATTAACTTTTAATAGAAAGCGTTAATGAAGGTCATGCAAAACACAGTCTTGCTATATTATTTTATGTCAAAACATATTAGGTTTTATACATAGCTGAAATCAGATAGTATTTTAAAGAAAACTCTTCAGTTTAATGAGCTTAAATGTTTGTTTAAATTGTGTCACAATACAAAAAATGACCCTGAATTTAGAGCTCTGAATATGTTGTGTCTTGATAAAATGAACTGAAAAACTATATAATTGTTATATTAAAGATTTATTTCTACCTTATCTGAACCTTGAAAAATGCATCAGTATAATGTAATGATCACATTAAATAATAGTTTGACTTGAATAAAACAGTTTAATTTAGATGTTTCCACATAAAGCTTTTTTGGGTTACCAACTCTTACCTTATTTTACAGTGTGAACACTCAATTTACCTATTTCACACCTTAGGTGAAAAAAAAAAAAAAAACGTGTCAAGTAATGCATTGCTATTTTAAGACTAAATGTTGTGAGACATACGAACAGAGCAAAAGGGAAATTGTGTGTATGTGTTTGTATGTGTGAGTGGGTGAGAAAGAGAGAGAGGAAAGCAAGAAACAGAAAAAATGGCCAGGGAAATAAAATCACCTTAGGCTTATCTTAGTCTATAGCCCTCAGTGGACCACCCACACCATCTGCCTGTGCAGCCAGAGCTTTTAAGTCAGATTTAAGACTGCTTGGAGGATGCAGTGCCAGGTGTTGGGGCAGGACTGACATCAGGCAAAGTGCAATAAAGTCAGATATCAAGGACATGCATATTATCTCTCTCTACTGAATCATATTCCCACCAATAAACCATTTCTACCCCTTAGGCAGACTTTCAAAGTGCCCTGCAAAGTTTAGCAAAACCCATTCAAGTGTGTTAACTGCTGCGGCGTTATTCCAGCACCGATTTCAGCTTGTTATATGTCAACAAATTGTAGATCACAAACATTTTATGCAACATATATAGGTTATATGACAGTATCTGCTGGAATCAGTGATTACAGTTTTTTTTACAATCATTTTTGCACTAAAAACAGAACCTTCATGTCATTTTTAAAAACTCTAGGCACATAATTCACAACTGATGATAAAATGCACATTTTTCAAAATACTTAACACTTTTTCCAAATGCTTGGATACAATACACATGAACCAAAGATCTTTTGTTCATTGAACTAAAATCACTGGTTCAAAATGACACAACTTAACATCAAAGTATTACTATTTCAAGTATGATCCGTTTCAAGATGCCTGTTGTTGGGAGAGAAAAAATTCTATATCATTGTTATCAGTATTTGTTTTTCCTACAATAAATGTCTTTTTGGAGGGTAATAGAGCTGGAAGGCGATGAAAACCATTCATATTTTTGAATGAGGCAGGCTTTAACCTGGCCATGACATGGAGGAGAGGTTGAGAGCCCAGCGGTTGAGAGTAAAATCAGTGCAATGGGCCCAGAATTCCTAGCAACGGCACTGAGAGCAATCATGGTTTCAGGCCCATCCACAGTTTATCACCTTTACCGCCATACTCCCCTTTCCTTACTGTAACCCGACTGAAGAATTGTTCTCCACATGGAGGTGGAAGGTTAACAATAGGCTCCTCACAAACAAGTCACTCTTCTCAAGGTTATAGATGATGCATGCAATGACATCACAGGAGACCAATGTCAGGCCTGTATTTGCCATACCAGAAGATATTTTCCAAGATGTTTAGCTAATGAAAACATCCATTATGATGTGGATGAGAACCTGTGGCCAAATCCACAAGGCAGGGTTGATAAAAACATAGAAGTACAGTGAGGAACTCTCCAGCTGACATTTTACTGTATGCCTGCTGTAGTTTATCTGTTTTTTTCTTTTTCTTTTTTTTTAATTTAAAGTTTAAAAAACTGTTGTGATTTGATTATTTCATCGATAATTTTAAAATTTTGTTTAATGATTCCAGGGTCTGTGCTTTTCTCTCTAGTCTATTACAATGATGTATGAATGTGTAGAACCATAATGAAAGCTGCGTCATGTGTTTTGAACAACTATATTTAATGATTGTACTAAAAACTACACAGTGATACTATGGGTATCTTGTGTGTGGGTGATCTATGATATTTCATAATAAATGCGTTTTATGAACCAATGCTTCTGCAAATGCAAGGCTTCTTTAAAGATATGAACGCAATATGCAAAGTTTTGAACATTGGACAGCCTGTGTTACAAATAATGTGTCTCCAAATAAAGTTTTGTGTCTAGAGTTTTGAAAAATGACATGAGGGTTCTGTTATTAGTGCAAAAATGATTGTAAAAAACTGTAATGCTGCAAATGTTAAGCTTATTATTATTTAGGAAAGGAAAGGAAAGGAAAGGACGTGTGGTCAAGTATGGTGTCTTGGAATTTGTGCTCTGCATTTAACCCATCCAAGTGCACAAACACAGCAGTGAGAAGTGAACAAACACGCACGCACACACACACACACACCGTGAACACACACCCAGATCAGTTGTGTTATTGTTGTGTGTGTGTGTGTACAGGTTTATATATCCTGGTGGGGACTTAAACCTGAATATACACAGACTCATGGGGACTCGTGTCACGGTGGGGACCAAAATTGAGGTCCCCATGGGTACAAAAGCTAATAAATCATACAGAATGAGTTTTTTTGAGAAAGTAAAAATGCAGAAAGTTTTCTGTAAGGGGTAGGTTTAGGTGTAGGGTTGATGTAGGGCAATAGAAAATATGGTTTGTACAGTATAAAAACCATTACGCCTATGGAGAGTCCCTACAAGGATAGCTGACCAGACGTGTGTGTGTGTGTGTGTGCTCTTATATGTTTAAACCTTCAATCAATAAAAGCTCCAGCAGATGTATTATATTACATTATATTATATGATATTCATATTTTTATAAAATAAATTATATAATAATTTATGTTTAAAATCTACATTGTATGGTTGTATTATATTATATTATATTATATTATATTATATTATATTATATTATATTATATTATATTATATATAGTTTATTTGTACATATTTATTGTATAATATGTTATTATTGTTATTTATTTTATATTACTTTTATATGTTTTATATGTTTTAGTTTCACTTTTAATTGCAGATGAATAACTGTTTTATGTATTGTGCCAGATAATGCTAATACCACATACAGCAATGACAACAACAGCAATTGCTGTGACAAGAGCATATGGCATCCCACCAGAAGTGGAAGGTTGGGGTTTGTGCATACATGAAGGGATATAATTACATCAAGCCATTATTTCTTGGATGACATATTTTGCAAGTCCCCCCCTCCCTCACTAGCATTGAATGCAAACCATAATCTAATCATCACTTTTCATGTGGACAGCATGCTGCATCAACGGATTAGCTTCTCTGTGAGCCGTAAGCAGCTTTTCCAAATTTCATTACTGTCCCCCTCATGATCAGGTGTTATGTTCAAACAGGCCTAGACTCCCTGTGTTTTGAGGTAGCTTTGATAGCGGTGATGAGAAATCAATGCATTTGTCTCAGTGCAGCAGGAGGAAATTGTGCCGGTTGTTTAGCATTTGGAGGCGTACTTGCTATTGCCCAGAAGTACTATATTGGTAAAGTGGAACGTTGAGATTGGAGGCGTAGAACCTGAGACGTGATTGAAATATGGATCTCACAGATAAGCGTTGTGCTCTGCAAAACGGGCTTCACCTGAGAGAGACATGCAGAGCTGATCAGAGATAATTTTGTGCTTTATACATCTCACATCGACTGCCATACGTCACCGTGAGCGCAAACCGACAGGCAAACAATATTTCACTAAACAATTTATGTTAAAGACGTAGTTCACCCAAAAATGAAAATTCTGTCATTAAATACTCACCCTCATGTCCTTCCAAACCCGTAAGACCTTCGTTCATCTTCAGAACACAAATTAAGATATTTTTTTATGAAATCCAAGAGCTTTCTGACCCTGCATAGACAGTAGTGCAACTATCACTTTCAAGACCCAGAAAGGTAGCAAGGACATCATTGAAATAGTCCATGTAACATCAGTGGTTCAACCATAATGTTATGAATGTTACGAGATTTTAAATGTTTAAAATCGTACATATCAAATTGAAAAAGGCACATGTTTAATACTATATTTAATTTAGAGATGAGTCATGGTCTATGTTTCCATCCCACACATACACACTTTTCCTTTGTGCTTTGAATTGTAGGGCACACGGTCATGTTTCACCTTAAAAGCAGGCCAGAAATATTGCCTGTCCTAATTACACAGAGAAATTATTATAGTATGGCTAATAATACAATATGAGTTTGGACTAGAATAAGACTGCCTGAACTCATGGCCTTGTGTATTGTCTGCTCGTAGAATTATTATGCCCTTTAATTCACTGTATTTAATAGGCTGGCTCACTTTAAGATGATGAAAACAAATTTGAAGCGGTATGTATATCCCAAAAGGTTTTATAGTTGCCTGCTACACTGGTGATGCAATTACAATCACGACAACAAGCTTTGCATCAGAATCACTGCTGTAAGATAGACTTTGAACCAAATATGCATCCATTAGAGGCTGGCTTTAATCACTTTGAATTAATGGAGAACTTTAAAAAGAATGATGAAAGAGCAGAGATATAGGCATACATATTTGTAGTTGTTTTAGTATTTTGTTATGTTGTAGACATTTATTTTCTTTTTAAAAACAAAGATGTAGCCAAATCTTTGTCTTTGTATAATATAGAGGGGGGAAAACTGTTCTGTTCTTTAGACAGAACAGAAAGATGAGAACATACTTCAGCACAGGTAGCCTGGGGCTACATGACAAGTTTGACAGCTTTAAATAGATCATGTAAAATCTCATTTATCATTAAGACATCTTTCCTGTTCCAGACCAACAGATCAAAGGATGCGAAAAATCAAAAACGCGCAAGCAATCCTTGTTAGAATATGCAGAAGCGTACAGAGATTGCTGATTCAAGCCTGAAAGGTCACCCACTGCGCTGACGTGAATCTAGAACTAATTCATTATTATTTCAAAAGCCAAACAAACCAAAGTTTTAGCTGAAACCTGCTAAGCAGACTGAAGTCAACCGAGCTGGTCCCCAGACTCAGCAAAGCTGGACCTCACACTAAAAAAACTTTTCAATTAAAGTTGAAATTAACTTAGAAAGTGTATGACCAGGGTGATGGAGTTCATTTTAATCAAATTCAGCATGAGGCCTTAGAAATCAAAAGGTCAAAGGTGATTAAAATGAAAAAAAACAAAAAAAAAACATAGTTGTATCAGCTCTGATGCTTGCAGGGTAGAAAGAAAGACCTATTATGATCATAGCAGTTGACTCAGAGCTGACGCTGTGATAAATGGGCAGAAAAAGGCCCAAGCTGTTCTTTTAAAGGGCATAGCTAGGCATTTTGCATTATTGACATCATCTTTGTTTGAATGTGCATGTTATAGTATCAAAATGCTGCTGATTTATGAAAATATCCCTGCAATGAGAATGTGGCAAAGTGAATGACCCACTAAAATATGTGCAAGAAACGTTTAGTCTCATGCCACACAAAACAGGACAAATTTGAAATGACAGAAACCTGAATAATTTTAATTAATTATGTTTTGGTATACAGTACCAAAAGTTTAGGGTCAGTATTTCTTTAATAGTTTTATTCAGCAAGGACTTGAATTAAATTGACCAAAAGTGACAGTTGAGACTTTTACTGTGTTACAAAAGATTTCTGTTTCAGATTAATGCTGCTCTAATGTTTCTTGGTTTCCACAAAAATATCAGAACTGTTTTCAACATTGATAACATCACCAAATTAGCATATTACAGTGAATTCTGAAGGATCATGTGACGCTGAAGACAGAAGTAATTGTTGCTGAAAATTCAGCTTTGCTATCACAGGAATAAATTACATTTTAAAACATCTCACTGCATCCAATTTTTTTGGGTTAATTTTGCATTACAGTATATAAAGTAATTTATATTATTTAGTTTCATTCTTAGGTATTTATTCAAGATGTTGCACCTAATCTTTAAAACATTGAATAACTTACCATTAAATGGTTTGTTAAGACATCTTTTAAACATTTGAAAATAAAATAAAATAAAATTGCTTATCAAAAAATATGTATAAAATAAAATGATTTAATTTTAATTTTTTAATTTATTCAATTTAAAAAAAAAAGTGATTCATATTGTTTGACTCTCAGATTATTCTTACATACCAGTTCTAGATGTTGTACTGTATATAGTCTGAAATTGTTAACGTTGCAGGGTTTCTTGTAATGATTATTGAACATTTTGTTAATAAAATTCATTAATCCCCTCGCTTGAAAGTGTCTGTTGTGACAGTGGGTATTCAGTCAGGACATCCTTATAATTTGTTTAGCCATCATGAATTACCAAGCATGTGTTGAGTTCAGTGTGAGTTGAACTGGACATAAGACTGCAGCTGTGCTGTCGGTGTGAATTTATCTGTGTATTTACATTTGATAAAGTTGAAGAAACATGGATAGCATGAATCCATTTTGCTTTGTCACGATTCATCCTTGGCTAGAAGTTATCTTTGTTCTTCCTCTTGAAAGAATGAGTACACAAAAAGCAGCCTTTTATAATGATAGCTGGCACTTTGTGTACTCATTATCAATTGAACTTCATGGCCTTGGGTGGTGCCTCTGAGCCAGACCCTCCACAGTTAGCTGTGTTCCCAGCATGATTAATTTTAACCATTAGAAATTATCGGATATTTGAAATAGCACTGTCAGTTCGGATGTGAATGCGTATATGGGCCTTACAGAATTAGTGCCAGGCTAATGAAAAGTAATGACTCGTTTTGCAGTGCTTATTCAATCGAGCTCCTCTGCAAATGTAAGGGGAAGGAAATTCCATCAGCCCTTTGGCCCAGCAGGTTCAGATGATTGCCATCCAGTGCAGCCCCTCGTCATCAAAATAAGTGCACCGTCAAATGTCACACCCAAAACCTGAGTGCTAATTGTTAGGGCTGGGACGATACTCGTATTTCTCGAAACAGTATTATCAAGATACTTGGGTGCCAGTCGGTATTGCGAGTTTAAGGATTGTGATTCTACAATTATTGCAATGTATTGCGATTTTTGCTTGCTTTTTTAACACTAGACCATGGGGAAAAGTTGAATCATACAGACTATACATGATATATAAAATGAGTCATATTTGCAAAAAATAATTCATCACATCTTTCTGAGTTTTATTTCAGGAACATCATACAATGGTCCTTTCAAAGCCCTGGATCTCACTGCATGTAAAACAAGTGGTAAAAAATGTACAATAGAATGAATAAAAATGCTTTTTGAAGTAAAATAAAATGCTACGTTAAGCTGTTGCTGCTCATGAAGCTAGTGCCATAAGAAAACAAAAAAATAAGCCATATTACCAATATGATACCAGTCCATGACATTGAGTTTGCATACCAATTCAGCCATGTCTAGCTCTGCATTTTCTGCAAATAGTGACATACCAAAATGAATTTTTACACTGAAACCGAAATAAAAGTTTTCATTAAGAACAAAACTGAAAGTGAAAAGTTTATTCAATAATCATCAGTTAATTAATTAACACTCATATAAAAGGTGAGTTGTATATAAATATTAAATTACACAAAAGCCAGCTTTTATATCAACTTTTTTAATAATATAAATTTGGTTTCTATTCCAATTCATTGTTGAAATATAAACAGTTAAACCAAGGTTGTACTAAAAGCTTGTTTTCATGACATATTTATTCAAATATAATTAAATAATGACAACAGGTTAAGTACATATAATGAATATGTACTATAGTGCATATATTTATCAAAATGCTTCTCTCTAATGCTCGAGTTTATGGACACTGAATGACTTAACTGGGGTAAATGAAACATTGCATTCCATATTTTTACAAGCTGTTTTATTGACATCTTTTTGTGGTTGAAACCCTGATTGAGACATGATACATTTCAGTAAGTTGTACTGTTTCTTTAAACATACAGTACCTTCTGATATTCATTCATGTTTATTTCATGCTGTAAATCAGAAGTATGTAAAGCAGAAGAGTTGATCGGTTCACTTGCGCTCCAAGCTGCCGCTTGAACTGAGGCCGCAAAAAGCATAAAGCTTATTGTGATAACTGGATGGTAGATGCAATACAAATAATGTTTAGTTAAGTTTTGTTTAAGCATAAACTAAAATAGAGTAATTAAATGTGAATTATTATCCAATTCTGGAATAAAAAAGATTTCAAAATCATAAAAATTGTTATAATTCAGTGAATCTATTTTTTCACACACTGACTAATTGTCTTTAATGCTGCCATCCTTGTATAAAAAAGAACCCAGTAGGCGGAATAAAAAAAAGTGAAGGTGAAATCAATTCAGTAATGAATTTAACTGCGATTATCACTATATACAGAATTGTAGACAAATGCATTGTGGGTTTGTCCTCTTCCATGTGTCTCACCTCCCCATGGGCTGTAGAATGCTGTAGATTGTATGAACAAGTGGGTTGCCAGGTTGGCTGAGGGTTAATCCACATGGCTGGAGACCAGAGGGGCTCGGGCAGCAGCAATTGTCGTAGCATGTGTATCAAAGTGATAAGCTCACGCCATCCAATAGGTTATTATCCTCCTCTGTCCGTGTCTGATTAGAGTGATTGAGCAAAAGGGATCTGTACTGTAAAAAAGGATTAATGTTTGCAGACAGAGGGGTCACACTGTATTGCTGCACCCCATAGACATATTTGACATTTAAATAGACATTTTTTGTCATGAGCGCTAGTGGTTAACACATAGTTTAGCAAAAGCTAACGCTGATACTGATTTATATTATATTATATTATATTATATTATATTATTTAATTCATAATATACAGGTGCATCTCAATAAATTAGAATGTTGTGGAAAGTTCATTTATTTCAGTAATTCAACTCAAATTGTGAAACTCGTGTATTAAATAAATTCAGTGCACACAGACTGAAGTAGTTTAAGTCTTTGGTTCTTTTAATTGTGATGATTTTGGCTCACATTTAACAAAAACCCACCAATTCACAATCTCAACAAATTAGAATACTTCATAAGACCAATAAAAAAAACATTTTTAGTGAATTGTTGGCCTTCTGGAAAGTATGTTAATTTACTGTATATGTACTCAATACTTAGTAGGGGCTCCTTTTGCTTTAATTACTGCCTCAATTCGGCGTGGCATGGAGGTGATCAGTTTGTGGCACTGCTGAGGTGGTATGAAAGCCCAGGTTTCTTTGACAGTGGCCTTCAGCTCATCTTCATTTTTTGGTGTCTTGTTTCTCATTTTCCTCTTGACAATACCCCATAGATTCTCTATGGGGTTCAGGTCTGGTGAGTTTGCTGGCTAGTCAAGCACACCAACACCATGGTCATTTAACCAACTTTTGGTGCTTTTGGCAGTGTGGGCAGGTGCCAAATCCTGCTGGAAAATGAAATCAGCATCTTTAAAAAGCTGGTCAGCAGAAGGAAGCATGAAGTGCTCCAAAATTTCTTGGTAAACGGGTGCAGTGACTTTGGTTTTCAAAAAACACAATGGACCAACACCAGCAGATGACATTGCACCCCAAATCATCACAGACTGTGGAAACTTAACACTGGACTTCAAGCAACTTGGGCTATGAGCTTCTCCACCCTTCCTCCAGACTCTAGGACCTTGGTTTCCAAATGAAATACAAAACTTGCTCTCATCTGAAAAGAGGACTTTGGACCACTGGGCAACAGTCCAGTTCTTCTTCTCCTTAGCCCAGGTAAGACGCCTCTGATGTTGTCTGTGGTTCAGGAGTGGCTTAACAAGAGGAATACGACAACTGTAGCCAAATTCCTTGACACGTCTGTGTGTGGTGGCTCTTGATGCCTTGACCCCAGCCTCAGTCCATTCCTTGTGAAGTTCACCCAAATTGTTGAATCGATTTTGCTTGACAATCCTCATAAGGCTGCGGTTCTCTCGGTTGGTTGTGCATCTTTTTCTTCCACACTTTTTCCTTCCACTCAACTTTCTGTTAACATGCTTGGATACAGCACTCTGTGATCAGCCAGCTTCTTTGGCAATGAATGTTTGCGGATTACCCTCCTTGTGAAGGGTGTCAGTGATTGTCTTCTGGACAACTGTCAGATCAGCAGTCTTCCCCATGATTAGCTGACTGGCATGTCACCATATTCTAATTTGTTGAGATAGTGAATTGGTGGGTTTTTGTTAAATGTGAGCCAAAATCATCACAATTAAAAGAACCAAAGACTTAAATTACTCCAGTCTGTGTGCACTGAATTTATTTAATACACAAGTTTTTCCTGAGTTGAATTACTGAAATAAATTAACTTTTCCACGACATTCTAATTTATTGAGATACACCTGTATAATATAAAAGTGATTTAATATTTAAAAAAATGCTTTTTGATTATTTGGTCTTTACAAAATGCTATTTAAAATAGAAATTGACTGAGAAATTATTTTAATTATTAACAAACCTAGAATGTGAGATTATCTGACATTATTAAATGTAAGCTAAGAAATTCTGTGAACTGTATTATTTATTTTAAAATGCACAATGCTTAAAATACATAAAATACTTTCTTTAAAACTTTTATGTGAATGTAATTATTTGACAGAATGGTCCCTTTACCTGAAAGATGAAGGTATGTCCTCTGTTCATCGTACCCATATAGTGTTTTCAGTTCTTTTTCATCCAGAATCCAATGCCAGACTTCTGAAATCTATAATAAACAAATGTGTCTGCTGCACAGGAATAAAGCAGTCTCGGACAGCTTTATGCTTTTATGTCTGTTTCCATTATTGTTGGTAGCAGCAATTGAGAATGGCTTTCCATCAGTGTTCATTACAGTGTTTATTCCCATAACTATGACTCTAAATTTAAATGTGTTCTCTAATACCGTACAATATGTTCATTTTGTAACGTGACCAGGAAGCAAATGTAACTAGCAATTTTCATCATACTACATAGCAGGGCTAGCCTTGACATTTGTTTCTGCCTTTTTATGATATTTTATATATTTATCAATATTTATGTTTGCTGTTATTTTATGTTTATATTGTACCAGAGGTTTGTAATTGATTAATTGAAACAGACTTCAGTTTTTGAGTCTTAGACATGAATCAAGCTTGTCAAGTCCATTTTTGCTCAGAAGTGTTTTAATGAAACAGTCTTTATGAAACTTAAAAGGATAGTTTACCCAAAAATGAAAATTCTGTCATCATTTACTCACACTCAGGTTGTTCCGAACTGTATGAGTTTCTTTGTTCTGTTGAACATGAAAGAAGACATTTTGAAGAATGTGGGTAACGTCTCGGTTACGTATGTAACGCTCGTTCCCTGAAGGAGGGAACGGAGACGTCACGTCGGATGACCGACGAAATTGGGATCTCGCCAGAGAGACCAATCCACTTCGAGTGTAACTAAACGAGCCAATGGACATTGGCATGCGATTATTGCATCCAGCTGCCGCTGATCACAGCGTGAGCATAAGAGGCAGCTGATGCACCGCATCAATTATGTTTTCGCTGAGGAGCCGAGCCGGCGACCCGGCAGCTCAGCGGTGGTACAGCGACTGTGGCGACGGGACGTGACGTCTCCGTTCCCTCCTTCAGGGAACGAGGGTTACATACGTAACCGAGACATTCCCCTTTCAGTCGGTCACTCCGAGTCACGTCGGATGACCGACGAAATTGGGATCCCTACCAAAGCGCCACAGGAGCTGCCCCTTCCAGTGCCCTGTGTAGGCCTCCTGTCCCTTCCTATAAGGCAGACGATAGGACCGGGCTCTACACAGAGAAGGTCAACTACTGGTGTTCCTTGAGCAACCAAAACAGTAGGACTAGGATAACACTGGGAAGCGTTCCCTTCCACTTGGAAGAGGCACACTGCGGAGTCACCTCCTCCCAGAGGGGGTTAAGTGACATTCAAACATGTGAAGTAACCCCGAAGGGCCCTATTGCACATGGAAGTCTCTGAGATGGCTCAGGCTGCATCTTTAGAGATGGCAGAACGTGGTCCGCCAGGGGAAACACGGCTCTAATAAGAATACCGTGGAACACACATATGGGATCCCGACAGGGTCTCTCATATGGGCACTAGCCTCGCACCAGATTTCAAGAATTCATTGGCTGAAGGCCTGGCGCCGGACGCCCCGCCGCGTCCGGACGCCGGAGTGCTGGAGGACTCAACAGGGTTTGCCTGGTTAAGGAACTCTCTGGAGAATTAGGCGTAAGGACGCCGCAAGCCGACTCTGAGCCGGCCCTCTCAGTGCCACTACCCGTTTGAGGTGAGAACACAGGAGGAAACCGGTTCGACACGTAGGCTATAAAACCTAGCGAACGTGTTGGGAGTCGCCCAACCCGCAGCTCTACAGATGTCTGCTAGCGAGGCACCACGAGCCAGCGCCCAGGACGATGCGACACCCCTAGTGGAGTGAGCACGCAACCTGAGTGGGCAGGGCACACCTTGTGCTTCGTAGGCCAAGGTGATGGCATCCACTATCCAGTGGGCCATCCTCTGCTTGGAGACAGCCTTCCCCTTCTGCTGTCCTCCGTAACAGACAAAGAGCTGTTCTGAGGTCCTGAAGCTCTGAGTTCTATCCACGTACTGACACAGTGCGCGTACAGGACAGAGCAAAGCTAGGGCTGGGTCTGCCTCCTCCAGGGGCAGCGCTTGCAGGCTCACTACCTGGTCCCTGAAGGGCGTGGTAGGAACCTTGGGCACATAGCCGGGCCGGGGCCTCAGTGTTGCACTGGAGTCAGCCGGCCCAAACTCAAGGCACGACTCGTCGACCGAAAATGCCTGCAGGTCCCCCACCCTCTTGATTGAGGCCAATGCAGTCAGGAGTAGGGTTTTCATAGAAAGAAACTTCAACTCGACTGACTGCAACGGCTCAAAGGGGGCAGTTTGTAGGGCTCTTAGCACCAAAGCCAAATCCCAAGAGGGAAGGGAGGGAGGCCTCGGAGGATTTAACCTCCTGGCCCCCCTAAGAAACCTGACGACCAGATCGTGCTTCCCCACCGACCTCCCCTCTATGGGGTCGTGGTGGGCAGAAATAGCAGCAACATATACTTTAAGGGTGGAGGGGGACAGCCTACGCTCCAGCCCTTGTTGCAAAAAGGAAAGCACGGCTCTGATCGAACATCTCCGGGGGTGCTCCTGGTAAGAGGAACACCATTCGACGAACAGGTTCCACTTCAGCGCATAGGCCCGTCTTGTGGACGGTGCTCGTGCTGAAGCGATAGTGAGCGCTACCTCCTGGGGCAGGTCACCTAGAACCTCCGCGTCCCGTCCAGGGACCACACATGAAGTTTCCACAAGTCTGGACGCGGGTGCCAGAGGGTGCCCCGTCTCTGAAAAAGCAGATCCTTCCTCAGAGGAATCGGCCAGGGAGGGGCTGTCGCGAGGAGCATGAGTTCCGGGAACCAGGTCCTGTTGGGCCAATATGGAGCCACTAACAGGACCTGCTCCTCGTCCTCCCTGATCTTGCACAATGTCTGTGCTAGCAGGCTCACTGGGGGAAACACATACTTGCGCAAGCCCTGGGGCCAGCTGTGTGCCAGTGCATCCGTGCCGAGCGTTGCCTCGGACAGGGAGTAGAACCACTGGCAGTGGGTGGTTTCTGGAGATGCAAACAGGTCTACCTGAGCAACTCCGAACCAACTCCAAATCAGCTGGACCGCCTGGGGATGGAGTCTCCACTCCCCAGGGAGTGCCGCTCGAGACAGCTCGTCGGCCACCTGATTGAACACTCCTGGGATGTGGATGGCACGAAGGGACCTCAGATGCTTCTGACTCCAGAGGAGGAGGTGGCGGGCGAGTTGCGACATGCGACGGGAGCGCAAACCGCCTTGCCGGTTGATATACGCAACGGTCGCAGTGTTGTCCGTACGGACCAGAACGTCCCTGCCCCGAAGGCGCCCTCTGAGGCCAGCAACTCGAGGCAATTGATATGCCAACGCAGAAGGGGGCCCGTCCAAACCCCTGATACTGCATGCCCGTTGTACGTGGCACCCCAGCCGGTGGCCGAGGCATCCGTGAATACCACAGCATGCCTGGATACCTGCTCCAGGGGCACTCCTGCCCGAAGGAACGAAGGATCTGACCACGGGCTGAAGGTCTTGCGGCAGGCCGGTGTAATCTGAACCCGGTGAGTACCGCTTTTCCACGCCCACCTCGGGATTCGGCCATGGAGCCAGTGCTGAAGCGGTCTCATATGGAGCAGACCGAGCGGAGCTATGGCCGCAGCTGCAGCCATATGCCCCAGGAGCCTCTGAAAGAGTTTCAGTGGGACCGCTGTCCTGCCTGATAAAGTCTTGAGGCAGTTCAGCACCGACTGAGCACGTTCCTGGGTGAGGCGTGCTGTCTGGTTGACCGAATCCAACTCCATGCCGAGAAAAGAGATCCTCTGCGTTGGCACGAGTTTGCTCTTTTCCCAATTGACCCGAAGGCCCAACTGGCTGAGGTGCCAGAGCACCAGGTCCCTGTGTGCGCACAACAGCTCTCGAGACTGTGCAAGTATGAGCCAGTCGTAGAGGTAGTTGAGAATGCGCACACCCCGTTCTCTCAGGGGAACAAGGGCCGCCTCTGCGACTTTGGTGAAGACACGAGGCGAAAAGGGACAGCCCGAAGGGCAGGACCTTGTACTGATATGCCCGACCGTCGAACGCGAATCGCAGGAATGGCCTGTGTCGCGGGAGAATCGAAACATGAAAGTACGCGTCCTTCAGGTCGATTGCTGCAAACCAATCTAGGGGACGGACGCATCCAAAAATGCGTTTCTGCATCAACATCTTGAACGGCATCTTGTGAAGTGCACGGTTCAAAACTCGCAGATCCAAGATCGGTCGTAACCCACCGCTTTTCTTGGGCACAATGAAGTAAGGGCTGTAAAACCCCGACCTCATATCGGCTGGATTGCATCCTTCGCCAGTAGGACTGCAATCTCCGCGAGCAAGACAGGGGCATCGACGGCTTTGACTGAAGTGAACCGGATGCCCCTGAACTTGGGGGGACGCCGGGCGAACTGAATCGCATAGCCGAGTCTGATGGTCCGCAGGAGCCACCGGGATGGACTGGGGAGCACTAACCAGGCTCCGAGAGACCGCACCAGCGGGGCCAACGGGCCCACCGACATGCCCGCAGTGGGGCAGCGAGGTGGAACACAGGGACCGGCCCGAGGGCCTGTGACGGCAGGGGGCGGGGTCTGGGAGTGTAGTGTAGCACTCACCTGATTTCTCCTCGCGTGGGAGGAGACACAGGAACCCGGCTTGAGGCTTGTGACAGCCCGGCGTTTGACGACTTGAAGCGGGGACTGGAGTGCTACTGCCCTTACCTGGCTCCACGAATGGGCAGGAGGGGTGCTCTTGAACAACCACCCGCTGCCTGCTAGCGAGAGAGGAGGAGGGAAGCGATCCTGTGATGCATGGATCACCACTCTCCTCCTCTTGAGACCCAGAGATTGAGGAGACCGCTCTTTACTGATGTTTTGGGTACCGCTGGCTGCTGGGCCAGCGGCGGAACAAAATGAACCAAATTGATACTCCACCCGGCCCTCCTCCGGGGGAGGGAGTGGTGCAGTCACCATCTCCCGATGAGCAGTCTCCTCCATCTCTGGGTCGACCATCCCAGGGCCTCTTGTACTTGCCACCAGGTTTGGCGGGGTCCTGGACGGGCTGGGCGTCCTGCCTGCGACCGGCTCCACGACGCTGCCTGGTGAAAGGCTGCTGCGGCTGCGTGGGAGCGGGGGCGGCCGCAGGGGGCGCCCACGGCGACGAGCAGGCTGAGTGGCTGCAGCCGGAGTGGAAGCAGCAGGTTTCCTCCGGCGCATGATGTGTTTGCCTCAGTCTGCTTCTGGGCTGCCGAGAACTGCTGGGCAAAGCTCTCGACAGCGTCGCCGAAAGGGCCGGTCTGTGACACGGGAGCATTCAGGACCTGTACCTTCTCCTGCTCCTTCATGTCAGCGAGACACAGCCAGAGATGGCGCTCCTGGACGTCGCACGACCCAGAGACTGTGCGGTCACCTTCGTCGCTCGAAGCGCGAGGTCCGCAGCAGCACGCAGCTCATGTAGAACCGCCAGGTCGTGACCACCCTCGTGCAGGTCTTTCAGGTCTTTGGCCTGGTGGACCTGAAGTAACGCCATGGCGTGGAGGGCAGAAGCCGCCTCCCCACAGGCTCTATAAGCACTGCCAGTTAGACCTGACGAATACTTTACCGGCCCGTGAGGGGAGACACGGGTCACCCCGCAGGGTGGAATCGGCTGTTGGACACAGTTGCATGGCCACAGACGCTCCACCGAGGGGATGCCGCATACCCCAAAGCGGCCCCACCATCGAGGGTGGTGAGACCGGAGGAACCACAAGATTTGTTTCGGGCAGTGAAAGGTGCCTTCCACGACCTTGTAAGCTCCTCATGCACTTCCGGAAAGAATGGCACCGGAGGGGGGCGCTGAGAACCAGCGCGACCCCCACCGAGAAACCACTTGTCCAGCCTCGAAGGATCGGGACACAGTGGCTTTTTAGAATTCCACACGAGCCCGACATTCTCGGCGGCCCGGGAAAGCATAGCCGTCATCTCTGGGTCTGGCACGGACAACGCTACCACACCCGAAGGGGGCAACGCAGCCGGGTCATCATCCCCGGAGAGAGGGCCCGCCCTCCGATGCAGTGATCGACATCTGGTCATCAGAGGGGGCACCGAAGGAAACGCGTGGCCAGCGCGCTCCTTCGGCAGCTCCACCGGCTGCGGAGTGCTTGAGGGGTGAGGAGCTCCACTTGGGGAAGCCCTCACCGTAATCCTCAAATCACCTCTGACTCCACCGGATCCAGTGTGCACGCCGGATCGCGGCAGGCAGAGGGACTCCGGCATGTTTGACATAGCGGAGTCGCACTCCGAGATGGTCATGTCCCCATAAGAAGAACATGAACCATCCACGAAAGCCACCTCAGCGTGCTGAATGCCCAGGCACGTGAGGCAGCAATCGTGACCGTCCTGAGGTGCCAGGAAACGACCACACCCAGAAACGCACGGGTGAAAAGACATCTTTAAAAAGACGCGATCACCCGTGTTGCTCTTTTAGAGAAATTGCTCTTTCAGAGAAATGCTCTTTTAGTGCTGAAGCACGCAGGGGAACTGGCCACCGCACACTCCCAGTGTGGCTGTCAGCAGGAAGACGATCTTTCTCTCCCGGACACCATGACCACCGCTGCCGTGCCGTAACGCCCGCACTCGCTCGCAGAACACTCTCTTGGAAGGGAGAGCAGTAGCTTCAACCACTACCGCTCGGCTCCGAAGCGAAAGGATAATTGATGCGGTGCATCAGCTGCCTCTTATGCTCACGCTGTGATCAGCGGCAGCTGGATGCAATAATCGCATGCCAATGTCCATTGGCTCGTTTAGTTACACTCGAAGTGGATTGGTCTCTCTGGCGAGATCCCAATTTCGTCGGTCATCCGACGTGACTCGGAGTGACCGACTGAAAGGGGAACCAAGCAGTTGCTGGTCTCCATGTATGGAAAAATACAATGGAAATCAGTGGGGACCATCAGCTGTTTGGTTGCACACATCTTAAAATATTTTCTTTTATGTTCAACAGAAGAAAGAAATTCATGTTTGGAACACCTTGAGGCCAAGTAAATGATGACATTTTCTTTTTTGGGTGAACTACCTCTTTAATGGCCAAAGAACAAAACATTACAATAATGCAAAAATATATCATGAATATTCAATGTATATTGCCCAGTCCACTGAAACTGCCCATTTCTATCCATGTTAACTCTATTATTTGTTAGAGACTCTACAGATTCAGTTTACTGATAGCTACTCATTTAATGTCTATATACCGTAAGTAACTTGTCCTTGTTGTTTTCAGGGCAAAGCAGAAATTAACATGAAATGACCACCTTTAATCAGCTAAACTGAAGCGTTTCTTAAGTGTATCAGGCAGTGAAAAGAAATTGTTTTCCTCTCTAAGGAACTGCAGGCATTCAAACATTTTTTAAGAATTCAGTGAGATATTACTGTTGAAATCAAAGCTTGTTTGACTGGAAGGGCATCCAAAAGTGCTTCAAATTCCCATGCAGGGTTGACTGCGATACAGACCCAAACTTGAATCACCCTCCAGAGTGGATGAGGCAATCACACAGCCGCTGGTTTGATTGATCTGGGCAGGAAACTCCAACACGAGGCCCGTTGACTGCTTTCTGAAATACTAATAGCCTTCCAGGAAATTAAACTGAGAGCACAGCCTTATTTATTTCTTAGAATATGTACTCACATACTCTAGACAAGGTGATATAATTGACATGTAATGTGAGGACATGAGATTGGAGTGTTGATTTGTTGCTCTGAATATGGCTGCTATGGAAACATGATCTAGTAATGGGGCTTTTCAATTCCAGCTGTGGAAACCCAGTGGACAGAATTAACAAGCGCTAATTGATTAATGACTAAACCTGATGTCTTGGGGGTTGGGCTAAAAATATTCTATTAGCAAAGTACCATTTGAGTCATTTGATGAAGTGCACTAAACACAAAAATATTTTGAAAGTTATATTATAAATTCTTAAGACTTATTATATTTAAAAAATAAATAAATAAATAAATAAAAATAGGACATATCAAAAATAAGACATTATCTTAAATGTTGTTTTTATTTTATTATGTAAAAATATTAATTCAAATATTTCAAATAATTAATTACATTTTTGTATACTTATGTAAAAAAATTGAATGTTAAACGATAAAATGCTATGTTTATTGGTTTTTCCACTAGAACATTTATACTTGAATAACAAACTTTAATTTGAATTAAACAGTTAATTAAATACAATTTATTAAATTTATATGGTGAATTAATTTTATCAATGTGGGTTTTGATTTCCCTTGAATCAAGCTTGCCAAGTCAATTTTTACACAGAAATGAATTTTAAAGTAATTAGTGATGATTGTTTTATTGAAACTTAAAGGGATAGTTCACCCAAAAATTCTGTTATCATTTACTCACCCTCAGGTAAATTAATTGTACACTTAAAAAAATAAAGTAAAAAATAAATAAAGAATGTTAAATGATAAAAGTGCTCTGTATATTGTTTTTTCCCCATCATCAATTATACTTATATAACAACCTTTAATTTGAATTAAACAGCTAATTAAATACAGTTTATTAAATTTATACGGTGAATTAAATAATTTTATCCATGTGACTTTCCACACCACTTATTTGCTGTACCTCAATAGTGTCATGTTATTGTCACATTAAAAGACATAAGGAAGAGGAAGTGACATTATTTGAGTCTTCAGAGGAGCCAAGTTGGCAAGTTGGTTCAGAATTTCTTGTTTTTTATGCTTGACAGGATTTATAAAGCTTAACATATCCTCTCTGTCACAAAATAGACAGAAAAAAAAATATTTATTTAATGTTGCTTCTATTTATAAAAATGTTGTCATTATGTTGACTCTTGAATGCTAATGATCTGAGGACATGCTAACCTTGAAAACAGGAAGAGCAGCAGTCATTTTGGAATGAAATATTCCACAGCCATTTTTATTCAATTATCTCAAAATGACACAAAGCAGTGTACTGTGTATATGCACTGTTAAAAATCCTTTCCAAAACTGAAAAAGCACCTATTTCAGTGAACTAAACCCATGTTAGGACATTGTTCTAGTGTGAAAATATGAGTGCATTTATGTTGACACTTGAGAAAGATTAGCAAGTAATGATATGCACCGGCATGTTGAGATGCCGGAGATGAATATCTGTTTGTAATGCTTATGTCATTCATATAATTCCCTCATGACGCTGTCGCATAACTCATATAGAAAGATAATCCTCCTCTGCATGTACGAGTGGTCTCCAGTCTGCAGGGAGCATCCAGATGTCGTAGTGTAGACGTCAGAAAGCACTCAAAGCACTCTTTAATCAATAATAATCCAGAGACCACCTTCCGCATGCCCCTTTGAGGCCTGCTCAGTGATGTCTGCTTCATGAATTCTTGACGTCATATGGAAGGACATTAGCACAGTCATATGGTGGGCTGTGAGAAAGACACTGATTTTCTAAAAATAGATGGTGTGAAACTAGGCCAGGGTGCAGAGCAGGCAGCTGGCACACAGGAAGAGAATACTTTTGTGTGTGTGTGTGTGTGTGTGTGTGTGTGTGTGTTTGTTTTGTTTCGGCATTCAGAAGGAGACCTTGCAACATAATGCATTTTGGCAGCGTTTCCTGTCATTGCCTAAACCCTCTGCAGTAGCCTGGTGTGCACTATTAGATCTTTGAGATGTCTTCATTCCAGGTGGTGTCAGTGCCTATTACTTCTGTGTGTTCACCAGTGTTGGGGAACTACTTTGAAACTGTTTCATTCCATGCTATATGTTTCTCACTGTTTAAAGTAGTTGAACTACTGCCAAAGGGGCTCTTTTGAAATAGCTGGCTACAATACAAGCTAGTAACAGAAAATAACTACGTTGAGGCAATATCTTTTTAAAGTATATTTTACAATGATATAATTTTGAATTTAATGATAGCCCTGTTTTGCTTGCACAAAAGCGAGTGAGTAAAGGAACAGTCAACATGACATTATTTGACTTGACAGATAAACTGCAGTTCAAAAGTTTGGGGTTGGTGAGATTTAATGTTTTTGAAAGAAGTAGTATATCATAAGGCTTCAATTCTTTGACCAACAATACAGTTAAAACAGTGATACAGAAATATTATTACAATTTAATGTGTGTAACTGTTTTATCTTTGAATATATTTTAAATGTAATTTATTCATGTGATGGCAAAGTTGAAATTTCAGCTGAATTTTCATTACTTCCGTTTTCAGTGTCAATGATCCTTCAGAAATCATTCTAATATGCTAATGTGCTAAAGAAACATTTATTATTATCAGTGTTGGAAACTGTTGTGCTGTATTATTTTAGGATTCTTTAATGAATAGAAAGTACAAAAGAATGGCATTTATTTGAAATGGCTGTTATAAGTTTCTTTACTGTAACGTTTGATCAATTTATCAACTTTGTATCAATCAATTAAACTTTTGATGCATACTTGCCGAATCTTAAGGACTCAAACCTTTTGAAACGTAGTGTACATTTGCATTAAATGCATCTAAAAACTACCCTAGTTTTTAAAGTCGAAAACATAGTGATGAGCTAAATATTAGCTATAAAGAACTAAAACACTGTAACAGTTAGTAAATCTGTTTCTATTTATATGAACAGTCCAAACAAACAAACAGTCTTTTCCAAATGAGTTACATTATGAAAAAAAAAAACTACAGCGATGTAGCATTTTGTCGGATCACAATTCTACTTATTAAAAAGGGAGCTTGTATCCACAAAATCTACACTACTGTTAGCTGGATTATTACAGTAGATGATGAAAAGTGAGTGTCTTTTTGTGTTTTATGAGTCATTATATCAACTGTTATTTGTTAAAAATCACTGAGTTGTTCATGACTAAAACAAATCTTATTATCCTTTATTTAAATTTGCATGTCTTCAAATCTATATCAAGCTATAAATCAACAATAATCTGCTCAATGAATTAAGAGTTTCAATACCCTACTCATGTCATTTTTATTATTATCATGAGTCATTTTACATGGTTCCTTTCCTTGTTGTGATTGAGACTGACTCACATGACAAACTGAACGAACATCACGTCCACTTTCGTTCAGTTGCTCATGCTACTGAAAATTGTAATTAAGTTACTTGCATTGCTATGTTTAATTTTGCTTCTCCCTAACACTGGCGTTCACTCATTTAGTAATGCATTGTTATAGGAACTACCTTACAATTATTATTTTGTGCATAAACATACTGTGGTACTTCTTCTGTATCACTGTAATGAATCTTTTGCAACAATGGAGAGACCGTAAACATTAAAAACCAAAAGTGCATGAATAAAAATTTGTGAGTTTGTGTAAAAAAAAAAAAAAAAAAAAAGCAGCCTTGAAGTGCTTTGTAAGTGGAGATCAGTGGAGGAAACATCATCAAGCAAGCACACTGCAGTGCACCGGAGCTCTGTTCTCCTGCTTCGAGGGGAAATCAATAATACAGGCACTTTGCCTCATCAGTCGCTTACGCATCTTTGAGATGTACTATAAGGTAATGCTTAGATGAGGGTATTTTTGTCTGCGAAATTGCTTGGAAATGCAAGTCCAAGATTCTTCTACATACAGAGCAACTGGTGTAGTGCAAATTACATCTGCTGGAGCAACGTGAATGATTGCAGTGCCTCACCTTGAATTTGATTTGGCTGAAAGCATCAGTCTCATGTGGCAGGGATTTTATTTCCCTCCATGACAGCTTTCTGCAGAGTGGCTGGTTGATGATGCGACCTCAAATGATCCGGCAAACTGAACTACATCACTTTTTCATTTCTTCCCTAATGCAGCTCCTCCAAACGTTCGGATCATCCACTCCGGTCACGCATGCAACATTGAGGAGGAGCGCTACACGGAGAGGGTGTACACCATCCGGGAGGGGGAGACTTTGGAGCTGACCTGTCTGGTCTCGGGGCATCCTCGGCCACAGGTGAGGCTCTGAGTGTTTACTGACTTCTGACCGCTTCAATCATCAGCGCGAGGCTGCTCATAGCTGGTGTCACCATAGGACTTCTAATGGCTGCGGCTGGCATATTTGCACAAGATTGGAGAGATAAAATGTCTGGAAATGGAATGATATTAAGAATCTTCACGTTTGGAATCAAATTGCGAGTATTCTAGCTTATTCTGACTTAAAACAGAGTCAAGGAAAATGGAATAAAAAAGAGAACCTCATACATCCAAATAAGGAAAAATAACTATTCATAAAGTGTGCTACATAGATGAAAATGGTTGGAAATGGAAAATAAATTTGAGTTACAAGACATCCTGTGGTGTTGAAAAATACAATATAGTAACATTTGATATTCAGAGAACTGTGCCAGGCATCATTTCAAGTATATTTAGTATATTTATTATAGAGACTGTATATTATATATTATATATTATATGATTCTATGATTATGTGATTTGTGTGATAATGCACAGTATATATATATATATATATATATATATATATATATATACTTACATGCACACACATACTACCTATATAAGTAATATATGATAATACATAATACAGAATACAAGATATATAAGAGAAATATATATAGATATATGTAATCACGTTGGTGAATTGCCATGTATAAAATCATGTAAATTAGTTTAAAGGCCACCTATTATGCCCCTTTTTACAAGATGTAATATTGGTCTTGGGTGTCCCCAGAATGTGTCTGTGAAGTTTCAGCCCAAAATATCCCACAGATCATTTATTATAGCAGCTAGAAAATGTCATTTTTGGGGTGTGTCTAAAAAAGACCTGTTTTGGAGTGTATCACTTTAAATGCATATGAGCTGCATATTCCCACCCCGTCTCCAGAAGAGGGCGTCGCGTATATGTCTCTCTGCATTGCATATCTAACTTACAGCAATAAACAACCAGTAGAAGCAACATAACTGTGAGCGAGAGAACCGGTGTTCAGCCATACATATGGGAAGCTAAATGCACTGAATGTGGGACGAAACAGTGCGATGTTACAGAGCTCGCGCCGCGTTGACCTGTCATCAGCGCGGATCAATAGACCGAGCCTCGCAACCGCGCTACTGAACGAACAGCGAACTAATCTCACTAGCGTGGTGCTGATCAGTTAAAATACTTAAATAACTTACACACACAAACACAGTGAAAACACTAAGCACTGTAACGACATGACATTCACAAAGGAGTCTGGAGTGATAAACGTATTTTGGTAGATTTTGAGGCACATTTAGGCATTTAGGTAGATTTTAAGGCGCGTTACCTTGAAAAATGAAAGTCTTCAGCAACTCAGATGTTGAGAGAAACTGAAGACTCTTATGTTCTTACATACAAACACAGAGCATCGGGAGACATTGTTGAGGTTACAGCTGCTCGAGATCGGAGAAAATGGAGGACAGCTTACAACTCACTGAGGGCGGGAACTATAGCAGTGCAGAGCTGTCAATCAACCCCCGTGGCCCGCCCTATGCAATGTGACGTCACATTGCATAGAGAATCAAAACGGCAGGCCTAATGAGACTGATCTGGTTTAAAGGGGATTAAAAATGAGGAGTGGGTGGATTTTTATCATTGTAGGGTGATTGTGTTCACACACTGTCAACACACATTTATGTCTAAACACCATGTAAAAGTGGATTTTGCATAATAGGTGCCCTTTAAATTAATTCAATAGTTTTTTTTTTTTAAATTAATTATATATGAAGAATTTCCCAAATGGTATCTGAGGTACCACCATATAAAGCATAAAGCATGTCAGATACTTCAGGGTAAGCTGTGCCATATTAATAGTGAAGATTTGTCTCCATATGCAGGGAATAATATTACAAATGCTCTACAAAAATGGTTTCACTGTATTCAAATATTCTGAATATTAAGCATTTCCTTGCCGATTTGTGAATAATTTGCCGGCAAATAAGAATTTGAAATGGGGTTGTGCATTTGAAAATTGCTTTTTCTCATTTACATTCATATTTTTATTTGAGATGTAAATTAGTCGTGTTCCCCAATGATTCAGCTTACCCTTCGACATGACACAGCTCACCCCAAATGTGAGGCAGATTTTTTTTTCCAAGTAATTTTAATATTGTCCCATGTTATAGATACTTTAATTGACAGCAGTCATCCTGAAATTGTCGTAATACCATTCTCCTCTACTCACCTTTACCATATCTGTTACTTAAATATGACCAAGTGACAAAATAGGCAGGAATTATGGTGCTACTGTGAGTCCTAAATCAATGTTATGCTTCTAAGCTCAAGAGGACGCCATATAATCCTGAATAATATGACATTTTGATTATCAGAGGAAGATAACAACATTCTGTGTTTCTGCTTCATGCACTCCTGTATGTATCATTCATCTGTTACGCTTCTGGACTCGCTGCAGTACTCTCCATTTCACCCTCACTCAAGTGGTCTTAATTCTCTCAACGCCCCACTCCTTGTCGTATCTTGCAGAGGGCTTATCAGTTCCGTAGCCTGTGTGCGGTTTTAGATAGGCAGCACTCTACGCCTCTCATCTTGGTCTCAGTGCTGCATTTTCAGTGGAGAGGTAGAGCAGTCCCACTGAGTTAGTGCAGGAGAAGAGACGGCCACGAGGGAAATCACTGAATCTGCACGACTGCAGAAGAGCTCAGTGATTCCCCGAGGAGCACTGTCAGACCTCAGAACGCTAGGAAGAGTCCTAAAATCTAAATGTTTGCTAAGAAATCCTCCTGGCGGTGTGGTGTCATAGTTTTGAGGTAAGCCTTCATTTTGCATTCTACACACAGTTTCTGTGAGGAGTTGGCATTTTTTTAATGCTCCTGTGACATTCTTCTCCTCAAATCAGAGTGGTGCTGTCCATTTCATTCACCTCCCTGCGGCCAGGTTCCTGACGGGAGCAGGTATCAGAGATGAACGGGGCGGGCAGGGTGTGATGAGGTACACCTGAAGATAATGGTGCCTCATCACTGTTGCCGTTAAGTGCTAAGTGCATCTCTCCTCAGGCGGTTTGCATGCACAGTGTAGTGGCTGGAAGGCCGAGCCAGTGGAGGAGGCTGCCGCCCCATGTGCCCTGGACCTGGAGGGGAGCAAGAAGGTGTATAATACCTGTAGAAATCCATCCGTTAACATGCCCACACTCTTAAGAAAAATGGTTCTAAACAGTACCAGAAAAGGGTTCTTCGGCTTGTAACAATAGCAGAACCCTTTTTAGTGCTAAATAGAACCTTTTTTATACGGTTGCATACAGAACCATGCTTTGAAAATGCTATATAGGACCTTAATGGTGTTATAAATAACCTTTTTAATGATACTTTTTAAGTATTATTTGTATATATTATTTATTAATATTGTATTTTTACCCCTCTATCTGCCTGGTCTTATAATCTATCTTACCTATCTTATATCTTATAGTATACTTGTAATATCTTATAATATAAGTGTCTATTAGGGTTTTACATGAAATCATCAACAACAACAACGTGTCAATTTTTTTGTTTTTTTAATGACGTGAAATTGTAGCAAAAATGACAGTGTTCTAACAACAGTTATTAATACATTAATGAATGACAATAAATAAAAATAGAACATAAAATAGTGTATTGAAGACCAAGCTCCAGTAAATATCTTCACAATCCTCTATGATGCCTTTAAGTTAATCATTATCTGTAATTTGGCGTGATTGAATGGCAGTTTCTCTCTGCAGATGATGAGGTTGTAGCATCTTAAATGCACAATTGAGTTTAGATATGCAATGTGTCTGCTTTCATTTGTTTATATGAAAACAATTGTTTATGAAGGTCCAAAAGTAGTATGTGAGCACTTCACAATGTTAAAAGGAAAAAGTAATATAAAGTCATGGGATAGCTGGGTATGTTTATGCATAAACAACAGTAATAAAAATATCTAACAAGATGGATCATAAATTCAATATCTTTGTTACTTTGTGAAGAAAAGGAGAATATCCTTAACTGAATAGAGCTGGTCACATGTACATGTTATCTTAAACTAAAAAGAGAAAAGACATAGAAAAACCAATTAGCATTTGAAAGTTATAATTTATAGACATTTTAAGAAAGAAATTATTTACCTGTTGAGAGTGTTGACAGTCTGTGTAGTTGGATAACTGAGCTCCAAAAAATCAGTAATGATGCATCTTAGAGTGTAGCCTCGGTTAGGGTTTCACATTAAAACAACAACAACAATAACCACAACAGCAGCATGTTGTGTGAATTAAGTATGTTTTTATTGACAAGCAAAATTGGCAGTGCTCATAACAACAGTTATTAGCTGAATACATTAATGAATGACAATTGACAATGAACATGAATAAATACATAAAGAAGTAAAACACAAAATAAGAACAAAAATAGATGTGATGAAAAACAAGTTTCAGTGAAACAATCACATTCCAGTCAATATGAGTCCATTATTTTGGTGTGATTAAGTGGTGATTTTTCTCTGCAGATGATGAGGTTGTAGGATGTGATACATCTGAAATACACAATTGAGTTTAGAGTTACAGTGTGTCCATGTGTTTATGTAAAAATAATTATGTTTATGAAGGCCAAAAGCAAAAATGGATAGTATGTGAGCCCTTCACAATCTTAAAAGAAAAAAGTGATAAAAAGTCATGGGATAGTTTTAATATTTTTTTGTGACTGGGTATGTTTATACATAAACCCAAGTAATAATTTAAAAAGTCTAACAATATGAATTATAAATTCATTGTCTCTTTTACTTACTTAGTGGAGGAGAGAAGTTTCCAAAGCTTAGCAGAGCCGCACACACTTAGGCTATATGTGACCAAAAACTAAAAAAAAAAAAAAAAGATAACATGTTTGTTTGGAAACCGGTTACAATTTTAAAGTTAAATTTGTATTTAAGTTTAAGAATGAAATCATTTACCTGTTGAGAGTGTGTTGAAAGTCTGTGTAGTTGGATCACTGAACTCCAGAAAATCAGTAATGAAGTGCTTTAACAGTTACAGATTAGAAAAACAAAAGGGCGGGGAACAAAGAACCCTAAACTCTAACAAAGAACCATTTTGGCATAAAAAGGTTCTTCAGAATGCTATGGTTCTAAATAAAACCATTACTGCATGTAAAAAACTTTTAAAGAACCATGTTTTTTAGAGTGCATTCATCTTAATGCCAAATGATCGATGCTGTATGACTCCCTAGAAGTATGCAACTTGAAATCTGCCATATTTGCTTACAGGTTTTCAGTTCTAGCCAATCGAGCCAATAATCTGAGCCATAAATGCATTTAAAATATTTAATGCTGCCAAAACAAATCTAATCAGTACCTTTAATGAAATGTTAGTGATATATGCTGCTTGTAAATAAAACAAATACATAGTCAGAATTCATGGCTACTTTTGAATGGCCCTCATTAATAGGTGTAGTTATGGCAAATACCAGCAGGTGTGACAAAAATTATAGAGTGCAACAGTGACTGCCTTCTTTTTTAGTTGCCTTTGTTCCAGGCAGTTTTCAAAAAGAGATGTCTTTGGTTCAGAGATATACTGTAAGCCATGAACCTGTAAGCCATATATATATATATATATATATATATATATATATATATATATATATATATATATATATATATATATATATATATATATATATATATATATTATAAATACAACTATTACAAAAGGTTCAAGCGGTTATTGATGATCCAGAAGGAAAAACAATGCATTAAAAGCCAGGGGCGTAACTTTGAACAGAATGAAGATGTGTACATTTTTCTTATTTTGCCTAAATACCATATTTAGGCTCTTAAAGCGTCATGTTTCCTTCTGGAGAATCAGTGAGTGTTTGAACTTTTTGTAATAGTTGCAAATAAGTTCCTCGGTTGTTCCTCAGTGTGAAAAGATAAAACAGTCATTGTTGGAAAGGGTTTAAATACACAAAATATACTGCAAAAACAAAGAATTTGTGGGACCTAAAGGTTTTTTTCTGAAGAACAGCTGGCACTTTCAAAGGGATAGTTCACCCATAAATAAAAATTATCCCATAATTTATCCACCCTCAAGCCATCCTAGGCGTATATGACTTTCTTCTCTCAGAGCTCTGTTCCAGAGATATAAGCCATGAACCAAACCAATGGATATAACCAATGGATTATATATATATATATATATATATATATATATATATATATATATATATAGATAGATAGATAGATAGATAGATAGATAGATAGATAGATAGATAGATAGATATAGATATAAATGTTAATTATTTTACCAAAATCCAAAATAAGAGGGATCATACAAAATGCATAAAATAAAAATGTTATTTTTAGTAGTAATATTTAGTATGTTTAGTAGTGACCTGAATAAGATATTTCACATAAATAACGTTTACATATAGTCAACAAGAGAAAATAATAGTTGAATTTATAAAAATTACACCATTCAAAAGTTTACATACTCTTGATACTTAATTCTGTGTTGTTACCTGAATGATCCACAGCTTTTTGTTGTTGTTGTTGTTGTTTAATGATAGTTGTTCATGAATCCCTTGTTTGTCCTGAACAGTTAAACTGCCCGCTGTTCTTCAGAAAAATCTTTTAGATCCCACAAATTCTTTGGTTTTTCAGCATCTTTTGCATATTTTAACCCTTTCCAACAATGACTATGATTTTGAGATCCATCTTTTCACACTAAGGACAACTGAGGGACTCATACGCAACTGTTACAAAAAGTTCAAACGCTCATTGATGCTCCAAAAGAAAAAAATGATGCATTAAGAGCCAGGGGTGTAAACATTTGAACAGAATAAAGATGTGTACATTTTTTTTATTTTGCCTAAATATCATTTGGTTTTCATTTAGTACTGCCCTTCAGAAGCTACAGAATATACCACCTCCAGGCTCTTAATGCATCGTGTTTCCTTCTGCAGCGTCAGTGAGTATTTGAACTTTTTGTAACAGTTGCATGTAAGTCCCTCAGTTGTCCTCAGTGTAAAAAGATCATACAGTCATTGTTGGAATGGGTTCAAATATGCAAAAGATGCTTGAAAAAAAAAAGAATTTGTGGGACCTGAAGGATATTTTTATTTTTATTTTTTTTTTATATTTTTATTTTTTTTTTGAAGAAAAGCTGGCACTTTAACTGTTCAGAACAAAGGACTCATGAACAACTATCACAAACCAAACAAACAAACACACAAAAAAACAGCTAAAGACTATAGACTATATGTAAACATATTTTATGTGAAATCTTATTCAGGTCAGTACTAAATAAAAAATAACATGCATTTTGTATGTGGTCAGAATTATTGACCAAAAAGTTTGTAAAAATAAATCTGCTATGTTTACCCTTTTGATTATCCATTCAAAACTCTTACAAAAATCTAACCTTTTATATATATCCACATTTACTCTGTGCTGTTTAGGGTTGGTTTGTCTGTTTTATGTCCAAAATCAAACAGAACCACTATCAAATTAAGGCAAAGTATAATTTATGGATCATTTTATGCTTATAAATTGTATGTTTGATGACTGATATTCAGGCAGTTTGTTGTTTTAATTGTTTAAGCGAGCATGTGTTTAGTTGTGTTAGTGCATGCAGAGGGCATTTTTTTGGCTGTGAATGCCCTAATGCATTTTGAATGTTCTGTGCTGCTTTTGCCTCCTAGTCTTCATTGTAAAAAGATAGGAAGATTTTTGCTGGCAGCCTCATTTTGAATAAATGAACTTGTGCCGCTTCTGATCTCATCTCCGGCTTTTGCTGACTCCCTTACCTTGAGTGTAAATAAGGAAAGATTTTTAATGAATTATCTGCTCTTTTCCGCTTTAAAGCACTCTTGCCATTTCTGCTTTTTAGAAGTTAATGACAGTAAACATGAAATATGACTATTTCCAGACCTATCCGAAGCAGAAGGTATCACATAATGCAGTAGGTTGTCGGAAAATGTACTACAGGAACATTTATTATCTAAAATGACAAAGCGTACTTGGTACCGGCACAGCTTATTTCTATGATACAGTACAAACACAAAATCAAAAAGTTGTTCTGAAATGGATGATGTATCAACGACCATCATGTGTAATTGTTAGGAACAAACAAACATTTTTTCATGTTTTATCATCCCAGTCAAAGCATGTGTATATACAGCTGCATCTCAATAAATTAGAATGTTGTGGAAAAGTTCATTTATTTCAGTAATTCAACTCAAATTGTGAAACTCGTGTATTAAATAAATTCATTGCACACAGACTGAAGTAGTTTAAGTCTTTGGTTCTTTTAATTGTGATGATTTTGGCTCACATTTAACAAAAACCCACCAATTCATCTCAATAAATTAAAATATGGTGACATGCCAATCAGCTAATCAACTCAAATTCAAAACACCTGCAAAGGTTTCCTGAGCCTTCAAAATGGTCTCTCAGTTTGGTTCACTAGGCTACACAATCATGGGGAAGACTGCTGATCTGACAGTTGTCCAGAAGACAATCATTGACACCCTTCACAAGGAGGATAAGACACAAACATTCATTGCCAAAGAAGCTGGCTGTTCACAGAGTGCTGTATCCAAGCATGTTAACAGAAAGTTGAGTGGAAGGAAAAAGTGTGGAAGAAAAAATGCACAACCAACCGAGAGAACCGCAGCCTTATGAGGATTGTCAAGCAAAATCTATTCAAGAATTTGGGTGAACTTCACAAGGAATGGACTGAGGCTGGGGTCAAGGCATCAAGAGCCACCACACACAGACGTGTCAAGGAATTTGGCTACAGTTGTCGTATTCCTCTTGTTAAGCCACTCCTGAACCACAGACAAAGTCAGAGGCGTCTTACCTGGGCTAAGGAGAAGAAGAACTGGACTGTTGCCCAGTGGTCCAAAGTCCTCTTTTCGGATGAGAGCAAGTTTTGTATTTCATTTGGAAACCAAGGTCCTAGAGTCTGGAGGAAGGGTGGAGAAGCTCATAGCCCAAGTTGCTTGAAGTCCAGTGTTAAGTTTCCACAGTCTGTGATGATTTGGGGTGCAATGTCATCTGCTGGTGTTGGTCCATTGTGTTTTTTGAAAACCAAAGTCACTGCACCCGTTTACCAAGAAATTTTGGAGCACTTCATGCTTCCTTCTGCTGACCAGCTTTTTAAAGATGCTGATTTTATTTTCCAGCAGGATTTGGCACCTGCTCACACTGCCAAAAGCACCAAAAGTTGGTTAAATGACCATGGTGTTGGTGTGCTTGACTGGCCAGCAAACTTACCAGACCTGAACCCCATAGAGAATCTATGGGGTATTGTCAAGAGGAAAATGAGAAACAAGACACTAAAAAAATGCAGATGAGCTGAAGGCCACTGTCAAAGAAACCTGGGCTTCCATACCACCTCAGCAGTGCCACAAACTGATCACCTCCATGCCACGCCGAATTGAGGCAGTAATTAAAGCAAAAGGAGCCCCTACCAAGTATTGAGTACATATACAGTAAATGACCATACTTTACAGAAGTCCAACAATTCACTAAAAATGTTTTTTTATTGGTCTTATGAAGTATTCTAATTTGTTGAGATAGTGAATTGGTGAATTGGTGGGTTTTTGTTAAATGTGAGCCAAAATCATCACAATTAAAAGAACCAAAGACTTAAACTACTTCAGTCATTGAATTTATTTAATACGCTAGTTTCACAATTTAAGTTGAATTGCTGAAATAATTGAACTTTTCCACGACATTTTAATTTATTGAGATGCACCTGTATACTGGTCCAAAGACTAACTGTTTAGCATGAGCTCTTTAGCCCCTGCTGTTTGATGCCGTAACTACACCATCTGGACCCATAAACGTCTTTCTCTGTTGACGTTCATTCAGAATTATATCCCAGCAGCATATTCTGCAAACTTAAGAGCTATTTTTATCATGGTTCTAATGACATCACAGGATCTTTCTTGTCATCTTGTTTAAATTTAAAGCTCCCTTTGGGTTCTGTTGCACAGATATTTACACCATACAAATAATGTATTTTTTTTTATTTTATTTTATTTTAGAACATTTTTTATTGAAAACACTGGATTCAAAATGATACATAACCATATGACAACTAAAGTCTTTTGTTGTCCTTAGTCTAGTACTGCAAATTGTGACCAAACACACTCACCGTGTGCCTTAATTACCACAGTTTTATTTATGGCTCCATTCCAGAATCTTTCTCTTAGTCAAATTAGCACCAGGGTCATCATAGATAGATGTCTTACAATGCAGCAAAGCATATTAATTGGTAATTAGCATGAACTCTCAAAACATCCAAGGTTTCACCAACTCTTTGTTTCAGTTCTTCCATTACTGAACCAGTTCCCATAGATCCCACAGACAGTGAGTGGGCCAGAGAAAGATACGCCCAGGGCTGCTTTATGATAGACTGTGGGGGCTGGAGGCTATATATAGCGCTCTTTATGGGCGCATTCTGTCTGCATTTGACACACTGGGCCCGTCGTCACAGAACTCCCATCAATGTTCTGGCTCAGGCGCTCTGTGGCACTGATCCACTTAATGCTGGCAGGGGCAGAAATCTCAGACTTGACAAATTTATGAGGATGAGCTTAAGATGTTTGTAATACTTCAGAAATGAGTACCTTTTATAGTTCTTTTTTTTTATTGTAATACACGTTATGACATTACAGAATACTTTATAGGGATAGCTCATCAAAAAATTTAAATCATGTCATTATTTACTCATACTCATGCCTATTTTCTTTCTTTTGTGGAACACAAAAAAGATATTTGATGCATTTTTTTTTAGCTGTTTTTGTCAGTGGGGTCCATTTGGGTTTGATGTTACTGGCGTGTTGCCATATTTAATTTGGGATTTGTATTCATTAGTTGATCAGTGATTTGAATTGATCTGATTTGGGAGTGAATATCCACTTAAAATTAAAGGGATAGTTCACCCAAAAATTAAAATTTGATGTTTATCTGCTTACCCCCAGGGCATCCAAGATGTAGGTGACTTTGTTTCTTCAGTAGAACACAAACGAAGATTTTTAACTCAAACCGTTGCAGTCTGTCTGTCATATAATGGCAGTCAATGTGACCCACGGCTTTGAGAGTAAAAAAAAAACACACAGACAAAACCAAATTAAACCCTGGGGCTCATGACGATATATTGAAGTCTTAAGACACAAAACAATCGGTCTGTGCAAGAAACTGAATAGTATTTATATCATTTTTTACCTCTGATTCCACCGCAACGTCCAACTGTTTTCAGTTGTTTTTGTCCATACAGCCAATGGGGTCCACAAGTTTCAAGCTCCAAAAATGGCAAATCCAAACATTTCATTCATACAACTAAAGTGATACAATTACTTTGTATGATGATAATACTTAAAGGGATAGTTCACCCAAAAACACAAAACCAGTCATAAATCATATGAAAGCTGAATAAATAAGCTTTCCATTGATGTATTGTTTGTTATGATAGGACAATATTTGGCCGAGATACAACAATTTGAAAATCTGGAATCTGAGGGTGCCAAAAAATCTAAATATTGAGAAAATCGTCTTTAAAGCTGTCCAAATTAAGTTCTTAGCAATGCATATTACTAATAAAAAATTAAATTTTGATATATTTACAGTAGGAAATTTACAAAATATCTTCATGGAACATGATCTTTACTAAATATCCTAATGATTTTTGGCATAAAACAAAAATCAATAATTTTGACCCAAATAAAGGTTCTTCACGATCCCATAGAAGAAACTTTTTGTCTAAATGGTTCCATAAGGAACCTTTAACATCTGAAGAACCTTTCTGTTTCACAAAAGGGGAAGTCGTGGCCTAATGGTTAGGGAGTTGGGCTTGTAGAAGAACTAAAAAACCTCTGGGTTAAAACAATCCAATTTGAGTTATTTTGGTAACCCAACGCTGGGTCAAATATGGACAAACCAAGCGATGGGTTATTTTAACCCAACGTGCTGGGTTGTTTTAATTAACTCAAATATTGATTGAAAATTACTATTGCTGGCTTAAAATGAACCAAAAATAGGTTGGAAATTAAAAAGCAGACACAGAATTACTAGAGACAACAGTAATAATCAAAACGTGAACATTTATTAATAAGTGAAAACGCCCATGGACAAAAATATAAGACAAATTGAATTATGAAGCATAGTTTTCAACTTTGCATACATTTAAACTCATTTAACAAGTATTTTAGAAATAAAAATATAACATTTAAAAGTAATATTTTAATCCAAGTGTATTAAACGGTTCTCTGTTGTCCTTTTAAACCGAAATAGTGCCGATTCTCGTACCGGTGTGTCGCTGAAATCTGAGCCGGAGATGGACTGCTATTTCCCAGGGAAACTGCGAACTTCAGACTGCCGCCTCGCGTTTCACCCATAGCTGAAAGATACTGTGACTCTGACTTCATAACCTGTTCATAAACAAACAGTACAGAGTTTTGAGAACATATTTTAACATCCCAATTAATTAGAAGCAGTATTATAACGAATAAAGTCAGTTTATGTTATGCAAGGTAAGGTGTTTCCATCACGTGAAATGACCGTTGCTGACGCATTTAGCTGAATGACATCTCGTCTGTATGTTGCGTTGCGTGAAATAAAATCATTTACAGCACAATAAAGACTTTATAGATGGAATAAAACATATACAAGCCTTAATTTCACTGAAGAAGTCCACTAAATTGGCGGCGCTGAGGACTCTCCTGAGGAGAATGAAAAGCCCGGGCTCAGACTGTAACCCAGCAGCTGGGTTAAAGTGCCCGCGCTGGGTTATTTCGTCAGAGGGAGGAGGAGGGGTGTATAGTTTCAGCAATCAGTGAAATTGACCCAGCCACTAACCCAACAGCTGGGTTACACAAAAAACTACCCAACAGTGGAAAAATAACCCAACATAATGACCCAACAGGCATAACCCAGCAATTGGGTTAAAAAAATAACCCAGCGTTTTTTAGAGTGCAGGTTTGGAACAACATGAGAGTGAGTAAATGAGGACAGAAATTTAATTTAGGGGTAAACTAGCCCTTTAAAATGAAACCCTAGTTTCAATAACTGTAATGTGAAAATTTCCCTTCCCTTCTTTACTCGGAAACAATATTTCCCCTGTATTATATGGCTTGAGGTCTCGAGGGCTGTCATTTCCACTGTTTTATGACTATTTATGGAGGCACTTTGGTTGTGAAGGCAGTGGGCTGCCGTCAAATTGTTTTCACTTTCCACCCCCTACATATCGCTTGAGTCATGATCTCTACTAACACAGAAATAAATAATAAAACAGAGGTTTTTGATTTATGTGGTACTTTTTTATTCCACAGTCTCAAAGTCTTGAATGTACATTAAATGAAGGAAGTTAAAGTACAATAAGTCTTAAGGATTCGAGTGGGTCATCTTTTCTTACGTATTACACTGAATTGCTCTCACATAATGCACAAACGATTATTCAGTTCTACTTTCTCACCTCTGAAAGTAGGAATTTCTATTTGTGCGCTGTCGGCTATAGCCCACCTCAATGCATGCAGACATACAGGGCTAAGCGCTTTTCTTTAGCTGCCTTATTTCCTGTTCGAGCTCACAAAGAAAGCCAGCGTATCTAAGCCCTGTGAGTTCCAATACGCCGTTATTCCTAACCAACATCCAATACGTGTGTAAACAAATCTCGCCGCCCTCCATCCTCAGCAAAGCATGAAATGGATTTCATTCTGCCACTTCCAAAGGTTACGACTCTGTTGGGCTCCAAACCGTCGTTTTTTTTTTTCTTCATAGACCTTCGCAAGAAGAAAATCAAGGCCTAGGCGAAAGCAGCGCTTGGTCTTTTGAAATTGCGAAGCTGAAAATGCTTTCAATTAGTAGGAGAGGGGCTAATAGTTGGGGTGAGGAAGAAGTTGCTGCTTGCAAGAGGAAGGCGGAGCTTTGATCTTTGTAGCTGGACTCAAGCTGAGTTGCTCCCGCCTCTGAGGTTCTTGAGCAGCAGGGATGATAAAGGGGGGTTCTGTTGTAATGTAGGTCATCTACACAGTAAGTCTCACTCAGGACTCGGTAAGGCCAAGCCAGGCCTGAATGGGCAATTTGCTCCACTTGTCTGGCTGGTTGGCAGACAAGTACACAGAGGGAGCTACAGAATCTCTCTCCCTCTCTCTTTGCCCGGCTGAGCTTCGTGTGCAGCGTCTTTTCCCTCGTCTCTCCGTGCTTCCTTCTGACTTATACTGTATTTGTGTGTGTGTGTCTGTATGTATGTGTGTTGGTTATTAAAAAAGTGAATTGCTATTTGAGGTGCACATTATTTGTTTGTTTACCATGAAAAATGTTTGTCATATAAAATTTTAATGAGGCATTTAAGTAAGGCAATAATTGTTTGGGATCACGTTGTTCTAAAAAGTGGTATTTATACAGTATATTAAACATATTTACTGTTTTGATAAATATTCTGTAGTCCTACTCAGGCTGTAAATATATTTCCCTTTGGGGAATGTATGTAATTTCAACATTTACAGGTGGTAGTCAGTGATTTAATTGCTGTCCAAATCAAAAATCTTGGTGTTTTTCTTCCACGTTCCGGGAGAAAATGCTGTGCTGTATTTCATGCTGTTTGCAGTCGAGCTCCAGGTTTGTGTGCAAATTTAATTTAAAAATTTAATTTTTAAATCGAACAGTTTGCAAGAATGAATCGATAGAAAAATAGTTTTGAAAATCATTTTTTAGACCACCTCTATGTGCTGTAGCCATACTATTTGATGCTATGTGTTGTGAAAAGCATTTGCTTATTTTGATAACGGGGATTAGTATTAGAGAAGTGTACCGATTAAAAAAAAAAAAAAAATAGGTCACCACCCCTCCACAGTGACTAAGATAAATTGTGTAAACTGTTAAAATGGACCATTATTATGTGGAGCGACTAAGAAAAAAAAACAATTTAGAGACAAATCATGTAAACTTGTAAAATTGGGCATTAATATAAAATTACTTTGATCTATTAACCTGTATATATGTGGAGTGACTAAAAAATAAGTTAGAGGCAGATTGTGTTGTTCTCAGAAATACTCTCTAAGTATGGAAGTAAAAAGGATTGTTAGTGCTTTGATGTCAGTGTTGTTATTGTTAACTAAAACTAAAACTTTTAAATATTGTTTGCAGTAATTGAAATAAATCTGAAATAAAATTTAAATCTAGGATGAAAAAAATATATAAAACTTGCCTTGTCAACTAACTGAAATGTTTAATTTGAGATGTGCTAAATTTACTGTGCAAGATAAAAAAAAAAGCTAAATGGAAATATTTTAAAAAAAGCTAGTAAAATTACAAAAGCACATAGCAAAATTACTAAAATTAAACAAAAATTAAAATGATTCAAAATATAAATAAATACTATAACAGTATATTATACTAAAATAACACTATTTCATGTTGACTTGAACATTAAACTCAGCAACATGATCATAATTTTGTCTTTTTATCAGTATTTACCATGTTTGAGTGAGTGTCTATGAACCAATGTGCTTCACCAGAGACAGATACAGAGGAAGAGATTAACCTCTCACAGAAAAACGAATGGGAAAATCATCACATTTATTATGGCATCTGTGGAAATGAAGGTCCCGCGTTTCAGTTAAAAGAGACAATCTTTTTTAAATTGAGACATTGTCTGTTTTTTTTACTCTAGAGAATGCAAATATACTGTACCAGCCTGAAAAATATGTTTTTATCTTAATTTGAGCTAGCAAAAATAGCAAAATCTATGCTACCATTGTTGTCATATTTCATATGTTATTGAAACAATGATTTCATTATTATCTTGTTTTTTACCCAATTCATGTGCTCTAAGGAAGACAGTAGGCTAGTTTTAAACCACTAGCTGATGAGTTTCTTTCTGAGCTGATGTGATTTTTGTTTCTCTCTCTTTGTCCCGTGTCAGATACGATGGACCAAGACAGCAGGAAGTGCTACTGACCGCTTCCAGGACTCCAGCGTATTCAACGAGACTCTGCGCATAACTCGCATCCAGAGGCACCAGGGCGGCCGCTATTACTGTAAGGCTGAGAACGGCCTCGGCGCTCCTGCCATCAAATCCATCCGAGTGGACGTCTACTGTGAGTTAACAAGCTCATCTGGCTGTCTGCAAAAAAAACCACACACTTGACACACAGTCTTGCAAGTCAACGATAGCTTGGTATTAGCCTTTGCTGACTGTGCCTGCATCTCTCTTTTAGCTTTTGAGGCGCATACTCAACCTTGATTCAGCACTTCACTTAAATCCTCAGGTTACGAATCATGGATAATCAGTTGGAAAAACACACTTATAAGCAGAAGTGTTTGCTGTTGTACCTTCTGGGTTCACTGTTGCTTTTATGCAGTAAACTTCAATTTTATAATCCAACAAAGAAAAGGAAACAGAAACTTTTGATTGTAGCATTGCAACAACTGCTTTATTAAAATCATATATTTATTCTAAAAGTTATGTATTATATCGAGCATAATAATGATTATTTGGATTATTAATCGGGTACTCTTATTGTTTCCATTGTACAAGCTTGCGGAAAGAACATTCATTTTTAAATTGGCATTTCTCTTTCCTTGATTATGAAAAAAAAATACAGTTAAAAAAAACTGGGTATTTTTTTAATCCTTTGCTTGTTAAGCTGTTACGAGCAACCATTATTCAAACCCATTTCTCTGAAAAAAATAATAAATGTTAGGCACAGTAATCTAAATAATTTATCATGGCTGGATGACCTTCCAGCATTGTTTATAATGGGCCAGAACGTTTTCTAAGCGTTAATGCGTCTCTCACTTGCTGCTTTATGCAGCTCGGAGAGAGACAGTAGCACAAATTCCAAGCATATTTTACATGCCTACTTTAGCACAATCTTCACTAACAAAACAGGGTGTTATAGTGACTAACTCTCAGCCTCTTAAGGAGCTAGCCATTAGCCACAACCTTTGCGCCCTTCAGCAATGAATGTACCTGAAATAAGTGTACTGTAAGTCACTTTGAATAAAAGCATCTCCTAAATAACTGCTTAGAAAATATTTTATCCAATTATGGTGTCATTTAATGATACAGACACAATAGCAAAATGTGTTAATGACTGGGCAATGACACAAGGCAGTGCTCAAGGAAACAAAATACTGACATTTACTAATAATATAAATTTAAATCCTTCAACGTTGTACCCACAAGGCACTTTCTGTATAGTATTACTTAGTTATGCTATCTGCAACAGCTAAAGTTTTCATTGCTATATATGTGAAATTTTACCAGATACTTTTTTTTTTTACATTTTGTCATTATTTTTTTATAAATGAATATTTGATGCATTACATTTATTTAAAGTGACAGTAAATGCATTTATAATGTTACAAAATATCTCTATTTCAAATAAATGCTGTTTGTTAAACGCTTAACTTTCTATTAATCAAAGATCAACAAAAATATTAAGCAGTGCTTTTTTCTGCTAGCATTCTTGAACACCAAATCAACATATTAGAATGCTTTGATTTCTGAAGGATCACATGACACTAAAGACTGGAGTAATGATTCTGAAAATGCAGCTTTGCCATCACAGAAATAAATGACATTTTTTACGTATATTCAAATAGAAAACGGCTCTTTTAAATTAAAATAATATTTCACAATATTTTTGATCAAATACATGCATCCCATAAGCAAAAGAGACTTCTTTTCAAAAACATTCAAAATCTTTCCAACCGCAAACTTAAAATATATCAAAGAATACACTGAGGTGTCTCATCATACTAGTGATTTATGGAAACCATTAACTCTGCCTATGTTTCATTGCCACTTTATGTTTGAAATTAATTACCTCTGATATGGTCAGACTTGCAATATCTGGGCTATAATGGAGCATGTGTTATTTCATGTATTTCTTGTCTAGCACATTCTTAGATCATCAAAAGCCAGACAGTCAGATTTTTTTTTATATGACTCATCATAAGAGCATATCTCATCTAGGTCTCTTTCAAAGAGTTTTGCACTCACACACATCATCATTTTAAGTCTGTGAACACTTTTATTTTCTTCGAGATGTCACATGGCCTCATTATCGACTTAAAGGCACTTCTCGTTGAAGGTCTGGCAACCATAGACTTTGTTGAAATCAAATTCAAGCCTTTGAATAGGTGACGAAATGCGTAAAATGAGAGGTTTAATGAATGAGTGAAATGAAAATGAGGATTATTCTTCAAAGAGACATCAGTGACAGTGAGCTCGCTCCCAAATTTTTCCAAGTTTCAAAGGTTTACTCCTCTGCTATCGGAACCATCAAAAGCTATCACGACCTGTCAAAAAAGTAGTTGTGTGTTGCCTCTGTTCCCTACAGACACGGAGGAGCCATAGATGTTGTAAAGTGATTTACGGTAGCACAGAGAGATGAATAGGAGGAGCGATGGACGATGGCAGGCAGCATTGCCGTGGGGAGACAATGAGGAGCAAGTCATTACCCTTGAATTAGAGAACAGGCCTCAGCTTGTCATTTTTATTCCAGCTTCATGGTGGACTATTCGCTGGTGGGCACTCGTTTTTATCGATCAGAGACATGCTACTCCTGATGCAGTGATCAAAGCCTAGACGCATGTCATTGATAAAGAACAGCCAACACACTGCCGATAAGCAACTGAGTGCTTCGATTTGGAGTGCCCGCATTGTCTCTGAGTGTGGCAGCACTCACTAGTCATTAGTTTAAAGTACTCGAGATGGACAGTAGCAATATTGATTGCATTCAGGTTTGTATTCGTCCCAAAGTGGTCAACTTAAACCTTGCATCATAAATAAATCAGTGACATTTTTCCAATAAAAGAGACCATTTTCTGTCATCATTTACTCACCCAAACCTGTATGACTTTCTGTTTCGTGAAAGTATTAAAAATATCACCTGACGCGCTGGAAAATATCACCAATGCTGTCAGTCAAATAGTTACTGAGCAGATTGATTCATCATTTCAAACAGGAGAAAGAAAGATTTTGAAAGGCTTGATTTATTTATAGCCGAGAGTCGAGGAAGGTTTGTGCTTTGAGGGCAGTCTGTACAAGCACATGGCTCCTCGTTCAAGCACTCTATGATAATTATTGTGGCTCTTGAAAAAAATTACAGTTGTAAAAATACTCACGATTCAAGTGCCAAAATACAGGCACCCAAGTGGTCCATCATTTTAGACATTATGTTTGCTGTTAACGCTTGTATGTTTCTGCACCCACTTACTGCTGTTTTCAAAGTGTTTAAATTTATAGATTTTTCCAAACGGAACTAAAATAATAAACAAAAATTGTTTGATGCTATTGCAAGGCTGAGCTTTCATCAGAATATGTTGCTAAAATTTTATGAAAATGACGAGATGAATGCTGTTTGGATCTTTAAAAATGAATACAGATATTTCAGGTAACACTTTACAGTGTGATTCAGTGTGTTAACATTAGTTAATGCAAGAACAAACAATAAACAAAGTTTTTTTACAGTATTTATTGATGCAGGCTAATATTAAATTAGAAATGATTCTATTATTTAATATGACTAATAATAATATTTGTTCATAATGCACCAACTACTGTTAATTCATACATTTATAAATGGTTATATAATGAATTTAACATACACGTTGTTGATGTTGCTTAATAATGTACTATTCATTGTTATTTGTTATATCTTAGATATTACATGAACTAAGAACCTTATTGTAAAATGCTACCAGATTGCATTTGATCTCAATAACATATATGCGTTTTAACTGGTATTTAATGGGTTAGGTTGGTGTTAAATGAGTTAAAAACGTAGAAAGTAATTTATGTCTATCTTGGACCGTAATAAATAGGCTACTGTATGAATTGCGCTCCAGTAAATTTCAATTCTTTTATGGGCTTCTTCTTAATTTAGGTCGTTTTTGGCTCATTAAGCAATTCGACAAATTATGCCTTCAATCTCTGAGCAGCTTGGAAGGAAACAGGGAAAAATCAGCTATATCACACAATAATGTTGGAATTTTTCCACATATTAAGGTATATTTATTTAGCAACAACTTAATGCTAGTAGTGGCACGCAACTCTTATAACACTGTGACATATGCATTTGAATTGAGCTTAAGACTTTTTTTGAATTGAGGCATGAATATGAATGCATGAAGTGTGGCATAAATAAACCTAAATATGGTTGTTGTTTACCTGTAACCTAGTTTTCTGTTTATTTACATTCTGTCATTTGCATACTTCTGTCCTACATGTCTGTGTATATTAAAACCTTTTTTAAATATACCTAGATAGGGTTTTAGATTGCTATTGACCCATCCGTTTACATTTCAGATTTAGATGACCCCATTGTGACGGTCCATCAAAGTATAGGAGAGGCAAAGGAGCAGTTCTACTATGAGAGGACAGTGTTCCTGCGGTGTGCTGCCAATTCAAACCCTCCGGTGCGGTACAGCTGGAGACGGGGGAGGGATTTCCTGTCTCAAGGTTCAGACAAGGGTGTGGAGATCTATGAGCCGTTCTTCACACAGGTAAGACGTTACCTCAGACATATTCAAAGCAGTAATGTCAATTTATAGTATATGTGTGCATATACACGACCATTTAAAAGTTTGACGTCAGTAGATTTCATTTAAAACAGTCTATTTCTTCTTTTCAGCAAGGATTCATTAAATTAACCAAAAGTGACAGAAATGAAAAGATTTATTTTAAATGCTGATCTTTTGAACTTTCTATTCATTACAAATATTTTCCACAAAATTTGAATCAGCAGTTTTCAATATTGATAATAAGAAATGTTTATTGAGCAGCAAAATCAGCATTTCTGAAGGATCATGAAAATTTTGCCTTGCCAACACAGGAAAAAAATACATTTTAAAATATAGTAAAATAGAAAACAGTTATTTCCAATTATAATACTATTCCACAATATTAGTGTTTTTTTTGTGTGTGTGTTTTTATTTAAATAAATGCAATGTTGGTTAAAAAAGAGCATAAAATCTTTTAAAAGCATGAAAAAAATCTTACAGACTCCAACCTTCTGAATGGTAATGTAACTGCATCAAGAGTGTTATAATGGTCAATATAGGCTAGGACTGGGAGTATGACAGCAACTGAAGAGAGCATGAAGTATTTTATGTCACAGTACTCATATGTATCACTATATAGTTGTTTTTGCTGAAAATTCAATTAAGATTATAAATTAAATAAAATTTAATTAAATTAAAACAAATACAAACTACTTTAAATTCTGGTTAGATTAGTTATGTTTAGATTAGCCATTGTAAAATAGCTGATATGCAGTGTGCATCAGTATTGACATTTAACACTATAACTTTAAAATGAGAGAATATGAAGTTGCTTGAAAACATTTGATGAACTTAATTGCTCTTGCATGAAAGATGTTGCAGCTATCAGGAGAGAAAAAGAGGCAGTGTCAGTTTGACATTGTGAGTGTTATCTGGTCCAGGAGGACGCACATCATCTGACAGTTAAAAAAAAAAAGGCTGCTTTCAAAACACAACTTTGTCACATCCGATATGGCACAGTGATTGGCCCAGAGTGGATCCATCCTGGTAATTAGTCATAAGACACAGGGTATTTCAGGACCTGTTTCGCTCTTCTTATTCCCTACAGAGAATCAATCACGCAACATTAGTCTGTACACTTAAAGGAGATTCTGCATGTTATTTTCAATAGAGCCTTCTTTATCTTTCAGTCTCTTCAGAACGATGAATATGAAACTAATGCACTGCAGCTCTCTGTCAGTGTCTCAGGTTAAAAAGCAGATCAAAAGCTAAGTATCTTCAGAAGATTTTGGTATCAAGCAGTGCCACTATTTTTAACTGACGGACTTTAAAATGCCTGTCTTTGTAGAAATTGACCTCATGTAAGGATGGTACAAAAATAAGTTACTTATTATTAGATAGAAGTGAGCCGCTTACGCACGTAATCAACTGTAATCAATCAGCTTATGCACGTGGTTCTTAACTGGTTTGGCTTCAAAATATAGCCTAACCTTATCTATTTCGCCATCCTTACCATGCACCATTATATGGTCAGTTGCATTTAATTATTTGTATTTAGCATTGTTTTCCGTGCTGTTTGTGATCAGTATAGATGTGCGACAATTTTTGGGGGGTTGCTAACCATTAAATTAAAAACCAATTCTGTATTGTAAAATGAAATTCTCAGGACTTTCAAATTGAGTAAGATTACTTAATAAAGCTCCAGTAGCTGGAGGGGATACAAGACCAAATTGAGCAAATTAGCAGAAGTCTTTTAAAGCACAAAAAAGCTCAGATAAAGTCAGATTAATTGGATATGGCTAGTTTTTTCCTCTCTCCTTGTTGGATGTGTTCCGAATAGTATTTTATGTATAGAGAATATCAGTTTTTGATTTCTGAGCAGTGATAGCATGTATCTATTTTATTCTATTTTATGTAATTATTTATTTATTTATTTTTATAACCACTAAGTAAAGCTATTTTTTTAAGTGCATCATTACTGATCAAACTAAGCATGATCAGCAGCTTTAGTTGGACCTTTACCACTAAATTTGAAAATTAACAGCAAGTAAGTTCTTAATGTTTAATATTTTAGTTTTTAAGTTGATCATATTAAATGACCTAAAAGTTGACTTTATTCATTTTGTATGTAATGTTAACTTTTTCTACACTCAATAATTTAATGAACCTTTAAAATACAGTTTGACAAAATAGAAGTTGGATTTTTTACAGTTTGATATTATTAATATTAAAAGAATATTTAAATATTACTTTTGGTGCCTCCATGTTCAGTGTCAAATCTGTGTACTAAAGCAAAACCCAATGAGTTCCTGCTTCATACAATGTCGTCTGCTTGGGTTGCAGGGGGAGACAAAGATCCTGAAGCTGAAGAACCTTCGTCCTCAGGACTACGCTAACTACACATGCACTGCCTCCGTTCGCAATGTCTGTGGCATCCCCGACAAGAGTGTTCTATTCCGGCTCACCAACAAAACCGGTGAGAGCAATACCAATGCCTCCTCCTTGTGCACAGCGTTGTCTGTTATTTTAATCTCCTTCTGCTATATTTGAGCTGTCCAACGAGTAAGAAACTACATGCGAGCAGCACCACAGAAGCAACTCTCAAAAGGAAGTGCCCTGAGGCTCTTGTCACCACAAGTGCTGTGTGGTCTGATAATCAGCAAGCTGTGAGTGCTGCATGTGTTATTGAGTATGTTACGCCTGTTACATTTAGAGGCCTGCTGCTACTTTTCTTCTCCTTCATCGGTTGATGGCTGAAGAAACTGCCCCGGGCTGATGTTTTCACCACTGGCCTTGCAGTTAATTCTGTCCATGGCAAAACCATATTCTTAAGGAAATGGCCCTGCGGGTCCCTGTGCTCCTTATCTGTCTCGGTGGGCTTCACATGCTACTGCGGCGAAGACCTGACCTTTACGGAATCCATTAAAGAATGAACAGAGTCGGCAGACCTTTCCCTCCGGCCATCTCTGTTTCTCTATCTTCCTCTCTCACTCCACCACCCCTCCCATCCTGCTAATTTCTTACACTATCCTTCTTTCTCACCTCTTTTCCGTCTCTCAGTGCATTTCTGGCAGCACACTGGCTGATGAGGATGATCACGGCACAATCCCGGGGATTGACTGACTGCATTGCCAACTTGAAGGCCCTTACATCACAGCGTACAAGTGTGCCCATGGGAGCAGGCCTTGATTATATAGATTGGATATGGTCACCTATTGCATTACGGGACCAAGTAAATCACTCCCTTTGGGTGATAATTGTAAACACCACTTTTTGAAATATAAACACATTAGCGTAATAAGGTGAAACACCATAATTGAGATCAAGCTGTGACGGTATGTGAACTTTGTGTATATTTGCTGTAATTACTCACTTGAAGTTGGTCACACACCTGGAATTGGTTGTAAACATGCATTTAAACTATTTTGGTTCCTTGAAAATCACATCACATCACAGAATTAATATTCATGAGTCAAGCTGTTAAATCTTCCTTAAACTTTTTGGATAGCTCCTACACCCGTAGGTTTAAGGGATACGCCACCCAAAAATGTCAGTTTTCCCATGATTCTTACTTCAGATGAACACAAACTGAGAACTTTAGAAAAATAATCCTTTTGTGTGTCTATAAAATGCAAGTGGACAGATTCCTCAAAGTTGACGCTTTAAAAACCGTGCAAAGCAAACAGAATGGTAATCCATACAACCCCAGTTGCTGAATCAATGTCTTCCCAAGCGAAATGATTGGAGTGTGTGAGTGAAATACTAATATGGTAAAAAAAAATGATAAGCCATCACTTCTGGCCAGCTGTCATACATGCGTTCACTTGACGTGAAGACGATGGTAATCCATATAACCCCAGTTGATGAATCAGTGTCTTCTGAAGCGAAACAATAGGGCTGTGTGTGAGGAAAATACTAAAATGTCAAACTTTTTAAACTGCAAGCCATCACTTCTAGCCAACCATAATCGTGCGTTCGCTTGACGTAAATGTCAAACATCATGTTGTAAGTGCAGCAGCAAGTGTCCTTTTAAAAAAGAAAATAGGTTTTCACATAAAGATGATAAGAGTTACCCTGTCTGTTTTTGTCCTAGCCTCGCCAACTATTAAGCTGCTTGTGGAAGACCCCATTGTGGCCAACCCTGGACAGACAGTGGTCCTGGTGTGCATCATCTCTGGAGGCGAGCCCACCCCGACCCTGACATGGGTTCGGAACAATGAAGAGCTTCCAAAGAAGAGCAATCTCAACAGTGAGACCCTCACAATACCTGCCATCAGCACGGAGGATGCTGGTGTTTACAGCTGTGTAGCCAGTAACAACGTGGGTAATCCTGCGAAGAAATCCACCAACATTGTCGTCAGAGGTGAGAAGCGAGGCTTTGAGGCCTTGTTGGTTTTGTTTGTTTGTGCTAGATGTATCATAGTTTCTGTCAGTTGTTGGAAATTGTTTGTTTGCAGAAGGTGTAAATAGCACTGGCCATGCAGTGCACCCCAAGAGTCTGGTGGAGCTAGACAAAACTACCAAATGTTGTTTTGTCTGAGTTGGATATTGGAGAAATGTCCTGGAGTGTAAAGCATGTGTATTAGTATCTTTGCATGGACAAACTAAGTTTGCATCTGGCTTGTGGTATTTTCAGATCCCATCCTCCATCTCTTCTCTCTATTTTTTCGTGTCTCTGTTCTCATCAGGAATTATCAATATGTTTGTAGTTAAAATGAATGTAAAATTTAGAACCAAAACAAACCACATCACTGTCCTGGAGGCTTAAGAAAAATGAAATTTGTCAAGCCCACTTGTTTATTTATATAAAATAGTATTACAATTTGAATTGTTCCCTCATGTTGAATAATAGAATGAGGCTATGAACAAAATTACATTTTGAAGCCAATGGAAATTTGTGTGAAATGTTTTCAACACAAATAAATACGAAACTTGCTTCAATTGGTTGCCTGAAAGAAAAAAAAGTTTCACATTTTCCATGAAAAATTTAAGAAGCACAACTATTTTTAACATTGATAACAAAAAGAAATGTTATTTTAGCACAAAATCAGCATATTAGAATGATTTCTGAAGGATCACGTGACACTGAAGATGGGAGTGATGGATGCAAAAAATTCAGCTTCGCCATCAGAAATAAATAGTCATAATATTTCACAGTATTCGTATTTTACAGTTTTTTTAGAGTAAATAAATGCAGCCTTGGTAAGCATAAGAGACTTTTGAATGGTATTGTGTATATAGGATGCTGTGTACTTGACAAAATGCAAATAGTGTATGTTAGTATTGACACTGAGGTGTAAATAGCATCTAATTTCCTTTACGCACAGTGTAAATTGCTTCCACCAATAAGTTTTGCAAGCCTCTCAAGTTTGCTGTCAGCATTTTCCTCTATACCCATTTCCATTTATCAGTGCATAATGAATTACTTAATGATTATCATGGAAGCAGAATGACAGTACATGGGGGTAATAAATATCAACAATGAATCCAGTGTGCAATTATGAATAATGACTGACAGTATGCATCGAGAAAGCAATCAAGTTGTGGTTTGAAGCTAATGTGAAAGGACGAAAATGTTGCAACAGCTTAAGCGTTATTAGAAAACTATTTGTTGAAACTTTCTTGAAGATTTGAAAGACTCAGCCTTGCTCTGAAATGTCTTATAAATAGGTGCTTTTCCAGCCAGCATCATTGCCTAGTGTAATGAATATCCATGACTTTCACGTATTACATCTAGTCAAAAGAACAGAGTGAAATGGAGAAAAGGATTTGCTTTTTCAGGCATCTGTGTGCGTGTGGGACGCTCTCTGAAGAAGCTTTACTATCCCCGCTTGGAGCAGCTGTTGTAGCTTACTTCACAGTTACTCCTTTCCAAGGCTGATCCCCGGTGTGCACAAAAAGCTGTTTACACATCTGGAGGTCCAGGTTTTAATGTGAATCCCTTACTGTCTGTCAACTCACCGGGTCTGGGGAGCACAGTGAGATTACGCATTTCCATCGAGCCGGGTTTCTGTGTGAGACTGGAGGGTACGATGGGAGTCAGATGTCTTGCCAGTGAGGAGGATCATCTTGGTGAGGTAGACGGCAGAGGGGAAGAGGATCATACCAAAAAAAAGAAATCTGCCATGTGTAATTCCCCAAGCTCTTCTCACAACAAAGAGCAATAGTTTGTGGTTAGTATCATTGCTGAGAACTTCAGTAACTTTCAGTAACTGGGTTTTTTGGGTAGTCTAATTTTCTGAAACCTTTTTAAATCTCTTTTTTATAGTTTGATTGAACTGATGAGCGTAATTCTTACAGAATACTTCACTGTTTATCTCTCAGCACTCTTATCTCGCATAAAATTATTAAACTCAAATAAGTAATCATTCCATGTTTATTTTTTTATGTTCCATTTAGTTGGTAATTTAATAAGCAAGATAATACTATCGGCTGGACATTATTGTAAATTATACAACAGTTAGTTCCAATCCTCAAATTTGATTGATTGAGCAGCATTCCCAGAGAGCTCATATAACAGTCTAACAGCACTGGGAGCTTTCGCTTTTCTATCACTCTGCTTAGTAAAATTCTCTGCACATTACATTATTATAACAGTAGGTGGTGTTAACTGACTAACTGAGTGTGTCATTGTAATCATTTGGTCAACAGATTCATTCAAAAATGTTGATTTATTAAGGAATAAAACAAGTGGATGTCTTTATGAATGAATAAGTGAAGTACACATTTAACTGGTAAATTAAAACAGGAATGAAACAAGTTACTCTTGCTAAGAGTGAGTAATTGAATCATTCATTCAGTTAATTAATTCAAAAACATTGATTCATTTGAATCAATGAGTAAGACATTCAAAAACACAGATTCATTCAAGAATTGGAGGCATGCAGCAATTCTGCTGCTGTGTTGGCAAAGAAAAAGCAGGAAAAGGAACTAGCAAATTTGTTTAAAATGTATGTTACTCAATATTAACATTGTTCATTGAATTATTGTATAAAAGCATTATCACACTTACAGTTGTGTTGCTTTTGCTGTAAATTAGCCTCTTAAACAATTTCCACATTAGAAAGCAGTTGTTTATTGCCTAACATTACCTTCCGAGACACTTTTTGCATTATTCATTCATTGTAATATTAAAATGCTATTATTTTAACATTCATTTCCATTATACGATTTTGTTTACTCACACATACTGATTCTCTGGTGGCTCTGTTTTTGGTCCTGATTGCTTTTCTATAATCACTGTTGCAGAAACAGACAATCCCGAGCCACTAAAGAGACACTTTTTTTTGGAGCATTAGACATGCAATTATTTTGTCTGACTGCTTTTTTTTTTTTTTTTTTTCAAACCTAATGATCCAAAACCCTTATAACACTATTAGAGTATTTTCAATGTATTAATTGACTCTCACAACAAACAAAATGAACTTCCCACAATGCTGTTGTCCTTACTTTGTTCTTTTTTTGATGTATTTGCTACCTTCTGCTCATTTTCTACTACATTACATGGACAACATGAATGTCGCAATATCATTGTCACAACTTTATGGCTCACTTGTGGCCAATACTGCATTTTCATCTTAGCCATGTTGGCCATTTAGGTTTTATATGCTTCTCTTATGGATGGAAACAACACTATTGGGCAGAAAATAGCAATGATAGGCCCATTCTCTAGCACGATAGATAGAGGACGGTTTTATAATATAAGATTGTCAGAGGGGACGTTACAAGCATGAGCTGCGCAGCTTCTTTGCTGCACAGATGCCGGAATCTCATTTGTTGGGCAAAATAAGCAAGGGATTGGAGAGAAAACGATATTACATGGGAGGGTTTGGAAGTTGGGTAATCCCAACACACTCTGCTGGCTGCTTGTACAAAGCTCTATGATAGCAGCTGTACTGGTCATTTGAAATACGACCTTTTCTCCTGCAGTGGGAAAAAGAGCATGTGTAGCCAGATGGGGCGGTGGTTGAGGTGAAGGGGTAGAGCTGTTTGCCCAATCACTGATCAGGGAGGTAGCTGCACGCAGGATTGATGAAGGTAGAATAGAGGTGGCTCTGTTTTACTTTGTTTTGTGAGGAGAAGATGAAGCTGTGTGGTGGATTGAGCAAATACACGCAAAAAATATTTAGGCCTAAGATGTAAGATTTTAATGGTGTGTAAAATTTCCATTCTTTTGGATTGCGCAATTTTAACATAAACTAATAAACCTAATTTGATGCATATTTGTCAGTCATACATGTAACAAGAATGAGATTTATCTAATAATACTAACTGAATGTGTTGTAAATACAAAATAACTGAGTGTCGGTATCAGTATCAAAATAAATTCAAAATAAATTCAATAGACACACACACACACACACACACACACACACACACACACGTGTGTGTGTGTGTGTGTGTGTGTGTGTGTGTGTGTGTGTGTGTGTGAGTGTTTGTCTGCTAGTTTCTCCGTAGCTTGCTAAGCGTGCTATTTTGAGCAATGTAAACACAAATTAGTAATAAAATCTAAAGAAATTTCTGATCATCCTCCATAACGCGGTGGCTATTTACACTTCATATCATATGTAAACACTTGTGTTACCACGGCAATGACTGACGCATTTGAATTGCATTCCAAAGAGATCCGTTATCAGCCCCGCAGTGGAAAACGAAATTTAGTTAGTTGGAACTAAATCAAATAGATACAAATAATAATAAGCAAACTATTTTCATTAACAATTGTCACATACTTATTCTTCCACTAATGCAGACAGAACATCATACTAAAATAGTCTGACAGTGTTCCTAGCATTACATTATTTAGCAAGAAACATACGACATGACTAGTGAAGTCAGATTCCCAAGCAAATGACTCTATGAGCCCGTTTTTCTTTGTGGTATTTTAATAAAATAAAGGGAATTCCTAAAATATACCACCTCATTTTTGTTCATAGGCATTTTACATTTATTATTGAAATGATCTTTGCATTTGGAAAGAGATATGCTTTTATGTTTTCCAAATGCGTCTTCCTCAAATTCAAGAGAATTTCTTGCGGAACATTAAGGAATCATTAAGAGGAATCCAAATCATTAAATTTCTAATAATTCCTATCCTTATTTATGGTGTCTTTGAAGCTTGATTGTAATTGCATGAAAATCTTCTGCATTTCACAGAAGAAAGTTAGTCATACAGGTTTGGAATGACATAAGTTTAACTAAATGATGACAGAATTTTTAGTTTTGGTTCAGCGCTTCCTTAAACATAAAACATGTCTTCTATAATCTTGCTTAGCTCCTACAACGGAACAAACACAGGGCAGAGATTACTTAGGGGCAGATTGGTCTGATGGGAGCCGTAATGGGACGTCATTCAGTAGCACCCAGGTGGGAGTGACCAGATAGCCATCCCTGAGTAAGGCCTTTTCTGACAGCTCTGTTCCACCACCCGCTGGCAGCATCATCAATAAAACACACCCCACCCTTCCCCAGTTATCACTCAAAAATTGAGCCTTGTCAGTACCAGCAGAGCCTCTTCAGCAGATTATGCCAAGCGTTGCAGGGTCTGCTCTGCAGATAACTGCAAAATAACCCGACTCGTTCTTTATAAGATATTTATTAGCTGGAGGGGGGAGTTGGGAGGAGCGCTGATGGAAGGAAGGGTATTGCTGAGCCTGCACACTGCCATAGAAACTCATCTTTTTATTTATTTACAGAGGAGATATCATCTCCCGTTTGGGCCACTTTCTACCAAGCAATCAAAACAGGCATGCAAAGATCGGTCCTACCATCCCCCATCTCCTGGCCGCAGAAATTGGTTTTATTTCTGATATGTAAATTGCGTTCTACCTGAATCCCTTTGATGGTCGTTCACATCAACTGTTTTCTCAGCAGAATCGCTGTGCACACTTGGCGTTGTCTGTAGCACAGCAATGCATCAGAATTGTGAATGCAAGGGCACATTGGTGAGATTCCATTGGATATAATGACTGGAATTCTCGGCCTGTAAAGCTGTTTTCAAATTAGCGGGGCCTGCCATGATCCTCTCGTACATTGCAATACTTGACTTATTCCTCTGCTAAATAACAAAATGGATAATAGAGAATTCAGTTGCTTTTGATGAGGCAGTGAATATTAGCAGACTGCTGCAGTGGTGATTTACTACAGCTAATAACTGATTTGTATTCAAGTATTTCTTCCCCTGTAATGGGAGGACTCACATCTTGTTGGTAGGGCTTTATGTTGATTGTAATTCAGCCTGGGGAATGTGAGATGGTTGGTTCTGTTCTCTGATATTTGTTTTTATATATTTTAGTATTATTTAATATATTTATACACTTGTTTTGCATGCACAGAAAAGATTTTCATGCAAAATTCCCTCTGGAAACAGATGCATATGTGCATAAATTTGTCCTGACCCTCATTCCCATGTTGATGAATACACATTATTTTCCTGTGTTTTTTTTTTTTTTTTTTTTTTTTTTTTTAATCAGGGATCACATGCCAGCAGTTACTAATTAGAGTAATACACAGTCAAATATTATATTATATTATATTATATTATATTATATTATATTATATTATATTATATTATATAAATATAAAAAAATAATATATATATATATATATATATATAGATAGATAGATAGATATATATTAGTGCTGTCAAATGATTAATCGCGATTAATAGCATCCAAAATAAAAGATTTTGTTTACATAATATATGTGTGTGTACTGTGTATATTTATTATGTATATATAAATGCACACACATGCATGTATATATTTCAGAAAAATATGCTATGTTTATATATTAAATATATTTATATATAATATAAATTATATGAATATAAATATATACATGTAAATACATGTAAATATTTTCAAAATATATACATGCATGTGTGTTTATTTATATATACATAATAAATATAAACAGTACACACACACATATTATGTAAATAAAAACGTTTATTTTGGATGCGATTAATCGCGATTAATTGTTTGACAGCACTAATATATATATATATATATATATATATCTAGAACACTCTTGCTTTATGTTTAAGGTCCCTAGCTCTGTGATTTTTGCGTTCATGTGGTGTGATTTGTTTCCAAATATCATTCTGTTAAAAAAAAGTAAGTGCAGACTTTCTGATCATTCATGATTTCTGTGCAAAAATTTTACATGCAGGATTTACACAATTAGTGAATGAGACCCGGTGCATTTTACATTAAATCTGTTTGAAAACAATTGTTTGAATTGAACTGGTTGGTTATTGCTTGTTCCGTCCCAGACAATAATAATCAGTTTATTTTTGATTATGCAGGACAGTAATTTAATTCAATGAATATTATGTGCAAAATAACAGTGTTCCATTTCCAAATGAAAAGCTCTTTTTGAATATTCAGCATTGCAGAGTAAGTCTGAAACTCCACTTTTGCTTTCTAAAAAGGTGCATTTGAGTAGTGCAAATGTGACCGTGAAGAAAAATAATTTTAATTCCCTTGATTATGTAAGATATTATAATAAAGAAAAGTGCTTGTGTGCGGCACCACATATTCATCAGTGAAATGACTTTTCCCAAGCATTCACTCTGAATGCACGACTACAGGGCTAGTCAAAAGGATTATTGATTCTCATATAATGCTACAAGAGCGTGTTGACAGTGATCTGTGCTGGGTGCTGAGCTGAGGAAACAGCTAACTATTATAATATCACAAAGAAAAGACATATCCAAAATATAATCGTTCGAAATGCATTCATCAATATCCTTTGCATATATTTGATGCCAGAAAGGAACAGTCTTTGAGCATTGCAAATGCATCATTATTGTGTGCATGCCATGCAAAAAGCATCGCAGTAATTCAAGGTGAAGTCTTAATTTTTTCCCAGGCACTTCATAAAACAAACAGTTACAAAACACAGGTGCAAATGGTGGAGAGAAACCATTATGCTGTCTCTTAGGAGCTCCTTGATATATTCTTCTGTTGGAAAGCTCATTAAAAGTTGAAGCAAAAAGTTGGATTTCCATTTTAAGCGTTTTTGAAATTTCAAGAGATGTTATTACAACGGATTACTGTAAGAAATCATCCTCAAACGCTCGACGTGTAGCAACCTGACTTTAAATGTTCTGGAAAGATTACGCAGCTTGTCTCTTGGTAATTGCTTACCTGCAGTGCTTTTTGATAATGACAGAACTCATGCGAAGGAACTGGACTCGAAAGCATTAACACCCTGCAAGTTTTATGGGGTCACCAAAGAGCGCACAGCTATCTCACCACAATATTGCGCTATTGATTAAGTCGCAAATTGACCAGTAAGGCAAGGCCTGCGAAGTTGCAGCTCTTCATTATCATCTATCTCATAATATTCGCAGTGTCTAGCAGTATCAGCATCGTAGTCCACCTTGAAACATCCTCTCTTAAGAGTCCAGATTGTAACAGCTTGTAAAATATGCAGCATGAATTCAAATAAATTGGTTAGTAAGATCTCATAAAAGCTGTTTTTAAATAATTCAGCGACTGATTAATAATTAGGGCCAGATGCACAGCATTTTCAGAAATGACTTGGAAATGAGATTGTGCTGTTTTGCTTTGGCTCATGGCTAGCTTGAGATTTGGGATCCCACAAGAGACCAAGGCATTTGCCTGTGTGTCTCTGACCCCTTTACCCATGTTGAGAAGAGAGCAGAGAGTGCTAATGAAGATTAAAACAAAACTTCAGATTTACGAGATTTCTGGTTTCTTTTAAGTCAATGTGACTTTAGAAAAATTGCATTCACAACCCATTTTACTTGTGGAATGTGACTTTTCCCAATGGAACAAGTAAAAATGTAGGGCAGGACTTGATTTTATCCATCAAGTTGTGCAAATTTGTTTCTCAGATGAAGAGAAGTTGAAAGAAAAAAATATACACATATATATATATGTGTGTGTGTGTGTGTGTGTGTGTGTGTGTGTGTATGCGCTGCGGATAATCCGCGGGTCGGGTGGGTCGGGTAATAAAAACTTGCATTCTGATCATTTGCGGGTGGGTCGCGGGTGGATAAGATAAATCATTAATGATGCAAATAATAACTACATTTTCTAAAATATGAACGTGTTAAATAGGCTACAGAAATTGAATAAACTGTAAATTAACATATTAAATTTATTCAACACAACATTATTTAGTCAAGAGCAGTGAGGGATTTTCTCTGTCTTTTGTTGTTTGATTAACATTAATGGAAAAACGGCACAACTTTATTAGGCTGCTGTCACAAGACCTATTTCACGGATCCAATACTGATACACATGCGTTTTCATTCGCAGCTGTTTACATTAACTTAAGACAAAACCGACAGTGCTTATGAGGATACTTGCCAGGACGACCATTTTGACGTAATTTTGTGTGTATTTGGCTACTCAAGGGCAACAAGCCCCTCTGGAGCACGCGAGTACCGAAAGGCTTTAAAAAAACGTGCAAATGATAAATTGTGACGATGCAACAATGACCGATTAGGCAATTGACAATTCTGTCAATACCGAAACGTGAGCTAAAGTCTTGTATTGCAGCGTGCAGCTCTAGATGCGCTGATGTGAAGAGAAAGTCAGAGAGAAGACGCGGTCACTCACGCTGTTTTCAAATGACTGATTTGATCTGATGGTTTGTGTGAATTTATTTACTCATCTAACCTACACGCTATATTGAATAAATGTTTTGCAGGAATTTCCCTCATTTTAAAGTCGAAAGCCGCAGGAATAAATAATGCGATATATGCGCAATATACCGCACTGAAATTCAGGACCTGATTAAACATAATTCTATTGTACAGAGAATTGTAAAACATGACTTTTCCGAAACTTTCTGGGTTTATTTATTTTTTGCAAAGCTTTCCAGGCCTGGAAGTTGCTGTTTTAAAATTCCATGACTTTTCCAGGTTTTTCATGACCGTATGAACCCTGAATGTGACGATCAGGTGCGGGTCGGGTGCGGTTATCTAAATCAGACAAAAATATAGGTGCGGGCGGTTGGCGGGTGGATAATTTATGTGAAGCTGCGGATTCGGGTGACGTTTTAGCTCATCCATGCATCACTAGTGTGTGTGTGTGTGTGTGTGTGTGTGATCACATCAAAAAATCAAAAATGACCTAAAATTCAAATGTACTTTTTGTCTTGAGAACAGCAGGATGCTGTTTCGGTTTATTTACTGTGTGGTTTTAACCCATAAAGATCCTAAAATAGCTGCTGTGCAGTCTAGTGTGGCTTTTAGTTATTTCTAAATGTGAGACACAGTGCGCAAGATCTCTCAATCCAACCTTGTAAAGATTCACTCATTAGCATGTGTGGAGTGGTGTGCAAGAGTGTGGAAAGTGTGTGTCATGTCACGCCGTTCTTACATCATTTCCAGCATTGTATATGTCAGTATGGTTGAGTCAGAGTTCTTCTCAATGTCACTGTCAAAGGATTGAGGTTCTGTGAAAGGAATCGTCTGTTCTCCTCTGAACACAGAAAGTGTGTGACTCCCTGACAATCCCTCATCAAAATAATATCGCGTGTTTTGTGTCTGGAGGGGCCCTCTGTTTATTTCTCACCTTATTGCAGGATGATAGTGTGATGGTGTATTTTAAGATCCAGCTTTATTTGTGCTGTATTCACTGGCTAAGATAGTCACTCACCTCCATCCCTTGAAAATAGCCCATGGATGTTTTATTAACATATTTTGTTTTGTCATTTTTATGTCATTGGCTTGTCGCAGTAATAATGGCTTGAAAAGCAGTGGTGTGGATGAATTGTGGGAAAGCGTTGTACATTAAACTGTTTTGAAATTACATTAACCAAAGACCTTTTAGCTATGTAAACTGACACACTGCATTTAATGCATCATTAACCGTGCAGTACAAATCTCATATGAAGAGATTAAGAGACTTTATGATGAGAAATGTCCAGTGTGTTGCTGCTTCTTGAGCAAACTGATATTTTATAAGATGAAAGTGCCTTCATAAATGGGTGTTTCTTCAACGCTAGGCTTTAATATACTAGGAATTGATTAAAACTAATGCAATTCAACTTCTTTTTTCTCATTGTTGTTATATAAATGTCAAATTTAAACTGTATTAACTAAATAATAAATATAAAAAATATGTAATATGAAACAACAAAATATTTTACTGTACTTCTATATTTGCTCCTTTTAAATTTGCTTTTATTTGAAAATTCAGTTTATAAAGAGACTTGTTAAAGAGACTTGAGATGAGACATTTGATGTATGAAGTAAATCAGGGTAGAAACATCATGAGCAGAATATTTTTTTTTAATATCTTTTAAATCAAGCTGTAATTTTGTAAAATTATGCACAAAGTGTGTGCATTATTTCTGTTTATTTAGCATACATAAAATGTTAGCAATGAAATGATCCTTTCTTTCCATCAATGTCATTTCCACCACTGAATGCTAATAAAAAAGAAGTAATAATATACTTCTGATGTGGTCTAAATGATACTATGGTGCACCTTCATGGAAAAAATGCTAAAAATGACCAAATTCTCCTGCAGCATGTATGTTCAATGTTAGCCAAGCCAAATAAACTAGTGAAAGTGTCTCTTAAGACTTACTTTCTAAAAATCTAAAAGGGACAAGATTGCCCAAAGAAATATCCTCATGACCTGAATTTTTCATTAATGTTAAATCAGTCGCATTTCATTCTGTCCACACAGCTCTGAAGAAGGGCCGGTTCTGGATCACACCCGACCCCTATCATAATGACGACAACATCCAGATCGGCAGAGAGGTGAAGATATCCTGTCAGGTGGAGGCCACACCGCCTGAGGAGCTGATGTTCAGCTGGCTGAAGAACGGCCGTCCGCTGCGGAGCTCAGAGCGCATGGTCATTACCCAGACTGACCCAGACGTTGCCCCAGGAACCACAAACCTGGACATCATTGACCTCAAGTTTACAGACTTTGGCACTTACACCTGTGTGGCCTCACTAAAGAACGGAGGGATTCCAGAGATCAGCATAGATGTTAACATCTCCTCCACCACTGGTGAGTTATTCTTATCCTTTATAGCTAATAGCTGGTTTTCCTTTTTTGGGACAATTTTAACAATTTTATCATCTCTAAGATGGCATAGTAAATGATTTTGCATTGGGTTTTTTTAACATTTAAAATGCCAAAAAAAAACAAAAAAAATCTGGCTGCATTTTGTTTGCATTTTATTTGACTTTATGTGCCCACTCTACATATCCAAGTTGCCAACCCTTGGAATGGAATCCATAACACCATTTAATATTAAATAATAAAATAACATAAAAATGTTGACACTGATGAAATAACGAAGCAGTTTTATTTTAGGATGATTTATATACTATTCCAGAATTTATTAATATTTTGAATAATTTTTTGAATCATTTTCAGTCTTCATTTAAATTTCATTATAGCTGTCAGTATTTTTTTAGTTTTTGTTTTTTTTTTGTATTTATATTTAGCCTTAATTCATTTTTAAGTTTAATTATTGTAGCATTTCAACTTCAACGTATTTATTTCAGTTAGTTCGTTTAACTTTAAGTTTTTCTTCTAGTATTTATATCGTATTTTAGTTCTGCTTTATTTAAATTACCAAAAGATTTTTAATAGTTTTAGTTTCAGTTAACAATAACAATACTGTAACCAGGGCATAAACAAGTTCATATACCTGAAGCTGTTAAATATCACAGCTGTGAGAATTCAAAGAGATTTACTGAGAACATCAGTCTTTGAATTTCCATGTTTTAACAAGCTTGGCACTTACAGTAACATGGATTTATTAATTATAAATAGCAATTAATTAGAAATCATGCATGCATTACTGAGTAAATGAAAAAAAAAATGCAGTGAAAATGGGGTTAATGGTTGGATGTCAAGACTCTTCGGTATACAACTTCAAAATTATTTATTATTGAGATCGGTTTTTACAGCGATTACATTTATTATTGTTTTACAGACTGTTTCAGCACATTACGGTTTTATAGCTTTAATAAAGCAAAATAATCTCAGCCTCCCCCACTGATGACATTTTAATGATACGAACGTCGATCTAAAATTTCTGACTCATTTCATTATGCAAAATATTCTATGTTTGTTTGTTTGTTTGTTTGTTTGCCCTGGGCCTGCTAAAGAAGTCATGCTTAATCAACCTGCAGATGCAAGATCTCTCTCCCACCAGGCTCCCTGCAGTCGCAATCGGAAATACATTCAACATTGTTCTCCTCTTTTTTTCTTTTTTTTTTTGTCCTGTACTCATTACCATCCGTTCATATAAATCTGTCTTTCCCCCTCACCTTATGTAGGAGAGAAAATAGATTTGTTTTTTATCTCTAAAGGAGGAAAAAAATCTTTTTTTTTTCACTGTACAGTATTTATCTGTCTTTGTCATCATCTTTCATATCCCACATTTCATACGTGCATGACGGGTTTCAATATGACAGTCTGTTTCTTACACTGTATGAAGTTTTTTCCTGCTTTTTAAGAGAATCCCAGAAGAACGCACATCCTCACTACTCAACTAGGGCCCTTGTTTTCATGCAGCTCTTTTATTAATGGTGTTGAGCTTGTGAAGCGGGCCATGGAGACTTGGACACTTCATGTCCATATCCTTTGTGTACAGTAAAGTAAGAATCATTTTTAATGGAAAGGGCCTGTGTGGCACCCCAGTGGCTAATTTCAGAGGAACTGGTGGCATTGAAGATGTAGACGTCTTCAGATGTCCTGTTTCACAGAGCATGTCATCACATCAAACTGACCCCGTGGTTTCTGAGGTCTGGACTCAATCAAAATAGTTGGTGGAAAGTGTTCTGGTCAAATTGCTCAGTCATTTGGGGATTTGATGTGGAAAACTCACAATCCCTTGGACCTAGATGTCCTGAGTGCCTGTCAACATTTGAAGGAATGTTACGGGTTGAATACAAGGTAGAGTCAGTCGATAGTATTTGTCCATTACAACTGAAAAATTGGTTTGTTTTATCTCTTAGTTAAGGAAGAAACTCTTACAATGTAAGTAAAATAGGCCAAACAATAAATGTTAAACTACAAACTGTTATAGTTGCAGTTATAGCATGACTGTGTTTACATTGTATTGATGTAAGAATACAGTAGTAGAATAGCTTACAAACATTTTCTGTGTAAAATGATATTCAATCTTTTGTCGTCTTGACAATACAACAGAGATAAAGCCTGTAAACCCAGTAACCTTCGCACAATGTCCGTGCTAGATACCAAGAAGAAAGGTGACAACATCCTTGTTTACATGGAGCTGAGCCGGTAGTTTGCCAGACTGTTGTTTGGAATCAGCAGAAGAACATAAACCTTGTCTCCTTCCTATTGTCTGCATACATTTATGATGTCTGACGGTGAAAACCAGCCAGAAACATCGTTATCTGACACCTGGTGGCTGACAGAATGTCTTTGTTGATACACTGGCAAAACCGATATAGATATTATATCTGTGACAAATAACCAGAAGTTTATTCACCTAGAACAGTAGTCCCAGACTGCAAAAATGGTGAATTAGATAAAATTATAGTTTAAAATTAAAAAAGTCAAATATAAACAATTAAATATTATATTATATTTAGGGGTGTAACGATACACGTATTCGTATTGAACCGTTCGGTACGAGGCTTTTGATTTGGTACGCATTACAAACCGAACGATTCTTTGGACTAGTCCTATTACATTTGGAAAATAAAAGAGCTTAAAGTGTGTGAAATATAATTTTCTCAGTGCCCCCGCATTCAACAAGGCAGCCCAAATGATGTAACAGGCAACGTGCTGTCTGTCCTGTGATAACCTCCCCTTGCTGGGGTGCATCGAAAGATGATGATCTTGTATCGACGATAGCCAGAGATATTGTCAAAAACATCAATTATTGGCAATATTAAGAGTATTTGGCATTTCCAGTTAATGTAGGCCCGTTACATTCTTATTTTTATTAGGCCTATTATTATTATTGTCACAATTCACAAGGAGCACAGAATGAGGAGACGTAGGAATTCGTTCAACAAAGACTCTTGAAGAGGAATGACGTTTAGAACCGACAAACACTAACTGAATGGACCATACCTTAAATACACAGATAATTAAGGAACTAATGACTAGACACACCTGAACCAAATGACATAATGAACGGGAGACAGAAACTGGGTCACGGAGCACATGGGGAGCAAAACACACACACGACAGTCCACAATCCTGACAATTATGAAGTTACTTTTATTATTAATTTTAAAATTACAATTAATTTTCCCCGCAATAATTGCGAGGATAAGATTAGGCTATTTACTCCTCAATTAAAATGTTTTTTTTTAAAAAAGGTCTTTTAAAACAGGTCTATTATACAATGAATTATAGTCCTATAATTAAAATATTAACACTTCAGTCATCAATAAAAATCAATGAAATAAAAAGCTAATTATAAGCAATAGGATAAAAATCTACAGTAGAACAAATAAATAAGAAATGCTACATACATTGTATAAAGTAATCAAATGTATAAAAATACTACATATTCTTCAGTGTGTAAATTAAATATATATTTCTTCTTATTAAAGTTACAAAAGTGAGATTTTCTCTCTTTTGTTGTTTGATTAACATGAATGATAGACTGCAGGAATATTAGACTGCTATCACTTTAAGAGCTACCCGGATCTAATATACTGTTATACATGTGTTATCTTTCGTAGTGGTTTGCTTTCACTTAAGACCTAAATTACTGTGTTTATGAGGATACTTGCAAAGACGGGCATTTTGACACATGCAAGTGTGTGTATTTAACCATTCAAGGCCTTTAAAGCGGCAAAAATTACTCCATTCAATACTCCCGCGCTCTATGAGCACCGTCTTCACGTGTGCGTGCCTCATAAACTGTCTCTCAGAGCACGCACAAAATTAGTTCTCTTTCGCTGCTGATTGCATTTCAGCGACTTGAAGTCACTTGTTTTTAAGCCATAATGCTTAAAAATGCGTGCAAATGCTAAGTTTTCATGACCATGTAGTACAGCAATGTCAAGTGAGTGTGTTGACAAATTTCTAATCATTGATTGTGTCTACCAGTATATTGCCCACCCCTATAAGACATTAAACATTAAAAAACCTTCCCGATCCCAAACTTTTGAGTAGTGTAGTAAACAATTTTTTTAGTGTATGTACATTTTTTTTCTTCTGGTAATTACATCATTATGCTTTTTACATACAGGAACATGTTTTGTGCCGTAAAATGATGCATCGTGATATTTTCATAGCTCATTATAATATGAATATTGTGATCATCATCTGCTCTCTTCTAGTTCCACCCAACCTGACCGTCCCACAAGAAAAGTCCCCTTTGCTATCTCAGGAGGGCGACACAGTAGAGCTACAGTGCCTGGTCTCCGGCAAACCCAAACCCATCATCCTTTGGTCCCGTGCTGATAAAGAAGTACCCATGCCGGATGGAAACATGCAAACCGAAAGCTACGACGGAGTTCTGCGCATCGTCAATGTCTCCCGTGAGATGGCCGGCACGTATCGCTGCCAAACCAGCCAGTACAACGGCTTCAACGTCAAACCCAGAGAGGCCATCATGGAGCTTATTGTGCTATGTAAGTAATGGACGTGTTTGTTGCTCATGCACTTTAGCTGGACCTAATTAACTTACATTCAGACTAGAACATACGTTTCTGTCGAGGCTGATTGGCAAACCATTAATTTTCTGTAGAAATAAATGAAAAAAGTATAGGGGCATCATTAATTGTAATTACAGACAACCTTGGTGAGCGATGCACATTGCCGATCTTTTCTGCATGTCTCATTAAGACTCACAGTTTCAATTAGCACAGGTGCAGAGGTTAATGCATGTAATGCATTCCATATTATCATAGCATAGCATGAATGAATTGCTGAAGAGGACTTTGACTCGGTTTGACTCGAAAAATACAGGCACGTGAGAGGGTCAAATGTAAGTGTTAACGATCATTTATGGGGAAAGTGAAAAACACGTTCTGGCTATGGACGCATTTTCTTATTCTCCCCTACATTTCATAGAATATCAAATTATAGACATAATGCAAATGAGATGTATTGCATAGACTTCGTCTAAGGTATCTGGAGATATTTTAATTAAGTATATGGCATTTTAGAGATGTTAAAAAGATCTGTTTTTTTCCCATAATGCACCTGTCATCTTGTTAATAACTTGCATGCTAATGGACATGTGTCAGAAGCAACAATGGCATATAAAGCTCTTCCTGAGGCAGACTGTATGTAGTCTTTTATCCAGTTGGCCTCGTTTAGCGCATTGTTCTCAGCCACCGCTCTTGCATGTACTGTATGGCATGACAGTTCTGCTTTGTAAAAGAACTGCAGTTCAGGACAATTCACGCATTTAAACACGTTTCATACTTTTTGTATTGAAGAAAATAGTTTAAATGACCTCTGTATATGCCTTAATTAACAATGTATTGTGCTAGAAGACAGATTTCATTTAAAATGTGCGCTTGAAGGAACACAATGTAGCGTCGGCTGAAAAGTGCTCAGCACTTCAAGATATAATTGCTAAAACTGTATAGATCCACAAAAAATCATTCTGGCTTGAATTTTAAATAACACTTCACAATAGTATCTTGTGTCAGCATTTTACTTCTCTAATGTCTTCAGACTCTCTTTTTGTCTAGAGGGCCAGATTGGTCTGAAATAGCCTTTGTGTGTTTCCTGTTGTGCTCTGAGTCAGTGATTTTGTTTGTTAGTCACGATTCGCTGCTTTTATTTTGTTTCTCTGTAATTGCCCGCTCTCCCTGAGCTTTGTCTTTTGTTGCACCCTACTATGAATTCAGCATGTGTGATCATTACGTCCTATTTAGGTGAATCAAATAATCCTGACCTTTGCATATTGCACTGGCTTAGTGAAAACTAATGAACACAAGATCTGGTAAGTGCTGTAGACCAGCTCGCGAAATTTGCTTAAACCCATCGTACTTTGCTCTAGGATTATTATTATTATTATTTCTACATAAAATGAAAGCTTGTTTGAAATTGAATCATTTTCTTGGTGGGGTAAACGCATGTCAGTTGTCACCTGCTTTTTGGGCCATGATATTATAATTCAAAACTCTACTCTCCAGTGAAGTAGTTTGTCACAGATGACTGTTATAATCTTGGCAGTTCAATTTTTGTAAGTTTTTATGCAGACAGCAGCACTTTTGTCCTTTAGAAATTTGCTTATACTTCACCCAAACATGAGAATTTTATTATCCTTTCTTTTGAGGAACACAAGAATGTACTAGTTATTTTTTGAAGTACGATGAATGCAGACTTTTTAAGCTTCAAAAAGGACACAGAAGCACTGGAAAAGTTTCATAAAAGCAACTTAGACTCTAAATTACATTACATTACTTCTTGCATGTTTCACACCTCACCAGATAAACGTGATGTTTTATTACCTAGGTTGTTTGTAAGTATTGTAGCAGTTCTGATATGGCTTTAAGTGAGGAACAAACCAAAAATTGTAAGTTATTATTCATTTACCATCTTAACATCCACTCTAGCTCCCCTCAGTGTGTTCATGATGTCTAATTTGTGAATGAAACATACTTTTGAGTAAGATCTTTTCACTGAATCACTTGAATCAGTTCATCAAATCAGTTTGAATGATTCATTCACAAATCAAACTCATCTGTTTTTCTGATTCAGCTCATTGATTCACTGATCCAGTCACAGCCGTTATTGTGTCAGCAGCTCACTGGAGTGTTTCTCACACAAAACAATTGTATGATTCAGAAGGTCTGGAATAAAGCACAATTGTGTGGACCACTTTAATGGTTCATTTGCCTCCTTTTTGAAACTTGAAAGCTCCCCATTCATTGGAAGTACATTGAAAAAAGCAACCAGTACGTTATTTAACATTTCTGTTTTTGTGTACCACAGAAGAAACAAAGTCAAACATGTTTGGAATGACATGAGAGTGATTAAGCGAACGGAATTTTCATTTTTGGGTGTACTGTCCCTTTAAACGCATTCTTCAAATCTCCATTTGAAGCAGCCATATATGTTACATGCCTCCCCGTTAGTAGTAGTCTAATGACAGATACAAGCTCTTTAGCAAAGCCATCATTTCCTGCTCAGCAGAAGCCCAGCTAGCATAAGCATTAGCCGCTCAGAAAGAGTGACTGTGTTTGATGACTCATTCTCCACCACTCTAACTTATGTCATCTCTCTCTGTGTGATAAAGGCCACTTCCTCCCCCTCCGTCACAGACAGAATGATTGCAGTTGAATAGTCGAGGGGGGGTCCAAAGGTAATCCTAATGCTGCAGTCATTACTTGCAGAAGTCCAATGCACAAATGTATGCCAGTGGATAATGTCTGCTTATGTCTGTGACAGCTGAACGGGTCCTGCAGCAAGTGCTAGAACTGCGGGGGTGGAGACAGACAGAGAGAGAGGGAGAGAGAGAGGAAAGGTGGGATAAAAGAAGCTTGAAGACAGATCCTGAAAGAGTGAGGGAGGAAAAGATAGAGGCAGAATGATGACAAGGCAAGAGAAAGTGTGGAGAGTGTACAGAATGAGCATGTTTGTGTGAGTAAACGAGGAGGGGTTTTGTTGTCCTTCAGAGAGATTGCCCTGGATTTCGCTCTGTCAAAGTGCTTCAAATCTGCATTACTTTTGTTATATTGGTAATAAAATGAAACTCGGCCCTCACGTCACAGAACAAATAGTGCAGAGGTTAATGCCTGAAGGCCATCTGCTAACTTACCCCTTGTATTTTCCCCTTTTTTCATCGGCATTTAATCAGGATAATATCATTTCTGGACAGAATTAAAAGCTGAACAGTTGAAGCTCATTTCTGGACATTATATACATCCATCTGGACTATTATTTTGGTTTGACTTCTGACTTTGTATGTAGACCTATTTAATTTGTCGTCATGGTGGAGGAGACAAGAAGAAAGTTCAATTCATTATTTGGTTCAAAAGGAATGCTTGAAGGACATTTTGTTGCTTTCTTTTAAGTGGGAACATGTACAGTATATTTATATTATTATTATTGAAATTTATTAGACAAGTTTACAAACTGTACAAAATAACAAGTATCCCATACACTTTTAAAAACTGAGGATTTAAAAAAAAAAAAACACACACACACACAATAAAGCCATTGGCTTATTTCCATTGTGGTCCTTACTGGTAACGTAAAGGATGGAAACTATGTACAGAAGTGCAGAAGAAAATAAAAAACAGTATCTCCTAACCAAATACAAATTTTTAAAAAAAAATGTAATCACGATTTATATTTAAAAAATTAATTCACTTCCAGAATACAAATTTCCTGATAATTTACTCACCCCTATGTCATCCAGGATGTTCATGTCTTTCTTCAGTTGAAAAGAAATTAAGGTTTTGAGGAAAACATTTCAGGATTTTACCCCATATAGTGGAAAAAAAACAGGTTGAAGGTCCAAACTGCAGCTTCAATGCAACTCTACACGATCCCAGCCATGGAATAAGGGTCTTACCTAGCGAAATGATCGGTCATTTTCTAAAATATATATATACAAATGCTCTTCTTGCACTAGCTTGCCCTTACGCATTACGTAATCATGCACGCATAACGTAGGCAGAAGTACTGACCTCGTGTTTAGAAAGCGAATGTACAAAAAAAGTCAAAAACCCTTTACAAAAACAATGATGTCAGGCGATTTTGAAGTTGGAGGAGAAAATGAGATGGAGTTTTTCGCCCTACCTTTTTGAACCGAAGTACACAGACGAAGAACTAACCGCATATGACTTTTCCAATGTGATTACGCAGTGTGTGAAGATGCGCATCGCAGAGCTAGTGTGAGACATTTGTGATTAAAAAGGATATAAATTTTAATTATTATTTTTTTAGAAAATCGATGGATAGATAAAAACAAGACTGTGAAGGACATACTGTATGTGCAGTTGTTCAATAGGTTGTACTGTGTAAAGGTCTTAAATCATGTGCTAATTTTTTAGAAAGACATTTTTTAATGATCTCGGCTGTCTTTACCTATTGTGCCATTCTGAGTCATTCATGCCTCTTTTACATGCTTTGACACTGACCTATTAAAATGGGACTATTCAGTGTGAAATGAAGTGCTTGTGAATAGCTTAACAGATCCATATGTCATGTGACTGCTGTATGAATGTGTGTCCATGATTACATTTCTTCAGTTTAGTGAAAGCCATTCAACTAGTCAAAAGCTGCAATATAAGTTTGCATTATCTTTTCCTCATGAAGGATGAGATTGGTCTTTAAAGAAATCTCTGCTCGTGGCTCTGATGATAACAAGACGACCCCAACATCATCCTCTCCACATACATAGCTCTCAGCCTTCTGTTAGCATTCAGTTTAATTGCTCCTCAAAAACCACAACTCGCTCCAGCGCTCGGGCTGACTGCCACTGACCTTGAACTCCTGCTCTGATGGAACGCTAGGTTGAAAATGAACCGCCCGAGGACATCTGAAGAGCAACAGACCATAATTTGAACGATGATTCTGTGTCCAGGCTTAGAGATGAAATCTTCCTTGCTCATCTGGACTATTGTTGACTCTGGTTTAAAGGTGAAGCATGTCATTTCTTTGATATTCAAATACTTTCTCGCAGATAATTTGCAGAAATAGCTATTAGTAATCATTTGTAGATTAATTTCTCCTGTAATTTCTCTGGCTCTGTGCTGCTATTAAGATTAATATAAATTTAAGAAAGTTTAAACTAAGAAATGCAATCAAAGTGTGATATATAGTCACACTGTGATATATAAAGATGATATATATATCAGTGATATATAAGTCACGATTTCTCATCTCATAGAGAAATAGTTGCAGTTGCAAGACATAAAGTCATACTGTGAGATATAAAGTAACATTGGGAGTTTAAAAAAATCACAATTGTGAGAAATAAAGTTGGAATTATGAGATAAATTTGCAGTTCTGAGAAACGAAAATTGCACAATTATGTGAAATTAAATCAGAATATTTTGTGAAAAATATTTACGTATGATGTGGAAAGCCCTATTTTATTTAAATTTATTATTTTATTATATTTAATTTTATTTTTATTGTAATTTATTATTTTACTTTATTTTATTTTTATTGTATTTTATTTTACTTTATTTTATTGTATTGTATTTTATTTTACTTTATTTCTTATTTTATGTTATTTTACTTTATTTTTTTATTTTATTTTACTTTATTTTATTTTTATTGTATTGTATTTTATTTTACCTTATTTCTTATTTTATTTTACTTTATTTTATTTTATTTGTATTCTATTTTATTTTACCTTATTTCTTATTTTATTTTCTTATTTTATTTTATTTTATTTTACAGCTAATGACCTGAGCTGTAAATGAATCTTGAACTGTCAGAACCTTTTGGTTTATTTGAGTAGCCCTATTTAATTATTTATATGTTTAGTATTTTTTTGGCCCAGTGACCTGAGCAGTAAATGTGTCATGCATCAAAATACACCCACCTTCTCAAATCACGGCCAAGTAGTTTGCACCCACACTAAATGGCCTGTAATATTCCTGATCTCATTCCTCTTCTCATCCCCCAATAATTCTCTTCCCTCCTCTCTACTGTCCCTTTCAATAAAGAAACATTGGCAGAAAATGCCCAAATTTCCAATGCCACTATGAGAACTTCCTCTGTCCACTGTCATTGTGTCAAGGTCTGCTGTAATACGACTGTCCCTTTATACAATCTCTGTGTGTCTGATGCAATTACGCGCAATTCAATGTTCGGTCCAGAAATAACTGCATTTTTATAATGGCCCCAAATACATAACTGGAATCCGAGGTCTGACTTTTCAAAAAGTGAGGCTAATATCTAGTGTCCTGACCAAATGCCAGTACAACTGGAGTATTTTTAATGCACTTGAACCCAATTATCTCCTTTCACTTGTCAAGTGTCGACACGGATGCCCCACCTACCACACAACATCGTCAACGTTTGTCAGTCAAGGGGTTAATTGAATTAATTTTCAGAGCATGTACCGACAAAAACTACCCATCCATAATTAAGCGCACGCTGATTCATGCAAGACGGACGATGATTGCCACAAAACCAATGACTGTGACCAGAATCGGAACCTCATCACATACGATTTTTGCAGGAGGCAAACAGCTGCAAGCTGTAAAGGTCAATTGGCACTCTTGTCATTGCTCACATGCGTTTGATGGGGAACTAGACCAAAAAAGGAGGGAAACAATAACAGAAAGGTAGGGAGAAATAGAGAGGGTGTCAAGTGAGCTTATATTGTCATTTTCTCAGAAGCGGTGTTCATCGACAGCTGAGCCTCTCTCATTAGGACGTGACATTTTTTAACAATACAAGTCTTCTCGGTCTCACAGTGCAAAAAGCCTAGCTTGCAGTTGCAGGAGCTTCTGGGGAGGTTCTTCTTTTTTATCAGAGAGGAGGTGGTGGGACTGTTAATTCTGCCACGAGATTAGATTTTGATGATGGATTCTCATATCGTCATGTTAGTTAAGCAGACATGATGAATATGACTGCCGTGCACCTTGGACTCCCAACACCTTGGACTGAAGTAAGTTTTAATTGCATCTAAATGTGGCAAGGCTGACTGATTATTAATGATCTAATATATTTTAATGAAGGGATAATTGCAGTTAAACCCTGACAGTAACAACCCACCTTCTCCTCCTCTCATTCTCAAAGCTGCAGGGTAGAAGAAGAAACTTCTCGAGAGGATTCTCCCTCACAGCAGCTTTTTCTCACTGAATCAGAATGAGCGTCATTCACAAGGTTCCACACATCCTCCACCACAGCGATCAGCAGCAGCGTCACTGTCACAAACTAGTCAGTCTGCTAGTGAGCTGGAAGCGCTGCTATTCTCAAGCATGTAGTTTTCAGTTGTGAAACAATTCTGGTTTATAAGTAGCGAGTTGTGTTGTGAGATGCTGCAACATTATTGACAATATTTTAGTAATAAGAACTTGTATGTACAGTATTCTATGATGTTTAGAAGTAGAACAAGCAATGTTAGATTCTAAAATTATTGTGTGTGTGTGTGTGTGTGTGTGTGTGTGTGTGTGTGTGTGTGTGTGTTTTACACATTTTTTTCTCTCACTTGCTTAAAACTCTTATTGTTCAAAAATATGGGTTTGGTTAGATTTTTTTTATTTATTTTTTTAAGACTTTTCTTAAGTTCACCAAAGCTATGGTTTTTTGATTAAAAATGCTGTAAAACAGTAATATTACAAAATAGTGTAAATTGTTTTCTATAAAAAAATAAATAAAATAAAAAGTGTATATATAGTGTATGTATATATATATATATATATATATATATATATATATATATATATATATATATATAATTTTATTTTATTTTATTTTATTTTTTTTATATAAAATTTTATAAAATGCTATTTTCAGCAGCCATTAGCCATTACTCCAGTCTTCAGTGTCACATGATTCTTCAGAAATCATTCCAATATTGGTGCGTAAGAAACATTTCTTATTATCAATGTTAAAAAGCTATGCTGCTTAATATTTCTGTGGAAATTGTGAAACTGTTATTTTTTTCAAGAATCTTTGATGAAGGGAAAAAGCATTTATTTAAAAATAGCATTTATTAGAATTTTTTGTAACATTATACATATTTTTTACTGTCACTTTGATTAATTTTAAGTATTTTTGCAGAATAAATGTATTAATTTCTTTAAAGGACACCTAACACACACAGTTTCACCCAATCTCATGTTAATCTTGAGTACCTATAGAGTAGTACTGCATCCTTCATATCTCAAAAAAATCTTTAGTTTTATCATATTTATAAAAGAAAGATAGAGCTTTACGATTATCTCCGGAAAAAGCCGAGCTCCTGGAGGCGTGCCGTGTGGGCGGAGCTAAAGAGTGACGAGCCGAACAGAGACGTTTGATGCCGTTTCACTTACCATCTGTAGTTCTGAATCATGACCGGGATCTTTTATAGCTGGGACTGCTCCATCTTTCAGTATTAAACTATGTGCAAATCCAGCGTCGAACTGGGCCTTGTTTATAAAACGTTCGTCAACAAAACTCTTGAGAAACAAACTGTATCCACTGTTCACGTAACGCTGGGTTCTTTTGGGAAGCTGAACAAGGTTATCTTTCCCTCACAACCAAAAACACACTTCTTCAGAGACATTCTTCCCGAGCGAGTCCTGTGCAGCAGTGCAGCCGAATGAAGCGCGTTGATGGGTGCGCTCTCGCTCTCGCGCTGGTCGATGCGTGCACGGGCGCGTTCTTCCAGGAGAAATGCCCATATAAGGAGTTCCACCGTCATCTACGTCAGCAAGAGACACGATCGAAAAAAACTCTCCGAAACTTGTACGAACCCGGAAGTGAGATTTTTGGAACAGAAATACTCTGTCATACTTCCAAATTGTTTTTTGAAACTTTGTCCATGCTTAGCATGAGAATCCAACTCTTTAACAGTGTAAACAACTCTGAATGCATGAAACAGCATTGTACCCCCCCCCTTTAAATGTAGTAAATGTATTAATTACTGAGGCCAAACTTTTAAACACTAGTGTTATAGGCCTACATGTGCATATTCTGTTTATCTTTAATGTAGCAAGCTACCTTATTCCATTAACTTGTAATGAAACATGTACTGCTACAATTTATTTATTTAATTTTTTTTATTTATTTTTTTTTTTTTTGAGCGGCTTGCCCAACACTGCATGTTTATTTATTCAACAGTTTGACTAATTTGATTAAAAAAAAAATTTCTACAAATGAGTTCAGTATTATCAACATTTTACCATGTTTAAATCCGTTTAGATGATTTCTCCTAAAATAAGTGCAGAAAATGCAATAAAAGCCCACAGATTCCATCTGGGCACAGCGATAAGTAATTGCAACTTGGACGAGGTCTAAGTAGAACTGATGTAGGCTTTGAGAAGCTGCTAAAAGAGAGTTTTTTTGGACGACGGATACTTATTCAAAGTGACAAAACACTGGGATGGCTCATATGCAAATAGGGATTCTGATGTGGAATATAAGAGCAGCGTGGATCCTCGTTATGAGGGGATAAAATTGGCATCCTGATTAGTGGTGTGGAACTGGGATAAGCGCTGGAGAATAGAGGAATATTCTTCTCCTCGGATGACACAATGCCAGTGTTCCATGCTCGATGTTCGCTTAGCATGGCATTCGAAACTGGCTGCCAGCCTAATTAGCAGAGAACTAATTTATTCCCAATAGTATTAATTTATGAAAAAGAGAGTATGCTCATGCAAAAGTCCTGAGTGCAATTCAAAATACTATCACCATTCATGCACCAAGCCCAGCTTTTAGTCCCCGAAGAAATTTACCAAAATAGAACAAAAAACTACATTATTGCTTTAGTTAATATTGGACGCAGATTTATAAAGAGGGTTCTCTAGGGACTTGTTAATTAATAGGTTTTAACACTCTCGTCTATACGCAAGCCTGTTGTCATGTTATGTCATGTAATTGCGTGTTGCACAACAATTTCCCGCACAGGTCAGAAACAAATGTTTTCGTGCAGCTAAACAATCATAACGTTTTCACTGTGAAGTGTTGTCTTCTGTGTGCAATTAAGACCTTTAATGACGATACAGAAGTCAACACAAATGATTCAAAAATTTTAACAGGAAGTCACTTAAGGCTATTGTGCCAGACAGCAGTTCTAACTACATTGTTTGACTTGATTTTGGCTTTTGTTTTTAGCTCTGGGAAAAAAGCAGGTTATAAGAAATTACCTCTTGCATCTAATTGTAACATATTGTCACTGATTCTTGTGTTAGCTTCCCAATTGACATTATAGTAATGAAGAAATCCATTGTTAAAATCATGTTTGTTTGAAAATGAAATCCAAATTGACCCTATTTACTTTCCTAATGCACATTCCTTGTCTTGTTGTAAATGATTCATCAGTGGATGGTATTCTGAAGACAAAAGTATTTTGATTAATTTTTAATCAAAAATCAAATGACTAGATCTTCACTGAAACAACCTTACCTTTTTGCTGCTCACTTCCCATATGGCAAAAAAAATAAATAAAAAATATAGCCAAACTATATGCTATTTATGTTGTAAACAGTGAATCTCAATAAAATACATTTTGAAATTGAAAACAGTTTAGTTTCAACCATCACATACCAAAATATACAGGGGGCACGTTTTGTGTTATATACAATAAATAAAATCTTTCTTCAAATGTGAATGTATTGATATATATGGAGGGTAAAATATCTTTTAAATGCTTTAAAAAATGTTATTTTATTTTTAAAATATATTTCTAAAAATACACAAAAATATATATATTGGTAGAAGATATATTTACGTGAATCTGTTCTGAAATATTTTTGAAATTATGTTTTGGCCCTATTTTAAAATATGCTTAAAGTTTAATATTTTCCATATGGGTCAGGCCATATTTTTGTACCCTACATGTTGATTAGATTATAATTATAATAATATTAATTATTATTATTAATTTTTGGTTCCATTCTGGATTGTACTGCAACACACACTTTGCATGATCCAGTCTATTTATAATGGATAAACTCCATAAATAAAATAAAGCTTCATAGAATATCCTGTTTCGCTCATAAATTTACTAGATTAAATGTAAATGGCTTACAAATTCAATTCATGTAGACTTCAGATATGTTGCAGCTATATATTGCTGAAAAACACATAAAGCTTTTACTCAATAACAGCTTGTTACCATGCAGCGAGTCAATATGATACACAGCTGTTATTAAAATGTGTACACATTCAGTGTGCTACCATATTGTGCAATGTACAGTACATTTATTAGCAATTTGGGACTGTTCTTCACCTCCTGTTGCAATGTTTCAGCCAGTCGTTTATCTGTTTTTTCTTTCCACTTGCATACACAATTGATTCCATTTCAGCAAACGTCTTTTCCTGTTCTCCCCATATTGCTGAAAATCGATTTGCAAATACACACTGTTGCTCGCCGTCACCTGTCTGACAGCGCGAGTGTGCGATAACCGCCATGACTAGTCTATCAAACCCTCATCCATTGGCAACATGTCAGCAGGAATTGGTTCAGTTTGGGAAACTCAGCCGTGAAATTCAGAATGACAAAATGCGGTGGGTCCAGGCTCACATCATTGCCTGAATAAAGTCGTTGTGGATACTGAACTGTTGACCTCAGCTGTAAGAGATATTGTATTGCTCAGAATGTAATCCACTCACAGCGTGGGGCCTCCACATCTTTGTCATTTGGAGTGGGGTAAACAAAGTGAACAAACCACTGTTTTTAGAAAGCTTTTCTCTAAATGGCTCGATTGCTAAAGCTTGTTCTTGTTATTTCATAAAACATGCTTCAGTCCACTCATTCTAACTCTTCTTCTTTCATTCATTCTCTAAAAAAATGATGCTTGTTTCAACTCAGAAATCATCGAGCTTTAGAGAGCATTAGAGCTTTTTTTTTTTTCTGTGAACAAATGCTCATATTTGAAAATGCTCATATTTTGCTCTTTCATTATTATTTATTTAATACAATTTTAATACAGTTTTATTTAATGTCATTACAATTTTTATTGTTAGCTTGAATAAATAGATTAACTCGCAATTTTTTGACTATATTGGTATGTTTCCCTTTTGCTTTTAAAGCATTTTTTTGTAAAGCGCAACTAAAAAAGCTTTTGTAAAAATGATCATGTCTATCAGTATGATTTCAGAATGAGCTGCAAGTCTGCTTTTCTTTCTCTATCTGATTGACTGTCCTCATCAAAAAATAAAAAGTGCACTATAAGACTTTGTCTACTAAAGAATTTGTACACTAGAAGACTTTGTCTACTACTTAATTTCAGTCTTTTAGATCTTTAAAACGCTTAGAAGCATAGATTCAATCTGTGTCTTGTATAGGAAGTTTACTTTCATTTTTCATTTTTTGATTTCCAGCACTTTTAGACAGTGAAAATATGTGCTGTTCTATGTGACTATGGGAAATTGGACTGAGATGAGCGTGCTGCAAATGATTGCCACTGTGGGTTTGAGATGGAGGGGTAGTTTGTGTAGCACACAGTGAAGTGTGAATAGTCTGAATTACTGGACCGCATCTCTGTATTGCCTGTACTGTTCCATTCATCTACTGAAGACATCCTAGATAACCATACAGATAATAAAATTTCAAGAAAAATGGTCAAATTCATTCTTTTGGGAAGATGTTATTGCATGGCCAGAGCAACCATTATGAATCACATTTTCACTTTAACTTTTTGTGGAGGTAATCAATTTCCATACTTCAGTGTATCAGTGTCAAATCATATATTTTTATTATAAAATATTTATATTTTATTTTATATATTTATTTATTTTCTTGACCAGTTGATTAAAAGGCATTTTGAAAATGGCTCTGAAAAGTTCAAGCACAATTTGTTTGGAATTTTAGCATCTAGGGCATTGAAATTCATGCTTTTTAAAGTGTCCTAATACATTTTGGGGCCACTGAAAATGTCCAAATGATAAATATTCCGGTTTACACAGAGATGGTGTAGTATATGCAGTATGTGATGGAAAAGTAAAAGTGGAATGTGGTGTGTGAATTCTGTGCATCAGGCTCTTTCTGTAAGAGTGCATGACTCTCAGCAGACATTAATAGAAGTGCTGTGCTCTACAGTAACGGGAAGATTCTCCAAATCAGACAGAAAAAGTGCAAACGCTGTGCAGATGCCAGCGCCCTTCTAAGGACATCATGTTATGTTTGATGATGCTCTCCCGAGGCTGTGCTCTCTGATGGTGTGCATCATGGTGTATGTGTGCGCGTAGGCTCGCAACACCATGAATCACTGATTCATGACAGGTCACCCTCTTATGAGCAGATGAGTCAGCATTTTTCCCCTTTTTTGCTGCTGTTTTGCTGCTTAGCAGTGAGTATAAAACTTTCAAACCCATCTGTGATGTCTGTACAGCAGTAGCACAAAACTGCAACCAAAATGACTGCTTTTGTGATTTTTGAGAAGTCTTTGAGAAGCAACTTTGGTTGGTTCCTGTCACTCACAGGCCACTATACCATAAAAAGTGTTGATTTTGTGAAGTAATCTTTACTTTAACGCAATTTTATCTCTTATTTATTCAGTTCATACCTCTCCAAATTAACAGGTTTCTCAATTGTATTGTTTTTATTGACTCCAGTAGACACCTGTGTAAATACGTGCTTTGTGTCTAATAAGAATGTCCATCCTTTTTCAGATTCACCCGTGGTGGAGCCGGTGTATACAGAGATCAGGCAGGGTCTGGGACGGCCGTTCTCACTGAGCTGCAGGGTCTTACGTGCCCACCCTTCAAAAGTACTGGATTATGAATGGAAGCTGGGCACCAGACTGCTCACAGTGGGTCAGCTGTATACTCGGGACGAGACGGAATACCACGTAAGGGCCCTAAACCGCGAGGGCTACGGCGCGTACACTTGTGACATCAAAAACGAAGCAGGAGCTGGCCGATGTACTTTCCTTGTCACAGGTAAGACAAGTAAAATACATGTGCAATTTAAATTGAATGTTTTTGGAATATAATTGTGTGTAGTTAGGAAGCAGCAGGTTACATTGTTATGCAAGTAGCTGTCGACAAACAACTGTCTTTATGAGCGAGTCACTAAATGACCCAACCAGTGTGATCCCAACCAGGAATGTAAAAAAGTGACTCTTTAAGATTGAATCCGTGAATCTTTCACTCAATCAATTTGTTCAAAAACTCGAAATCATTCAGGAATGAAACAAGTTAACTGTCTTCATGAGTGAGTCACTGAATCATACAGAGCAAGTACCGAGACTTGCTACTGCCAATACATCCACAACATGCTGCTGTGAGCATGTAAGAAATACTGCTGCTGCACATATAACATAAATGAAATATCCCCCATACATAGCATACATGAATCACCCCGTAGCAGGTCCATACAGGTGGAGCTGGGGAAGGTGGGGGGTTCTGAATCGCGTGTTGCAACTGCTACAGCAAGCACTAGCCAAGTATTTGAATGTTGAGTAGCAAGATCATTGGCTGCTGACACAAAAAGAACAAATCATCAGCACCATGTGATAATGATGTCATTATGTCAGATTGTGTTAGACCTATTGGACTGTGCCATCTAGAGTTTTATGACAGAACTTTGGATTTAGTATATCATCTGGGTTTTTGAAGTTCACTTCTTCTTCTTGGCATTTTTAGTTGTAACAAACTACTCACAGTATTTATGCTACAAAATGGCACAGAATACTTTAGTACATAAGTATATGAATTGGGACACATCTCTTTATTGAAATGTAGTCTAAATGGAATGTCACATTGAATAATGGGCTGAATATTATCATTGCTGTGATATTCAGAGCAAGACAGAGTAAAACGGAACTTTTTTCCTCATATGCTTGTTGCTTAATTATACATTAAAACATTTTGGTTCTGTGTTGGGTCGCCATTTGATGTGCAATGTCAAATTTAAGTCCTAAAGCAAAACCAGTTGAGAATCACCAGTTTACGGTACGTTTGTGATTCAAAACTGTTCCTGTTAGGCAAGTGTAATTTGTGACAGATTTTTATGCTACAATCACAATTAATGATGTAGAAACATTTCTAAATCACCCTGTTTTTTTAAACTGGCCATTAAGCAAATATTGATTTTATCCTGGAAATATTTTCTTATAAGCATGTTTCACATTATATATGCAGTCATTAATAATGTAATGCTATTCTCAACTACAAACGCTTAACAACAGAATAAATTAAACTGTGGATACATTACTAGCATTAGACACTTCACTGGTCATTCAAAAGCCACACTTGTTTTTCCTTCAAGTTTTGGCCCAGATAAATCCAGTCTACCATGTCACCTGGAACATTTGGTTCAAACGGTGGAGCAGTTTCTCTTTGATTTCGTGCCACCACATAAGTAGCCTGATCCCATGCCTGCTACTGCACCAGACACTCGTGTTTAGATATGGGAACTGCTAGCTCGTGTTTTTGCCCTCCCTGCTGTTGAATATTCATGGCTAAAATCCCAGCTGGTTGATGAGGCATCCTGGACCAGAGGAGGATGTGGGAGAGAGAGAGAGCTACCTGCTTTCTGATGCATAGGTTATTCTTGGAGATGTTCACCCCTAATCATTTAATTTGCATTGACAATTTCCTGCTCTGTTCAGCAGGCATAAAAGAGGATTATATCACTCATATCCACTCTCCTTGTATCCGCATCTCTCTCTCTCTCATTCTCTCTCTCCTCCGTGCACTTCTGTAGGACATGCTGAAGGCCATTATTTTGCACAAACCATGCATCTATGATGAGCCTCTGCTCGCTATAATGCAGGAACATGCTGCAGGAGCTTGAAGCTCTCATTTATTGTTGTCATCATATGGGTTTTTATATGTCTGGGCGTTAAAAGAGCACAAGCCAGAAAATCCCACGTCGAGTCTGTTTTATTGGAGGTTAAGCTCCCATAATGTTGTATCTTGAAGAAAACCTGACGAATTTGAACGAACGAAGGCAAAGGCACCGAATGTCACATGGCCACAGGGTTTTGTGTGATGACTGAACGAATGGCCAATGAATCAAGTTGACATTTCACTTTGTCAGAGCAATGTGCACAACTGTTCGAAGATAAAAAGCTTGAGTTTTCTCAGTCTCAGCGTTCACTTCAGATGTACGCAGCACTGGGCAATGCAAACCCAAAAGGGGTTACCAATTAATGCAGCAGAAAGTTCAGGGAGTTGAGAGAAGGCCCTGCAGGAGTATCATCCACCTATTTTCAGTGTTTTCCTGGCTCACATGTGCCCTAGGCAAAACAAAGACATGGCCAAGGAAAAACAACTAGTTTTCAATGTACGTATGAAGTGTGATACTGTAGTGGTGCAGTTTTTGTTTTGCACATGAGCTGACCTGCGTTTAGATCCCGACCTAAAGGCCATTTCACACCAAGGGCCAGATTTACTAAACAGATTTACTATACAAATTCTGTGGGTTTAACAATGCACACATTAAAGAACACAGACACAGCCAGATCATTTCCATAATGACCAGCGCAATCTACCAAGAGAAGCGCAAATTACGGCCTGCTTTAAGACATGCTTTTTTGGACGTTAAATGATGGCGCAAATACTGGTAATTTGACAAGAGCAAATGTTAGTAAATCGTGTTGCGTGATTCATTTTATTACACACCTCCCATAAATTTTGTGTCTGAAAGGGAAACTTGCACAAAAATAACTGTCCACGCCTTTTCAGCACTAATTCTTCACTGCGCATATTTAGTACATCCTGACAGTACTATTTTAATGCCAAAAGACGGTTAGTAAATCTGGCCCCAAATGTAAATGATTTGAGTTCATGAGCCCTTTGGACCAGGCGGAAAAGTAGTGTATTGCTGTGGGTATTCTTTTGTCTCTATTCTGTGCATTTTTCTACATATATTTGCTCCATCAACATCTGTTCGTAACATCTATACATCATTGCATCAAATACACTACCCTTCAAAATTGTGGGTTCAGTAAGATTTTTTAATGTTTTCCAAAAAAAAAATTGAGCTATGCTTACCAAGGCTGTTTATTTGATCAAAAATGCAGTTGTGTATTCCTTGTGTCTGTGAATCTTCAGTGTCACATGATCCTTCAGAAATCATTCTCATATGCTGATTTGGTGCTCATGAAACATTCTTTATTTTTTCAAAAATATTTGTATTTGTTCTGCTCAATATTTTAGGGAAATAGTGATCCTTTGATAAATAGAAAGTTCAAAAGAAAAATTCAGTAAAAACAAGGACTGTCATGAGATTCACATAACCTTATTAATCTTTGATTAATTTAACATTAAGTTAAGAAAAAAAATGTGTACAAGACAAGGTTCAACAAATAGCAAAATGTGTACACAGTATTTTTGTTTATTTTTTGGAAGATGCATTCAGGGTCACTTTTTTAAAAAAATCTGAGTTGGTTTGCTTCAGGGTGCCTGAGATATAGGGATGGTGAATATAAAGTATTCATGTGCTGAGATTTAGTATGAGCACTGGTTCTTTGTCATGACAGTGCTGTTATGTGTTTGACAAACACCACAAACCAGTTTCAATTTCACAAGTATTCATGTCCCAGAGGTCTCCTGCGTGGTCTTTGAAGTTAAAACCTACACAATAGTGTCTACATACAGACAAACACACATATATCAAGGATTAGTGGAGGTTAGTGTTAGTTTTAAGGAGTATTGAGGGTGTACATGGTATACCGGTGCCAAAAATGTATGTATAAAGTATCGGTTTAGTATCTGTTTAGATACTGAAGCACCTTGAGATTAATTTAATGCAGATTTTTTTGTACATTTCTTAATCTGATGGATCAAAGATTTGCACTTTAAAGCATGCGTTTCCATTATAGAGCATAGTGGACTCGCTCTTAGAAATCTCGGCTGCAGGAGCCTCTGGGTTTCTTTTGCCATTCTGATAAGTGACAACTGATCCATGCAGTACTGTCTTTCTCCATCTTAGGCTGATTTAAGAGCTCTGTGTTTATGATGCTCCTGCTTTTTCTCTCCACCTTCACTCAAGCATTGATTCCCAGAGGAGTCAATTTATCCCTAAACCTTAAGCAGAGTAAACTCGATGCACCCATTAGCATGGGCTCTAGATTTTTCCGTCTTAATAAGCCAGGGATAAAATAAGTGCTGGTGACAGCCCTTATCCCTGACCTGCAGACATCAGCAAATTTTCCCTACCACCACCTTTCCTCGCTCCTCTCAATATAACCCTCCAAGATGTTTCTACAGACTTGGACGTTCAGAATTTCGCTGTCGAGAGGTGAGCCTCTGGACCAAGTGGCCTGTCTGACAGAAAGAATCTGAAGAACTGTGGAAAAATTTTACAAAATAAAAATAGTGTAAAAATTATTTAATTTACAGATTTTTTACAGCTTTATTCTGCTGGTCATAGATTTTATTTTATGAATTTGAATTTCATTTTGTTTTTAGTGACAGTGTAGCCAATTATTTACAAGCCAATTCAGGGCTCCAGACTGCGACCAAATGGTTGCATTTTGCGACCATTTTTTCTGCGTGTGCGACAAAATTTTGTGTGCGGTCGCACTGGCGCGACCACCTCGTTGTTCAACTCATAAGTGCTGCCATTTCTGTTGCATATGAGAAACATCAAACGGAAAACAAAACTGAAAGCATAACAAAACAGCGCTTTCCGTTTGAACTGTGTAGCGCTTGTGTGTAGAGCCTGGTCGCAAAGGTACGTGCAGCAAAAATGACGTGAATACTGAGGAAACGATGGATGGTTTTCAAGCTAAAGTGAAGTAAAAGACCGCTTCTTAAAGGGGTCATATGATGCGATTTCAAGTTTTCCTTTCTCTTTGGAGTGTTACAAGCTGTTTGTGCATAGATAAGATCCCTAAAGTTGCAAAGACTAAAGTCTCAAACCCAAAGAGATATTCTTTATAAAAGTTAAGACTCTGCCACGCCCTCCTAAAATGGCTCGTTCAAACATGCCCCCACATGTCTACGTCACGGTGTGGGAAGATTTGCAAAACACCGCCCAAACGTACACGCAATGAAAGAAGGCGGAACTTTTATTCTCGCTGTAGTATTGTTGTTGCTGATGCCATGTACTGGAGACGCTGTGTGTTTCGTTGTGAAAGCAAAAGTACTTTGTCTGGCCTTCCAAATGAAGTACACAACTAGAAATCAGTGGTTAAGTTATATTTACAACACTGTTCCACTGTACAATGCAAATATTCGAGTGTGTGCAGCGCCTTTTACAGTGGACTATTTCCTGATCCTGGAAGAGAGTAGCCTACAATGTGAACACTATGAATGGCTGTGAACAGCAATTCCAACATCGCAAGGACAGTCTGGTGCTTCTGACTCACAGCCTGTAATATTTAAAGAATTTGCTACTGACTATTCAAACGCGAGTTTTGAGCTGTGTAGAGTAGTGCTTGTTTGGCATTTCAACGATCACAAATGCAGACATGGTGTTATGTTTATGCGGCGCAATGCGTAAAAAGACCGTATGAGTCATTATAATCAGTAATTATGTCCTCACTGAGTGCAACAAATGCCTCATTTATAGCGGGTTTTATTGTTTTAGTCTCATCACGCCGGGACCATAGACTGTAAAAAGGCCGGGACACGGCATCACAACATGGGAAGGTGCGTAACATTTCCATCACACGCTTGAGGTATTCGGCCAATCACAATGCACCAGATAGCTGGCCAATCAGAGCACACCTCGCTTCTCAGAACGATGAGCTTTGAAAAATCTGCCCGTTTCAGAAAGGCGGAGCATAGAGGAGCAACAATAATGTACAGTATGTGGAAAATAATGTGTTTTTTGAACCTCGAACCGCGTAAACACATTGCATTACACCAAATACACAAAATAATGTTCTTTTTAACAACATCATATGACCCCTTTAAATTAAGTTCCTAATTGTAAGTTAGGGAGGAGCGAGCCCATCTAATCTTTCAATCAACAGCCAGAGTATATAAGCAGCTGCTTACCTCTCTCCAGTCTCAGCTGTTCCAGCATTCCTCCACCTCCCCAATCTCCACCTTCTTCTTAGGTACCTTGCCCTTTGTAATCATCCTATATCAAGTCCCTGAGGGGTATATCAGAGCTCGAGTTGAAGCTGCTTCATCGAGCCCCTCATCAGTGAACAGCAAGCCAAATATGTTTACACTCTATTTCCTAAAGATTATATGGGCAAATGAACTCATTAAACCAAAGAAGGTGTATGCCATGTGGTGTATTCCATGTCTCATCTTATTCGTTTTTGTTAATAAACATTTTGTATAGCTTGCCATTGTATCTTACTGTTTTATTGTTGGTGTGCTTTTTAATTAAGAATAACAATGAATCCATTGTTTTAGTCTTGAAAAGTGAAAGGTGTGTAGATGTGAGCAAAACAGACAATTATCTTTTCCTGTAAAACATGACAACAAGATCACGAATTCGAAAGTGAAAGCATCCAAAGCCCAGCTTATAACATAGCAAAAGAGGAACTCCCGTTCACAAAATACAAATCACAAATAATACTACTGATGAAAAATAACAGGTTGAATGTTAACCATTTTCGTTTCCATATAACTATAAACTATGATAAAAGTTCATCAGCATGCATTGATTAATCCCATGTTGTAGTGCAAAAAAAAAACAAAAAAAACAATTATTGTGACCAAATCATATGCTCATGTGACCAACTGAGAAAGTTAGTCGCAAAAGAGCGACCAGTGGGAAGAATCTGACAGAAGAGTCTGGAGCCCTGCAATTATTTAATTTTAGAAACAAGAAAATTATCTTTATGAGAGAATGCTGTAGGATTCAGATACACAACCTTTCAACCACTCAACCACATTGTTGTTATTATTATTATTTAGTTTTTTGTTTATATTTACTGTGCTGCTTTTGAAATGTACTGTAACAACAGCTATTTTAGACATAAAATAGAGTTTCTTTTCATTTAACGAGCTTATATTGAAAGCATGTGCTCTCTGCAAATAATGTATTTGTTCTTTTTTGCTTTGACTCTGCAAGTGTTTTTTTAGCTTGGTGAGAAACAGACAGGCCTTGATGCAAAACAGTTTTTTCTTTCTCGTTTTCATATATTCTTTCATGGGTTTGTCAGCTTTCAGCAGATAGAGAGATGAACTCTCCTAATGGTTTTGCTTTGTGTCTGTCTCCTTTGAACCTCTGATGGAAATTGGAGAACATTCCTCCTTTTTTACCTGTTTTCCACCAGCAATGGTTTGTAAATGCATCCACGGTATCCTCTAGCATCACTTCAGTGTACCAGACGTTTGACCTGCCGGTCTAATAAACAGTCTGTTTTTAATGATCTCTAAATATATACAGCATAATAGCAGCGAGGCACTTTTCCATCATTTTAAAGGAGTTGTTAAGTTTGTTATTTAGCTTCGTTTAGACGATTACTTTATTAAAAAAAAAAAAAACCATGTGGTTTACTTTTTGTCCAAATGATTTATAAATTTATTTTTGATTAAGTATCAGGCTCCAAGCCAGAGGGAATGAGAAATATATAATTTTACATATGCAGCTTTTAGCCGACACAAGCTACAGAAATCTTCACATCTGTACATCTGTCTGAATTGTTTGTTTAATATCTTATAAAATTTAAATGTGACGGTGATTGAAATGAGATAGTACATAGTAATAAGCCATTATGTATTTGTTTTGTTTCAGGTAAAGCCTATGCGCCCGAGTTCTACTATGACACCTACAGTGCTCTGTGGCAGAACAAACCTCGCGTCTACGGCTTCAAACTCCAGTGGACTCAAATGAATCCCAATGCGGTCGACCGTATCATGGCTTATCGACTTGGTATCAAGCAGGTGAGTGATCCTGGACGTTTACTTAAAGATGATGTCAAGTAGTTACCTAGAAAGAAGTTTCTTCTCTTCTTTTTGTTCTATCAGTGGCGTGTTTCAGGATTCATACCAGATGTAAGATGTATGATGTACTCTTTGTACTCATGTTGATTTCATGTGGTATACTATTTAAAAAAATTTAATGTCATGTTAATGTGAAGTTTTTGGTTCAAATTATCTGATAATTTAAGAGGCTAATGTAAATTAAATGAATACAATTAAATTGCATTGTAAATTACAAGCATGCTAGGATGCATATATATTTATTTATATTTAAATACATTTATTCATTTGTATTTCTTGAATAAATTACTAGGTGAAAAAGAGCATCATGGCATTGGCCCGTAAATAAATTTATAGCTAAATTTTGAGGATAGGTTTTTTTCTTATTATTATTAAATAAAAGTGCTGAATGTTTTGTTTACCAGAATGCTAAGTTATATTTTTAACAGCCACAATCAGTGCAAATTAAATGCACCTTCTTGGCTGTGAAAAAAACTATGGGAGAAAGGCTGTGCTCATGGCAATATGTAATTGTTTATAGACTGTTCGCATCTCTATTGTTTTAGTGTAGCGTCCATGCTAATGGTACATTTGGCCTGTGTGCAGAATGGTGTGCACAACTGCTTATTACAAGTGCTAAATTAGTATTGAGTTAGAACAAGTTCAACTGTCAACATCCTACACATATAGGATAAGTCAAGGAACATTATTAGGATTCATGAGATACGTTCTGTTTATTGCGTCGGGCTAATATTTGACCAAGAGCTTTAGCGCTCTGCGATGCGCTGTACTGTTCTGCCTCGGCGCGTGTGGTCACGCAGAGCAGTGCGGTTGTCAATTACGAGTCATCATCGCACTGTTCTGTCACCCTCTCCTTCACACTTTCTCTGCTCAGCTGGAATGGCAGCGTCCACGGCCATTTATAATGACATCATGTGGGGTGATTTATTCCTTGTCAGATTCGCCTTTGCTAGTGGCTGCCTACTGGTGCTCAAAGTCAATGCAAAGTAAACGAAGCACGTTTTGCCATGCCTTACTATTGTTGTTGTTGTTTTCGCCATATCCTTTCCTTCCTCTCTCCCTCTCGTTCTCTCAGGCTTGTTGCCATTCCCATCAAGGTCTCTGCCTTGCTTGTGTTCTGGGATTGCATTGTTAGTAGTGTTTAGTAGTCTTAGCGCTCTGCTTTTAATGCTCAAGGGATTGTTGAACTTGAGATGAATTTTGTGTTTGCACATGAGTAATGTTGGTTTCTAGGCAGTTGACGCAAGAGATGTCCATGAACCTATTTTTATTCGCATCATTTTAGGCTAAAGGGATAGTTCATCCAAAAATGAACTTTAGGTCATCATGTACCCTAATGTTACTGCCAACCCGAATTCTGTCATTTTTTTCCAGGAACACAAAAATAGAAATGTTTGAAGAATTGTTTGGAGCTCTTTTTGTACATCGACAGTTACTGAGGAAAAGCTAGCTCCAAAAAGACACAATAAAGCACAATAAAAGCATTTCATACTGTTTTTAAACTCATGGTTTTACTTGCAAGTCTTCTGAGGCCGTATGACTGCTTTTATGGTACTTGTGGTTTGTTATTTTTTTCTTCCTGGACCTTTGGGGCTGTGGTCAATATCAACTTCCATTGTATAGAATTTTCTTTTTTATTTAAATGTTCCCTCTAAAATATATTTAAATGTAAAAGGGAAAAGTTCAAACAGTTGGAGTTGGTCATTTTTTAGGGTTTTGAAAGAAGTTTCTTATGCTTAACAAGGCAGAATTTATTTGATCAAAAATATCGTGAAATATTTTTGCAATTTAAACTAACTGTTTTCTATTTTAGTATATTTTAAAATATCCTCTGTTAAAGGGTTACTCCACCCCAAAATGAAAATTTTGTCATTAATCACTTACCCCCATGTCGTTCCAAACCCGTAAAAGCTTTGTTCGTCTTCGGAACACAAATTAAGATTTTTTGATGCTTTCTGACAGCTCTCTGACCCTCCAATAGACAGCAATGTAATTAACACGATCAAGGTCCAGAAAAGTAGCTAGGAGATCGGTAAAATAATCCATGTGACATCAGGGGTTCAACTGTAAAGTTACGAAGCTACGAGAATACTTTTTGAATGAAAAGAAAACAAAAATAATGACTTTATTCAACAATTCATCTCCTCTGCATCAGCGTAGTGCCATTTTGGAGAGTATCCGCTGGATGCAAACAGCGTATGCTATTCTGTGTCAGCTGCACCTTCTGTTCTGTGGATACGCTGTTTTCATTCAAACCAAAGCGTAAGTGACGTAGAAAAGGTACCGTGTGGTGTGGCTGACACAGGACAGCGTACGCTGTTTGCGTCCAGCGGATACTCTCCAAAATAGCGCTACGCTGACGCAGAGGAGACAAATTGTTGAATAAAGTCATTATTTTTGTTTTCTTTCTGTACAAAAAGTATTCTCGTGGCTTTGTAACTTTACAGTTGAACCCCTGATGTCACATGGATTATTTTACCGATCTCCTTGCTATATTTCTGGACCTTGATCGTGTTAATTACATTGCTGTCTATTGGAGGGTCAGAGAGCTGTCAGAAAGCATCAAAAATATCTTAATTTGTGTTCCAAAGACGAACAAAGCTTTTACGGGTTTGGAACGACATGGGGGTAAGTGATTAATGACAAAATTTTCATTTTGGGGTGGAGTAACCCTTTAAATTTTCAGCAGCCATTACATCACAGTCTTCAGTGTCACATGAACCTTCAGAAATAATTCTAATATGCTGATTTGGTGCTCAATGAACATTTGTGACCCTGGACCACAAAACCAGTCATTTTTTTGGTTCAGGGTCACATTTATTATTATTGTCAATGTTGAAAACAGTTTTGCTGCTGCTTAAATGGATAGTTCACCCAAAATTGAAAATTCTGTCATTAATTACTCACCCTCATGTCGTTCTTAACCCGTAAGACCTTCAAAGACGAGAATGCTTTTTGTGGTAGTTGCGTTACTGTCTATGCAGAGTCAGAAAGCTCTCGGACATATTGGCTATAAGCTCTTACGGGTTATATCACTTTAATATTTTTGTAGTAAGCAATTTAATATTTTTGTAGTTTATTCAATTTAACTGACCCCACACTTTTGAATTGTAGTGTATCTAAGGTCTGGAAACTGGTCACTATTTATTATTTTTTTGAATCACCTTTGTCTTAACTAGCTCGTTTTAATAGGCCCTACAGTGTGACAAATTACTTTTTAAAACTACAAAGATATTTCATGTATTCTCTCTATTTATATTGGGTCACAAAGGCTACATGTATAATGATTATAAAAGAATCAGCAAAATGGTGTTTAAAGTGGTAGTAGATGCAAAATAGCATGTCACACCGCAGCATGCCAACTACCCATCTGCATGTGTCCTCTGGAGTGTAATGATCTAGTGGATGGAACTGAAGAATCAAAAAATAATCAAATCCGTGCCTCCCGTAATGTCCATGAAATGTTGCTATTGATGTCCTCCATTTGTTTTGCTAATAAATAATTTGAAGCATGTAGCAAAAAGGTGACTATTTTTCAAAAGATGCACATCACAGGCTTGAAAGAAGAAGGCTCTATCCATTTGATTTCAGATGATCATTATTTCCCAGCATCTGTCACATTTCATATTTACCTTTATCAGCAGAAAGCATTTAATTCATTAACTCTAAAAGAGGAATAACAGCATGTGTGTCATTTGCACTATAGAGAGGATGCCTTGTACTATCCTTGATGACTTCCCAACTGAAAGCACACCTGGCACAGTAAAGAGAAAGAGAGAGAGTCAAAAACAAGAGAAGGGGCAGAAAACTAATTAACAGCTGTGTCCGGTGGGACGAAACTGCTGTAATAAGATAAGCTTTACAGGAGAAATCAAGGATGGGACCCTAGCGAACAGAGGTTAGCTGTGTGAAGCGATTGCGGAGGTGTCCGCTCTGTTTTTTTCGTGTGTCTGTGTGCACGTGTGGGTGTGGAGCTGTGTTTTGTGCCTGCAGTGGGTGGTGATTGACTCATCTGTTCTGATCATGATGGAGGAGTCTGGCCTCTTCACTTAATTCTTTATATTCTCTCTCTACACGGCCTCTGCGCATCCTTTTTGTTCGCCAGCTGTTGTTCTACAGTTTATTTGTTCTGTTTAACATGGTGCTTTTCCCCTACGTGCTCATCCATCATGCTGTCTCGTCTGGTCACCTGTCGGCGCGAGCGCCATGCAACGCTCTGTGGGCTCATCGCCGCTTTGGCTAGTGACATTTCCAGGACGCGACGGGCATGGGAAGTCTTAGCCTGACAATCCTAAATGAGAGGGTTTGGAGTGCGCGCAAGCTAATGGAGACGCTGCCAGCCAAGCATATTAGGCAGCGCTTCAGTGCCTAACCCTGGGACAGGCAATTTCACTGCAGGGGTCTGGCGTGTTTATGGATCCCCTAGGAATGAGATTGCTTACCCTTGCTTTTTATAGCCTTCACGTACTATATTAACACTCTTTGAGGCTGTGACCACGGACAGAGTAATAAAAACGATGATTTTGAATATCTTTTTTTCCTTTTATGTAATTTCTAGTAAAAAATGTTGAACAGTGTAACCTGCGACCAGGATTCTTCAGTGTGCGTTGCTTGGTGGATAACAGGCTTTCAGACTGATTGCTTGTTATTTCCTTTCATTCTGTTTAAAATTATAGTGGAGAAACATATATACCAAATTAAAAGATTCAGTAAGAATCAAAGCATCGGCTCTGTTTAAACCTGGTAGAAAGATCTTCTATAGTCACTTGTGATCAGATTTCAAGACGATTCCTTGACTATTATCTCAGTGTGTTACTGCATCTTAAATACACATTACTGCTTCAAAACTTTCTTTTCAAAATAAAATCTAAATCTAGCATTTCATGAAATGCTTGCTGTTTTAGTCATTGCATGTCGATGTTAAGCAAGCTAGAGACAGTCCGTGAAGTCTTTTACATGTATATCTAAGCGTTTTTCCTGTTTTTTAAACTGATGTTAAAAAGCAAGTTGTTTTCATGTTTTTTAACCTTAAAAACAGAATGTTTTCCTGTTTTTTGATTTATTTTTTACTTGTTTTAAAGATTTATGTAACTGTCATAGTTTAAACCCTTATTTTAGTGTGTTGAATGATTGACAGGTAAGTAGTCAGCCCTTGTATGTTATGGGACAACATGTATTTAGCAGTGTTCTTAAATCAGCCAGTATTATAGTTTATTTTATTTTAGTTTTCAGTATTAACCATTTTCCCTTTTTTTTTTTTTTTTTTGCATTGAGATTACATTCATCTAATGCATACTTAAAGTAAATCTTTAAAGACACAAGTAATGATAACACTGTTAAATGTAACTATTAGCAATGATCTAATATAGCTATAGTATGAATAATATTATAATAATATTATTAATAAATATTTAATATAATAATACATTAAATAAAAATATAATAGTAAATAGTATACATTTATTGTAAGCTGTTTCTCTGCAGTGAAATGAAATTTCCTAATTTCCTAATCGAACCTGATAATTATTACAGTACTGTGTAAACAAGGGTTAGAGGTTTCAGTATTTGCTTTAGTTAGCCCATTTGTGCATTTTTGGTTGCATTGTCACTGGGATAGACATACAACCCCATGAAGATTTCTGCATAATCACAGATTCTGTATAGAAATTCTCTGATATTCGGACAGATCCTCAAGGATTATTAAAGCCACTAGAGCACTGGTCTCACAGCAGCAGTAAAGGCCAGCATGCAGCCATAGTTATGAACAGCCCTAATGTTTCTATGACCTCATTTTTCACTACACAGCCTACGTACTTCAAGTTTAACGTGCCCTCTTAACATTTTTTCTGTGCTTATGGCACTTAACACGCTGTTGTAAAAGTCATATTAACTTAGATGACATATAAGGTTACACCTCTGCAGTGCTGCAAGTTGCTTCAGCCTTATGTTTAGAGGATGTTACATAGCATGTTGTATAACGATTCATCTTTAATTAAAGGGATTTCAGAGTTTACTTTAATGGGAATTAAGTGTCTTTAATTATATTGTTTTAGCACTATCTTTAGCTCCCAGGCTAGAGGAGAAATAGAAGCCTCTTTAACTGCTGCATTGTTTAGTTTTCCAGGCGTGGTAAAGGCATTTGCACATAAAGCTTCCAAATCCACATTATAGAAATCTAATTCCTCTGAATTCCTGATAGAAGACATAAACCAAATTTGGCTCCTAAAAGTGTGAAGTATACAAGATATTTGGTGTGGAAAATACTCATATTGTTTCTCATTTCCAAAGCCTTGTTATTGTTTTTTTGTTATCCAGTTCAGGAATATATTCCATTTCATATTCAAGAGTTAATTTCCTCCTTTGAAATCACAACTGCTTTCTTATCACAAGTAAATGAATTATCAATTATCAATCGTGCCCAATCTAAAATGGAGCCACGAAGCACCTGTGGGATGACAGGTGACCCTCAGCCCCCCATTTTACCCCCAAGAACTTGTTGTAGCGTGTTTGAATTGCATTCACGCTGTAAGTGTGTCATCATATCTCTGCAATGTTTCAACAGCATTGTGAGAATCTCTCTATTGATCATACTTTCCATGTAGTGCTGAGATGAAGCCTTTTACCTCAGGCTGCGTCTGGGATTTTATTCCACGTTACTTGCTCACTCTATCTTTAAAGTGTTTTAAATGCCTGCGCTACTTTTGCTTTTAAGTACTTAGGTTTTTTTCATTGTTAATTTATGTACTTCTACACCATTTTAATGTGGATTCATGAGGGAATTACAGGGTGTTTGTGAGAATAAATCATAAAATTGTACAATTAAAAGAAATAATCTAAAAAATAAAATAAAAGTAAAACTTGCTAAAAAAAAAAAAAAAGTGAAATATTTTATTTACCTGCATGTCATGTAACTATTAAATGACAAAAAAAAAAAAAAAACTTAAGATTAACGATGACTTCAAATCAATATTTTATTCCTGTAAATATTTCATTTTAAATAACCCCTGTCCTAATATAAAACATTACTCTATGTGAGCAGTTTGATATGTCGTTTGATCGTAGGCATTTGGGGCTGGACTGCTTATAAAAGGAAGGAATTGACTGCTTTATGTGCATACTTTTACAAATTCATTCATTCAACTAGTGGCTGATACATTTTGCCAACAAAACTGAAAAGCATTTTATCATTTTGGCAAGCACTATTCTTATTGGCTGATTTTACACAAGAGCATACAAGGATTTTAATCAGCCCATCTGAAAACAATGTTGTCTTGTGTACCGGAGTAGCCTAAGATTGCATCGTTTCTAACATCTTGGAAAGTAGATTTTTAGTCTAGTCGCAATATTAACACATGATAATATATTTTGATAGATTTATTGGCTTTACAGTCAAAGTCAATGAGAATGTTGAATGTTTTGTTTTCTATTGACAAAAAAAAACATTCTTCAAGATATCTTCTTTTGTGTAAAGTTGTGGAAATAAATTCCACTGGTTGTGTGATGGCAAATAATGATTCTGTTCTGTTCTATTCATGGAGACTGACAGAGTCTGGAATCTCAGAGTCAGGGCCACCCTCCGCCTTCAATCCCTTCAACACACTCACATAGTGCTGCTTCAGTAGTGAACTCAGCAGGGCGCACTTATCAGATCTCTTCCCCCACATGACTTCCTCTTTTGCCCTCTGGTCTCAAATCCCATACTGTTCACCCTCGTAATTCTCTCTCTGATAGCTTAACGTCTGTCTCATTCATTCTCATACATGTATAGATCAGTAGCAGGCACTTGTCTTCTGAAATTATTACACCTTTTACAGTATGTTACACTATCAATAAGGAAGTAATACTATAATGTTGCTGTATGCTACCAATTTAAACATTTGGGGTCAGTAAGATTTTTGTTTTCTTTTATTTACTTCTATTCAGCAAGGATGCATTAAATGAATCAAAAGTGACACACATTTATAATGTTACAAGATATTTTAATTTGAAATAAATGCTGTTCTTTTCACAGAATCCAAAAAAAAATCATCACAGTTTCCACTAGGGCTGGGTTTTAACACAGATTTCACGATTGGATTCGATTTTGAATCACAAGTTGCGATTCGATCTGATTTCCGATTCGATTCGATATAAATTATTTTGGATATATATAGAGTAAAGTACATGCCATATTTTCTAATGGAAAAAAATCTCTCAAATAATGCTATAAAATGTAGCTACATGAGAGTCAGTTGGTACTAAATTGCTATAATATTCAAGGTTAAAATTAATTTGTATACAAACGCTTAAATTACACTTAATGAAGTTTTTATAATAATAAAAGTTACAAATACATAATTATATTTCTACTCCAATTCGTTGTTTGAAATATTAACATTTAAGTGGTGGCTGTCAATAAAACTTGACCGATTTATTTAAACATAAATTAAATATTGAAGAACAGTAAAAAATTATAATGAATATGTTATTTGGTGCATATATTTAGCAAAATGCTCCTCTCTAGTTTTTTTCTAGCTGATGAGTTTATCATCACAGAATATTTTTTTTCTGAAATATATTTTTTTCTGTTATATTGGCATCTTTGCACGGTTGAAACACTGATTGAGTGATAACAAGCGACAGGATATGGATTTCGGTAAGTCGTATTCTTTATTTTAACATACCTTCGGATGTTTATTCATGTTTTTTTCTGCCCTGCCACTTTTCTAGAACTGTGGCGCTACAACGATCTGTCACTCCAAAATTAAACAGCGCCAGAATGGCGTTTATTATTTGAATATTGTAATAAAATGGATAGAATTTGAAATCTGAAACTTTGTTTCATATCAAAAGTAACATCACAAAGCTTGTTGCGATTTATTGGATGGGAGGTGCGCTTTAATGTTCCGTTCATTAGCTAACTGAAAACAGGCTAGACTAATTGATTCTTAGGATTTAAGAATCGATATCGTTTCGTAAAAATCAGAATCGATTAAAATCAAGAAATCAGTATTTTTTACCCAGCCCTAGTTTCCACAAACATATTAATCAGCACAACTGTTTTTTAATATTGATAATACAGTGAAGATCGATTGATACAACAATGACTGATTGACAATATTTCACATCATTGTTGATTTGACTGTATTTTTAATCAAATGAAAGCAGCTTTGTTGAGCATAATAGACTTAGGCTATTTAAAACCATTAAAAAATCTTTTTACCTCCAAACGCTTGAATGGTTGCGCAAGTCACAAAAGTCTGATTTTCAGTATTTTCAGTAGTTTACTTGTAATCTGTTCATTCATTTTCTTCAGTTTGGTTGATATGATAGAGAGACATTATCATGGTAATCAGCCAGTCGCAGCTTTCAAGTGACTTTTCGCTTGTTTCTCACCATTCCCACCTCACATGTATACTTTAGGATCTCAATGGGATCTCAAGGAAGCCAAACGAAACATCGCTGCCTTCTGAAACCTTGCTCAGGTTTGGACAGTGTTACTTCCAAGAAATGAACCATTTTCTGCATTATTCAGTCACATATTTTGTAATACTTGCTATATTTTGGTTATATTTGTTATATTTGGTGTCCTTGGAGAAAACGCAACTGTTGCGGATACACAAATGCACACATAAACCATTTGCATGCTAATACAATATCAAGGCCCCCACACACAGTAAAGATTCAAGGACACACTTCTGCACTTCTATGCACACACTTTCACACTGAGATGCACACATTGCTGACGTGTTTCTCTTTCAATCTGTGACATAAATGACAGAAGGCCACCTTTTCACACTATGAATTGTTTGTGCAGAGAGACAGTGTGCTAGGATACAGTTTCATATTTACAGTACCATAACAAGAAGATATTATTCTCCACTGCAGCAAAGGATTTGTGTCAGTGCTGTAGCAAAAAGCACTCGGCAGTCATCAAGCTGGCCTGCGGTCTAATTCAAAGACTTGCACGACATCGACACGTGGCCGTTCTCTGGAAATATGCAATTTACATTACACCGGATGAAGCATCTAAAGGTACAATGTCCTTGGGCCTATGCGTGGGCTAACGTTAGCATAAAACCTTATTTACAAACGAAGCTCGTTGCTATTAGTGTGCATTATGACAAAATAAGTCTTGTGTGAAATCTTATTACCGGGGGCAAGCTGGAGCGGTTACACTGATGAAAGCGATTCATATTTTGCCTGCGCAGGTATGCGTGTACGTGCATATAGTTTGTTATTGCAGCTTCCAATCTCTCGCTTTTTTTTTTTAGTTAGAACTCAAGTAAACGACCATTTTTCACTCTCTGCTGTTAAAAAGAAAGAAACTGAAGCAAATGTCAACAGGGGATTTGTTGTATCATGGTTCTAAACTGCATCAGAAATGCAGTGGACACAAACTGACATTAAAGGATTAGTTCACCCAACAATGAAAATTTGCTGAATATTTACTCACCCTCAGGCCATCCGAGATGTAGATGAGTTTGTTTCATCATCTGAACAGATTTGGAGAAATTTTGCATTACACTTTCTCACCAGTGGATCCTCTGCAGTGAATGGGTGCCATCCAAACGACTGATAAAAACATCACAATAATCCACAAGTAAACCACATGACTCCAATTAATCAGTTAACATCTTGTGAAGCAAAAAGCTGCATCTTTGTTAGAAACAAATTTGTCTTTAAAATGTTTTTAGCTTCAAACCATTGCTTCATAATTATGATTCTGAATTATTTTTTTAGAATTGCGTAATACAAGCTTGCAATGCTGACTTTTCTTCTCAGAATTGCGAGTTTGTCTCGCAGTTCTGATTTTATAACATACAGTTGTGAGTTAATATCATGCAATCTCGCAATTCTGTTTTATATAGTTTATATCTCGCAATTTCTCCGAATTGTGAGTTTATATCTCAGAATTGTGAGATAAAAAAGTCGCAATTACCTTTTTTTTTTTTTTTTTTCCCCATGGTGGAAATGGGCTTCCATAAAATATGAATCCCTATCCATGGGGAGAAATATGCACAGATCAAGCATGTTTACAAGCGAAAACAGTTCATAACAAATATGTTGGTGGATTTTGATGTGAGATGACAACAGGGGATGGACTTATAGGATCCTTTTTTGACCAGAAACAACATCAAAAGTTAAAACGCCTTAATGACGCATTTGTTTCTTAAAAGCATGCAGCTTTTTACTTCACAAGATATTAATAAATGGACTGGAGTCTTGTGGATTATTGTGACGTTTTTTTATCAGCTTTTTGAGCTCTGATTCTGACTGCTCTTATTCACTGCAGAGGGTGAGCAAATGATGTAATGCTACATTTTCCAGATCTGGTCAGATGAAGAAACAGATTTGAATGGCCTGAGGATGAGTACATTTTCAGCAAATTTTAATTTTTGGGTGAACTTTTCTTTTAAATGCACATGGGGAGCATCAATGAAATGCCAGTTTGCATCATTTGACTGCATTTATACTGCATTTATAGATGGGTTAGTCTATATTTAGTCATCTTGTGTTGCTCATAGCTCACAATAAAAAGAGTTGACAATGCTTTAGCATGCCATAGCATGTTTCCCGATGGAGATATAGAATAGATGACGTTTCTATGTTTAGCATTTGCCGTGCACATGACTCATGCATAGATATAAGCCAAGGTTTTAGTGCTGCAGGGTGAAAGTACTTAAATATGCATTAAGGAGAATTTTGGGATGTTCATAGATCAGCACTGCTTCACCTTTTGAACTTGTCCAGATGAACCTGCTGTGAGGAAAGTTTTGGTTTAATTCAGGAAACCTTCTGTTTGCGATCAGCACATCTTCACCTTTGACCTCGTTCATAATTAAGCTGGCTATCCAAATAATTTGATTTCATAAACGTAGTATATTAACACTTGCAAAGAGTTCTTTTATTAACTTTCCTTAGGTTGCCCCAAGTATGCACTGAGAACAAAATCATCATAATTTGCTTTAATTGCCATATTTTGAATTGCAAATCAGCCCCTTTTTTTCTTAGATATCTTCGATCAAATACTAATGAGGTTCTTATTTACACAAAATATAATTTCCTTTCTCCCATGTGGAGTTGATATATCTCAGTGCACAAAAAGGTGTTTAGGTTAGAATTTGCATAAGGGCAGAATGTCTTGTTCTCTTCATATCAACCGCCCCATCCTCCCTTCATCCCCAACTCTTTCTGTGCTCGTCTTTATACAACAAGATTTGCTGAACGATGTCATGAATGAGAAGTGAGCCCAGTTGCCATAGCAACAAGCCATTTTACCTCCAACCAGCAACATATATTACAATGCAGAACAAAAAAGGTAGAACAAATGAGGCAAAAGTACTTTTGTTGAGAGCAGGTGAATTGGGATGTTTTTACTTTGTGTTATATTTGAATCCCAAAGACAGCTGTTATTTAGCAAGTGTAGCACACACCTTGTCTAACCAGCAAGTTCCAGTGCCGCTAGAGAGATTATTTGACCTTTCCTTTTATTCAAAAGAACAGCGATGGTGAGCGCTGATCATGTAGATTCTCATTCAGTCTGACTATGAATTTCTGTGCCGATATCGTAAGTGCAGTTTGTTTTTCCTGTATTCACCACTGGATTACTGGGGCAGTTCTTCTTGAAAGGTTAACACAGATGCGTGTGGGGTTTTTTTTAATTAACCTCGCGTTTTGAGGATAATGTTTCTCTGTTTCTGGGACCAAAAGACGAGGCCTGTATTCCTCTCTCTGATGATGGTATTTGAATAAAGGTCATGTTCAGAGGAAGGGAAATGTCAGGATTTTATGTAATTCAGAATAGCCAAAAATGCCTTAAATTATGCTGTGTGCTCAAATGCGAGTGGCGTAATTGTACTTGGTTTGATTCGTAATCAGAATTCATTGCCAAACTGCAACAGACCCAAGATTTACCGAGAGGGGAAAATATATGCAGTTCAGAGCACAGATGGTTTACAGAGAAACCAGGAGGGAAACTCGAGCACTGTATTCGGAATTCTTAAGCTATGTTAATGAGTAGAAGATGAAAATTACTTTATAAAAATATAATAATGCTTCTCTCGCGAGTGACCCCAGAGAAAGCCTTTGGGGCCGAGCCTCTGCTAATTGTGAAAACTTTGCGTTTTCCTTCTGCTGTTGGCAGCTTTGCCACATGTGTCTCAGAGTAGCGTTGTGATGAACCCTGTCACGATGTGTCACAGAATAGATTACTGGCCTGAAGAGAAGTTTCATATGCTGTGCTACTTTCCCAATACTGTAGGTGTGAGTTTAAAGGAATAAAAATAAAAAATTCTGTCAGTATTTACTCACCCTCATGTCATACCAAACTGAGAGTTTTCGAGTGGTCTCTTAATTATTTTTCATAGCTTTACAAATACAGTACAATTCAAACATTTGGGCTTTTTAAAAATGTTCATTTTTGAAATAAGTCTTATGTTCACCACTGCATTTATTTGATCAAAAATACAATAAAACAGTAATATTATGGAATATTATTACAATTTAAATGAACTTTTCTATTTTAGTATATGTAATTTATTTCTGTGATGGCAAAGCCGAATTTTCAGCAGCTATTATTCCAGTCTTCAGTGGACATGACATTCAGATACAGTTCAATATCTTTTTTTGAATGATTATAAATGCCTTTTAAACTATAACTATAAAACTATAAAACTATTCATTTCTTTCCGGAAAAAATAAATAAATAAATAATCTTATTAACCTCAAACCCAAATTGCAGTGTATGAGTTGACCTTTTCTGGCCCCTTCGTCACTATTCACTTTTGTTAAATGGAAAAAGTGCAGCTTGAACATTCTGCCTAACATTTCCTTTTTGAGACCTACAGAAGTCAGAAAATCATACAGGTTTGGAACAATCTGAGAATGAGCAAATAATGAAAGAAAATACGAAGTCAAAAATTTTAGTGAACTATTCCTTTAATCATGCCATATAACAGTTAAAAAAGTTAATTTCAGTTATTTGCACATGGACACAAGTATTGACTTTCTGCAGCAAGAAGGCTCATTTTTCTCAGGTATACAGTCAGCCAAGGTTACATTCTTGGATCACAATAGATTATTTTTCAAATTCCACAGATTTAAGTTGGGTATTATATCAGAGGCACCAAAGTTGAAGCATTTCGTCAGAGCTGGTTGGTTCTTCAAGGTTGTTTTGTCAGCCTGTGTGTGTTCTCTCCGCCCCTGTGCTCTTCACACTCTCCTTCAGTGTGAGGGCTGTATGCTTCAATATTGGCCCCTCACATCCACAACAAGGTTTAGAGTGTCTTGCTCAAGGATGTGTTAAGATTTGAGTGCTGTGTTGGAAGAAACAGAAGGTCCCTGGAGCTGTGCACACTGAACCACATGAAAAAAGCAGATGCGTTTCAGTTCTTTAATGAAATCGCACCCAAATGTGGTGTTGAAGGATGCTCCATGTCAAGTGTTCCTCGCTAGTGTAAAAAACTTGACGTTTGGTTTTTCTTGCTTTGTTTGGAGAAGGTTAAGAGTCATTTTTTGGCATGCAGAAATTATCTGTGATTCTCTTCAGTGGGGTTTAATTGAGTTTTGGGTTTAGCAGCTTTACATAGATAAGATCAAATGCTGCTGAAAGCCGTCTCTGATGATACCACTTATGAATGTATTGATTTTTTCTCTCTCCTTTCAAAGAGGAGAGACTTTGAAATAAGCTGTTGTTGTATGATGCATTGCGGGAGTAAGGTGCTTTGGGGAAAGAACGGTCTATCTTTTCTTATATGTGCCCGCACCGATGCTTTTCCCCTCTACAAGATCTGCAGGCATGGAATTAGAAATCTCACAGAAGCAATAAACAGTAATTGGATTTGGCGATGGAAATCTCGTTACCAGGAGAGAGAGAGAGACCCTGATGGGAACACTGGCAGCTTCTCAGGGCTATTGCTGCCACCCTCCCCTCCTCTCTCTCGCCCCACTGATTTAACCAATCATCTTGTATTTGAATCCAGTGAGACCCGCGGTGACTGCCGTGGGAGTCTGTGTACGGCTGTCAGTCAGCGAAGCTCTTAGACAGTAGTCATGAGGCCAAGATCAACAGCCTCCACATAACAGTGTCCTTCCATCGTTGTGTATCTACAGCCTGCCTAATAGTTGTCACGTGGCAAAAGATCAAGTTTGCAAATGGTCACAATTAATATGACCAACTGTGCATACGATGGCCAAAAGATCTCAACAATCCAGGAAAATAATGACTGGCCCATAGTAATGGACTAATGGTAATGTTATAATGATCCGTCAATCATTGCTTGGACAAACATCCATTTTAAAACAGATTGAAAATCCATTTGGTGTTGCATTAAAGCCAATATGGCATCAAATTGATGTTTAAATATTTTGCTTAAGGTCCCGTTGTGCATGATTTATTGATGCACATTGTTAAAAATAAATCAATAAATAAATGTGGATAATATAATACTTTTTCCTTTGAATATCTCTTCCTTTAATTTTTTTTTTGTTTATATATTTACTTTATTACTGTGTTTATTTATTCGATACAGTAAATACAGTAATATTGTGAAATAGTATTGCAATTTTAAATAACTCTATTCTATTTAAATATATTTTAAAATGCAGTTTATTCCTGTAATGTCAAAGCTGAATTTTCAGCAGCCATTACTCCAGTCTTCGGTGTCACATCATCCTTCAGAAATCAAAATAATATGCTGAGTAGGTTCTCAAGAAACATTTCTTCTTATTTCTTCTTAATGCTAAAAACAGTTGTTCTGCTTATTATTTTTTGAGGAAACCATTAATATTTTTTGAGGATACATTTTTTCAGGATTCTTTAAAGTTCAAAAGAAGTGTTACAAAATGTAAAATAAAAGTTTAGTCAGTTTAATGCACCCTCGCTCAATAAAAGTATTTATTTCTTTAAAAAAAATGTTAGTGTATGTAAGATTATGGATTTTAAACGTATTTTCATGTTGACTTGATGCTCACAATTTGTTTACTTTCCTCCAATGCAACTTTTGTGTTTACCCTCGCTGGAAATGAAAACTTTTAATCCTAAATATTTGTAATGAAAGATGTATGAGGTCTTTGAGTTGCTAGACTAGACAAATGAAAGCCCAGGGTATTCGCAAACACTTTCACAGCTTTCAGATTCTCTGTTAGTGATTAGAACACTCATTTTGGTTTGTTTACTGCCCGGCATTTCACTTCAGGATATCCGGGAAGATTTCATAGGTGCTGGATTTTAATTAGATATGTCCTCTACCACCACAATAATGACAAGAGGCATCAGCTGAAATCCATTTATGCTTTCCTTCAAGCCCGAGCTGAAGGAATGAATTGACTTCTTCTAATATCGCACTAATTCAGCATGCTGTACAAAGTTAATTGAGAGGGTCAGGGAGCTAAAATGCCTTGTCAGAATCAATTAGCCAGCTCACATATCTCACTAAAAATTCAATAATGTTTAGTTTGCCCATTCAGGAACTTTTTGTGATTGTCACCTCATGTGCTTTCTTTCCTCAGTGAAAAGCATCATTGTTTGAAAATGTCACCTCTGCTGTGTGTAGGTGTTTGTTTAGAGAATTTGTTCTGATTTGCATCAGACGAGTGGGGCCATTTCGGGAAGCGCCTGTGCATTTTGATTAAAGCCATTGGCCGGTGCCATTGTAATCAGAAAAGTTCAATTTGAAGTAAAGAAGACTGTGTTCTTAACTTAAAAATATATAAAGAGAGAAAAGTACTAAGAGAGGAATAAACTTTATATCACAGTTGCTCTGTGAGACATTAAAATGGCCATAGAAATAGATGTGGTCAGCTCTTTTCAATATTATGCTCAGTATGTGTTGTATTATAATATTAGTATGTTGAAATTATGTTTTTAATTAATAGTACAGTCTGAGACATCCTATCACGATGTATGCTTTTTGTTCCCTGGAGACTCTGTGTTTGTTATTAAAAGGACCTTTTGGGGGATCATTACTTATGTGTGTGCTGGCTTGATGCTTAATCATAAGGTGTTGAAATAAAGAATGTGTAATTATGCTCTTTTCCTCAGACGGGGCATCAGAGATGGTGGGAACAGGAAATCCCGATAGAAGACAACATCCAGAAAGGAGAACTACTTACCTACAACCTTACTGAACTCATTAAACCCGAGGCCTACCAGGTCCGCCTCACACCCATAACACGATTCGGGGAGGGGGATTCAACGGAAAGGATCATTCGCTACTGTGGTAAGAAAAAGCTTCTTTGGTTATGATCATGTTTGTTTTTAGTGTTTTCAGTTTTTTGTTACAAAAAGAGAGAGAGAAAGTGAGTATCCAAGTACAGTGGGGTCAAAAATAGGGTTTCACAATGTATCTGTACCATATTATCAGCCTTAGCATCAGCATTTTTTTTTTTTCATTTATTCGTCGATATTCAGTGTTTGTGCATGTTTTTAACCTATTTTTAGTTCCTTTGCTGTAATCTAACACTCACTTTAAGTTAATTTTTAAAAACACTTAAGAACACAGGAAATCCTTAATAATAGTTAATCTTTCAAATCTCTTTAGCAAATATCAAAATGAAAATCCCTGTCTTCATACTGTGTATTATGATATCGATGTCTATTTTGTAAAAATTTAAAACTGTTTATTTTAGTTTTTATTTTATTATTTTTTTACAAAATTATACAGAATTTTAATTAAACCATTTATTGGTTACAGTATCAGCCATAAAGTGAAATGGTTGCAACCCTCTAGTAATAAAGTCCTTATTGAAACTGACATTGAAAAAATTATTATGCAATCAGTTTAGTTTTATTATTCATGGTTATTATTATTCAGTTAGAAGAAATGCTACATTTTGACCAGTGCTCTCAGACTTTTGGACCCCACTGAATGTTTCATGCAAATATATAACTCCTTGTGAAAAACATTATAATAATAATAATCTAAGAATCATGTTAGTGTACTGATACTGACAGTGACGGTGTTTGTGTACTGACTGTTTTAAAGTCAAGGTCATTTATTAAAAACACTTTGATTTTCCATTCAAGATTAGATTATTTGACGGCTCCAAATATTGTGCAAATGCCTTTTCTTTTTATTGAGAAAGAACACTTCATTGGTTCGACTCTTAAATATGTGTGTAAAAATCTGCTAATCTAACAAATAACCAGCAGAGGCCATTTAAATTTTTTTTTTTTTTTTTTTTTTTTTTTTTTTTAATGTAATAGAGACCTCTGCTGGCTGTGTACATGAAAAATGCACATAATGCTTATCTGTTGACATGCATTTTAATAGCAACTGTTATATTCATGTTATCTACCAGAGCTATAGATTGATCTTATTGTTTTGCTTTGTGCTTCTTAAAGAGGCCAGTCGAGAAACAGGTAACGTATATCCAGTCCTAAACCCTACGTCTGTGGTACCTGAACCCCTTCCCTTCTTTACTGGAAAACCAATCGTAATGTGGCAGCTTTATGACCTCACCAATGGCTGGATGCACTCGGGCACATTCATTAACTGTGCACAGTGTTCTGTTATCGAGGTTGCACAACCCCAGTGTGATATTAGAGGCTCTTTAAAGGCTCTGTCTTAATTTTAAGCCTTTGCTTATGGGTAGTAGACATGAAATATTGTGGAAAAGGTGTGACATACTAGTCTCCATCCAAAACTATTTTAAACAGCACTTGGCTGTCGAGCGAATGCCCTTCACCCTCTGTATGGCTTATAAAAATAGAGATTTGCAAGAAAAGACCACAGAAGACCTGTGCAGACCAGATGCAATTTCAAAAGCAGAGGAAAAAAAATGATAATAATTTTTCTTCCATCCAGTCATTATTTAATTTATTCTGCTCATAGTTTATTCAGCAGCTTACCCATGTGAAATGAAGCCCTATGGCTCTACACGGTCTTTGTGTCAGGTAATGGAAATACCAGTGCTAAAAAATTGAAAATGTCTCATTTCATAACATCTCCCTCTCTGCTATTCCGTTTCCCCTGAAGTCATATTGCCACAGGGCTCATGGGAAAAGACCATCTGTATTGATGGGATGACTTTCACACCAGGAGCACTTCCATCAAAGAGTCCAGCTTTTGCCACTGTGACATTATGCATTTTAATTGGCTCAAATAGCCTGGAGAAGGTGATAGCACAATCACACCAGTCACAATCCATATCCCAGCTTTCACAATAATACACTGGCATTTAAGCCGCGTGTAAATGGTTGGAGAAGCTCTCTGTGAGGATGCCTTCTGTTGGTTTGCTAAAACTGCACATTTATGTTTGCTTTTGGCAGACGGTTTAATCCAAAGTGTCTTACATTGCATTCTAGATATACATTGTCTTTCAGTTCATGTGCAACAGCACTGAATTTTTAATGTTTTTAAAAGATGAAAAATCTGTCAAAACTTACCCTCATGTCATTGCAAACCTGTATGACTTTTGCTCTAAGCAAGTCAAATTATATTAAGTCATATTTATTTATTATTAATTTTTAAATAATGTATAATAAATAATAAAGAATTAATTTTGTCTGTTGGTATTCCCATCCATTGTATGAATTGCATTTATTTTTTAACTATATATTTTAAAATATATTTTTTAAAAAGTATTTAAATTAAAACAGGATTTATCTGTGTGCGTGAATGTGAATGTCACATTATTAATTTGCCACAAAATAATAGTGAACATTATTTTAAATAATTTGAAATTATTTTGAATAGTCCTTTTAAATGACATGAGGAAGAGAAGTATCGCCAGTTTAAGTTTGATGAATCAAATTAAGCTCCACTCTCATTTAATATTTTTTGTTTTTCACAATCCCAGCCGCAAAACATTACATTTACATTTGTGCATCTGGCAGATGCTTAAATCCAAAGTGACTTGCGTTACATTCAGTGTATACATTTTTTCAGTTCATGTGCAACACCAATGAATTTTTAATGTTAAAGGGGTAGTTCACCCAAAATCTGTCATTTTTCACCCTCATGTCATTCCAAACCTGTATGACTTACTTTCTTCTGTAAAACACACACACACACATAAATATATATATTTGGAAGTATGTTAGTGTTTTTTCAGTCAGTAGCATACACCGTTGTTGACTTTTATTATATGGACAAAAAAAGGTTCAAAATATCATAAGAATCATATAGATTTGGAATGACATAAGTTATTTTTTGGTCCATATGTTTATTTTACTTTTTTAGTGAATGTAGAAAATGTATTCATAAGAATGAGCCAGAATCAGCCATTTCAGTGAGTTGGGTTGTTGTTTTTTTCTCCTGTACTTGGTGATTTTTATTGGAAAGGCAAGCCATCGCAACCTGTGGCAAAGGTTGCATAGTGTTTGTTAAGACTTTGAATGGCTGTGGTTCAAATTCGTTCATGGACAGTGCCAGACAAATTAACAAGCCACCAAGAAGAATTGATGGACTGTGTCATTTGGTATCATTCTATAAAGCAGTTATTCGACACATAAACTTGCTGCTGCCTGTAGATTGCTTTGGAAAGCCACCAACTGGCAGCTATTTATGAGCCTTTCAGAGAACACAATCAGGCTGAGAGGACAGTGCTAACAAGCTATTATAATTGTATTGTCAAATAGTTAGAACACCTCACCACGACTTCACTATAGTATTAGGTTGTCACAAATGGCATTATTTGTTTGTTTAGTTGTTTACTGCTGATAATATTAATAATAATGACGGTCTGCAGGTCATTTAAATGCTAATGTAAGTCAATGCAAGCATTATAGCAAAATGGATGAATATGAAGTATGCTGATGAGGAGGCATGTATGATTCTACTCATTAATTTTTATAGGCCTTTGATTATGTGTGGGATTACTTGGACTCAATGATAACATATTGTTTCTAAGATGCCTTTGGGTTTTGTATGAGTATCGCAAAACCCAGTCTCTATAAGGCAACATGGCTTGTGCAGTATTTAGCCTGAATTGCATTACTCAGCTCTACACATTTATGTTTTTATCTGGTTTGTTCAAATGAAAAGCTTGAATATGGTTGGATTTTACCTTAAAGCTGGCCTCTGAGTAGGACAGCAGTGAATCCTCTCCGAGTGGGAGATATACTGGGTCTAATTGCTTGTGTGTTTAATGATGTTGACGTTTTGCTTTTGCCTCCTGCTCCAATAGCTCTAATTGTACTTTTACGGGGATACAGAGAGGGAGAAAGGCAAAAGGAGAGAACATGGAGCCCATCAATTTAGAGAATGTGTTAATGCAGCACGTGTTTCCAAATATGCAACATCTGCAGTTTTGGGGAAGCTACTCTGAAACTTTACCAGCTACAAGCTACTCGTAAATTGAAGTAGTTAAGCTACATTCAAGCTACCCTTCTGAAAAGTACTTTGAAACTACTTTCAATTTTTTTATTATTATTATTATTTTTTTGTTTTTTACAATTAACATTACAAATAACTAAATAATTATTAATGAAGAATTATAATTAAGTTATAAGTAAAATATAATGAAGTTATGAGTAAAAAATTTGGGATTAAAACATACTGTAATGCAATCATGATTTCAAAGAGTGGGGTGAATTCCGGTTGATTGAGACACTTTTCTAAGCCATTTCAATGACAAAAAGTGTCCCAATCATTTGATTTTGTAAACTATCCGATACACACAATAATAAAATACTGTACAGTTATATAGTTATATTATCTTAAACTGACTGTCTAAGTGCAGAATTGCTACTAAGGTAACATCAATGCAAGAACGAAATGTATGCAACTTAAACAGGATACGGAGGACTCATAAAATAAGCAGGTTAAACTCACAGATGCGGTATTTACTGACTGTGAATGGAGACGTCAGTCATCAGCTGCGCGCGTGAACATTGCGCTTTGCGTGAATCCCGCCACAACCATCCTTTGCCAAATGATAAGCACACTACTATACAGGCCCTTAGCCAGCTATAAGGCCACCGAGGTCTGGACCTCGGTAAATTTCTCATGTTCGTGCCAGTGTTTTCTTCACTGGCTCTCTGACTGAATACCTCTTTCTGGCGAATTCTCTCAACAACAAAGTGCAAATGTGTGTACGAATCTGTAAGATATTTGTAGCTACTTGTAGCTAGCTACTCCCCAACACTGAACATCTGTTTGGTTTAACCAAACCAGCCTCTCCTCCTTACCCCATTTAGAAACAGCTGGGTGGTTTACAAAAAGGAACTGTAAACTTTATGGAATAATTAGCTTCTAAATTACGATTTCGGAATGGGAAAAAACAGCTAGTCTTGAACAGTTCACATTAAATGTGATTTGTGTTCACATGTGAGTGAGACATACTGATTGTGCCATATTTTATTTTTATTTAACAGTCATCTGCTGTTAAATGTTTTGCGACCTTAAACATTAATTCAACCTAAATTAAATTTTTATTCTATTAATAAGAATCCTGTTAAATCTTGTTAATTTTTAGGTATATTATCCAGCATTGTAATAATGATTTTTTTTTTTTTTTACTCTATAATTAATGTACTTTAATAAGTGTTTTTAGGAGCATTTTAGCATGTTCACTGCTGAATATATCGCCGGCCACATTTAATATATTTTTAAAATGTGTTATTTTCTATGATAAAGTGTATATTGGCTTTCCCATTCACATTAGATCAACTACATTTATAAGTAAAAATCACAATAATTGAATTAAAAACAAGATAATTCATCTGTGTCTGTGAATGTGTCCTGTCACACTACATATTTGTCTCAAAAAAAGTGAACAGTAATTTGATTAATTTAATTTGATGTTATTTTATTGTTATATATATATTTTTTTTTAAAAAATATTCATTTATTTTAAATTTTTAAAAAAAAAATATTTATTTATTTTTACTAGTAATTTATTGACTCTTGAATGGTAATGAGCCAAGGAAATAACCTTGATAACAGGGAGAGTAGCAGCCATTCTGGTTTGAAATGTTCCACCCCATTTCATCCCTCTTTCTCTTAATGTCCAAACAAATGAATTTTTATAAATTGAGCTTGAGATGCTTCAAAAATCACCTCCAAAACAGAAAAGGCATCTGTTTCAAGGAATGACTCACTAACATTTTGTCTTCCTTGACAAAATCCTCTGTTCCCCTTAAGGATGCAATTCCCATGACACTTCCCATCATTCACTCATTCATTCATTTGTAAATTCTGTGTATGTATATAGACATTTGCTAATTAATTTCCCCTTCTTTCCCCCTCCTGTCAACTTTTTACTTTTTCATTTGTATCATCAAAATCATTTGGAGCTGTTCCCCCTGCAGTTCACAAAGCAGACATTTACACTGACAACCCCTTGTGAACATCTGCTGTGTTTGAACGCTGTCGTGCTAATATTTCTCGTTAATGCCAGAACCGATGCCACTTTTCCGTCCCAGAAGGCGACTGTCGCACTGTACTCGTTTTACTGCTGGAAAGTCAATTTGAGAGACACATATTGATGTATTTCTTAAAATTCTTCTGCCGAAGTTAGAGATACTATGTTTTCAAACATCTTCTGAGAGGATGACCATTGATTTTTTTTCCTACAAAGAAATTCACAGCTTAGCGTAATCACTGCTCTTGAAGGATCCAAACACGTTTTCCGACTTAAACAGGATTGCGCAGAGTTTTTTGTATTCTATTAAGGCACTGAGCTAAGTTGGTTGAAATAGGGATCGGTTTCAGTCTCGCTATCTTTTCCACACATGCCCTCTGAAACCTTTCTTCCACAATGCACCTTAGCCCTCATTGAGGCTGCCTGGAAGCACACGGCTTTCTGCTGTGCTCAGATAGGCTGCTTGTGAATGGAATGAAGAGAGATGCAGGTCTTTATGGTTCACCTGAGCATTGCACAGCCCCATAGCGACCTCTCCCCACACAAACACCCCCTCCTGCACTGACATGCTATTTCATTTCCCCTCTCTAACTGTGTGATACATGGTAATGATGCCCAAAGCACTTTCTAAACATTTCTCTCCAAGGGCAAGCGCCATTCTCCCCTCTTCGAGTCCCCTGCTGTTGTTTATAATGGTTTATTAATCAACTATGTACTAGAAGCCTTTCACAGCTCAGGTTTCGCATGCATAACCTCTTCTCTTTTCTCTTTACAGCACCGGTGAATCCACCGGTGAATTGGAGTGAGTATTTTTACATACTGTATATATATTTTATTTAATTTTTTTATTGATTGGCAAAAAAAGAGCAGTAAGCAACTGAAGAAATATAGCCTTTGACTTTTGGTGTTAAGCATCAGTACATTTTGAACATGATATTAGAATCCATTGACATTTATATGTATGATTCTATCATACATACACTAACGTTCAAAAGTTGTGGGTCTGTAAGATGTTTTAATTTTTTGAAAGAATTATGTTCACTGAGGCTGTGTTTAATAGATCAAAAACAGAAATATTTTTACAGTTTTAAAAAATATTTTCTATTTTAATATATTTTAAACTGTAATTTATTTCTTGTGAGGGCATGAAGGCAGATGGTTCTTTCAGAATTTTTCAGAAATCGTTTTAATATCCCGATTTGGTGCACAAATAATATTTCTTATTATTATCATTATCATGTTGAAAGCAGTTGTGCTGCTTAATACTTTTGTGGAAGCCGTGATATGGCATTTTTTATTTTTTTTTTGGATTCTTTGATTCTTTGATTAGTGCATCCTTGCTGAATAAAGGAATTATTAATTTATTAATAAAAAAAGTACTATTGATCAATAGTGTATGTATGAATAACTTACAAATTATAGATATTTGAAAGCAAATACAAATGCTTTCAACTCCTATCCTATCATTGTGTTTTATAATAAGTAAGCCAAAAAAAAAAAAAATTAATTTAACACAGTTAAATGATGCATTAAATTTGAACATTTCATTTCAGTCCATTTAATCTGTGTGGATTTTAATGGTCAGAAATATTGTACAAACGCACAGTAAATGATTGAAACATATTTGAATATAACATCAAGAAGAATGTTGAACTCTGATGATAAATACAGTCTTAAGAAGATTTGTACAAATGTTTGTCTCTAAAGATCTTAAAAGGGCATATTTTAGATGCTCTCCAAACATTGATGTTGTATGTTTCAAGTATCTGACTAAACATCCAAAAACAAATTTATATATAGCTTTGTTAGATGCTCTTTCTGCACTCTTCATTGTACTGTTTCTCTGCTGAACCATCCATAGGTAAGTTTCACTGTGGCTTTGAAGAGGACACCATCTGTATGTTCATCCAAGATAAAACCGAAGAGTTTGATTGGACAAGACATAGTGCTGCCACCAGGGACACTAAATATACACCCAACACTGGGCCCAGCAGCGACCGCACCGGCTCTAAACAAGGTATACAGCACATGTGCCACCCAATATTAAATCAAATCTGCAAGTTAAATATAAATATGTAGATTTAGAACTACACCACTATTGTACATCACATAATTAAAATAATTTATGAATTATCATTCATCAGTGTGGGTGGAAGTTGAGTAAAAGGATATATCGTCAGCAAAGTGAAGGCTTGTGACTTGTAGAGAGGGGCTAATAGCATTAGCGTCCAAAGGCACTTTCAATTTCTCATGTTGCTAAAGGAGAGCATGGGCTGGCTTTTGATTGGACGCCGTTTAGGGGAAGATGCTCAGTGAGTTCCATTAGCTGCACTTTTAGAGAAATGGTGTCAGTCATTAAACTTGACATCGGTTCATGATAGCGCCGGTGTGCAACTGGATAATTTCTTTGGGTCAACACATCACTAATGCAATCAGGTTGTCTAGTACTTTTGGTAAAGTAGTGGAAACTTGAAAATGCAAGTCATAAGTTCAGGAGAAAAAAAAAATGGTACAGTGCTTATTTAATCTATATATTGAAGTGGGTTTTATATAGTGCTGCAGGGATAACGTCATTTTTGTAAGATTTCCCAGAAGTTAGCGTCACACAACAAAAAGCCAGTAGGATTTTTAGCTTTTGGATTATTGCAGAAAATGATCAACAAAGTTTGCGATTCTAACGTTTTGTTCATCAAGATAATCTTCACAAACAAACACTTGTATGACTAAACATAAAACCTTTAATGAATTTTGAAGCCTAAATATGATCACCAGAAGTAAAAAGCTAATGTTAGGCTATAAATGAGCATGACTTAAATATCACCTCCATTAAGCTTCTGACAACTCTTTAAATCTACAAATTAGAAAGTTTGAGTTAGAATAGTTTGGAAGAGGCCAAATATAACCACAACGAGGCTGTAAACATGAACTAGTGAGTTTGCTTTTTGGTATCATGATGTTTAATGTCGCTGACAATCTCTGTTGTCCCATTTAGCCACTTGATAGCAATTGCATTTTTAAAAGCTTGTTTCTGGGTTTTAGGACTTATTCATGTAGCACTTTGTTAATATTTCAATGAATGGATGTTCCAGGACTTAATTCATGGAAGAAGAAAAAAAATGCCCCGGTCAATATCACCTTAAGTCACTCTGACCTGATATGAAAAGAACAAAATCTGACTTTTAAAAGGCTATGAGAAATGTGACATGAAAAATCGTTTGTCCTGTGCTATAAAGACACTGAGATCCTATCGATTATTTATAGTCAGTGCAGAGTTCAATGGAGGAGTATTGAGGCTTGGAGAACTTATAGCCTGATAAATTAGCTGATTTGAGCCGCTGTATGATATTGATGCTACACAGTTATAATTAATGTGCCTAATTCAATTCATTCTCTGGATCTGATGTATGTATACACTACTGTTTAAATGTTTGGGGTTAGTATGCCTTTTTTAATGTATGTTTTTTTTTTCAGCAAGAATGCATTAAATAGATCAAAAGTGCTTTGCCATTACAGGGATATTTTACATTTTAAAATATATTAAAATAGAAAACACTCATTTTAAATTGTAATAATATTACACAATATTCCTGTTTTTACAATATTTTTTACATAAATGCAGCCTTGGAGAGCATAAGCGACTTTCAAAAACATTAAAAATTCTTACCAACCCCAAAATTTTGAAAAGTAGTGAGAGCTACCACGATCAGTGCATTTTTATGTACTTGTGCACTTTGTACAGGTTTCTACATGTACATTGAGACCTCACGACCACGTCTGGAAGGAGACAAAGCACGACTGTTGACTCCATCCTTCAACATTGCCCCTAAAAACCCCTACGGGAATGTGGCCACCAACCCAACATACTGCTTCAGCTTTTACTACCACATGAATGGGAAACATATAGGTGGGTTACTGTTAGCACAGTACATCATAAAGAGTCCTGATGTGATCAACTGTGGGGAATGTATGCAAATGACTTGTTTTAATAGTGCCTTCTAATTAGTGTTGATGTGCAGCCAGCTGTAACCTCTACAACTATAGTCTGTTTGACATAGCTTTACTTTGCAAATGAGAGCTTGATGACCTGGCCAGTCAGCGACAGTCAGTGTCAGGCACATACAAAAAATATTTTCATTTTCTAGATGAAAAAAGATGATATGTCTAAATGCCAAGTTCTGTCATGAAACTCTAGATGGCGCAGGCTGATGGGTCGTTAATGCAAATTGATGATATTCACAGCACTTAACTACATAGCACAGCTGATTGGTTCATGTTGCAATGAGCTTGCTGCTCTACATTTAAATGGCTGGTTAGCATTCACTAGAGCAATTCCTCTGAAACCCTTCACCTTCCCCAGCTCCACCTGTGTAGATCTGCTATGTGTTATTATATATGCTATTTGTGCAGCAGCGGGATGTCTTAAATACTCACAGCAACATATCAGCATATGTATTGGCAGTAGCAAGTTCCTGTACTTGCTTTGCAGCAGCAGCAATAATGTACAACATCAGCAATAACCAACAGCAGCAGCAATTCACCAGCAGCTGCCTAGAAGATCTATTCCACCAAGACCAAATACATTAACATTGTCATATCCATCACCATGCTAAAATCTTCTGAAAGTTGTCATGATAGAACTGCTTTCCGGTTAGATACGTATAAAATATCAACATAAGAACAGCTTCTATTTATTATTATTATTTTTTTTACTTTTTATGTACTGTATGAATGAATATACAAATGTTTTCAAATCCTATAAGGTTTATTGAATATTACATTCATTAAAATTATTTCTCATAAATATGATTTTTGTGTCACAAGTGCAGCTTTATATCTATAACAACATTGTCACAGATGCAACTTGAATATCTCACAATTGTGATATCTTGTAAATGTGATGTTATAAATGTTATAAATGATCTTTATTATTTTCTAAATTTTAAACATTATCTAAGGATTTCCTGATTTAGGTTTTTAGGATCTATTTTACATTATTAGATGGAAACAGGCTTCCATATAAATCTATCTTGCAGTTGCTACTTTATTTCTCATAGTTCTGACTTTTAATCTCACAGTTTCATCTTCAAAACTGGATTTTAATTGGATTATAATTTAGATTTAATATGTCAAAATTGACCATTTATTTATTATATCTTATTGTGACTTTATACATCACATTGCAACTTATTTTCTTATTTTAAACTTTATCTGAATTTATTTTTTTATATTTCATTTTTACTCTGAGACAGAAATTGCCATATTTATGCATTAAAGCTAGTCAGAAAATTGCAGCGTACACTTTGGCCTTTTCTGGGATGGAAAACCTTGCTATTAAAGGTTTCTAGTGGACTGTAAGTGCTGTAAATGATTTAGACCAATAACTCAATTTGTGCTCTATGGATACATTTCTATAGTTCCTTTTTCATGCTCACTTTATGCTGTTGCAGTTGAGCTGGACATGCAGTTGCACTTCTGAGGTAGTGATGACCTCCACAGCCCCTCAGACAAGCTTGTAACTGCAATTTTCTGCTTCACAAAGCTGTGTGCTTTTAGAATAGAAAGCGTGGGGCTAATTCCAACTCACCAGGGTGTTCTCTTCCTGGCTTTTGACACGTAGTCTCATCGGGCATCTGGGGTTAAAAATCCATGTGCCCAACAAGATCTTCTATCTGGCTGCACAGCAAAGAACCGAGACAACATGGTTAGATGGCTGTTTTGATATAAAAACCTACCCAAGCACTAAAATCAATTTTTGTGTATGTTGCTCTAGCCTGTATTCCAGTCGTCTTTGACTTACATGACACCTAGTGGTGTGGATGCAGCATCATGCAAGTGTTATCAGTTACAGATGATATCCTATAAATGCAATATTTACAGTCAGCCATTCAGCTGTTCATGAAATCTCAAAAAGTTATTCGAGTTCTGATATGCCTAGAGTCCACATCTCATTTTTAAAAGTACTATTCATTTCTTGATGTGTAAAACATTTTAATGAGGGTAAAAAATTACATTGTTAAAGAAGAACAAAGTAGCAACAAGTCTTTTTGTGTGTTGTTTAATGTTCTACTCTGGTTAAAGGTTTTTTTTTCTCTCCAGAAAGCTTATTTTAGCGTTAATAGCATCACATCTCTGTAGCACTAGTCTCATTGTCTCCTCATTTGCAAGGAAATGAACATACCATTTGGCCGAATCCCAAACATCTGAGAGAGTAATACAGATTTTCTTCCTACTTTTCCTTTCATCAGCGTAAAATTAGAGTGTAGCAATTACGTGCCATATATATAACAGCAGCAGTGATTTTGTTGTGAACAGTTTTATGATTGATTTTTGCTGGAGATGAAGATGAGATGAGGTCTCTTCAAGGTCACTGAACCTTGCAGTTGCTATGTAACACAGAGGAAGGGTTCAAAAGACATTATGTGGTTAACTGGCCATATTGCGCATAAGGACTTCTACTGACACTGAGTGCATCTGCCTTTTTCCAGGAACATTAAATGTGTATTTGAGGCAGAAGAGCCAGACGGGTCAGGATACATCTGTGTGGACCCTGAGTGGGAACCAAGGAGACCGTTGGAGGCAAGCCAGAGTTAACATCAATCCCACATCCTCTTTTCAGGTGCCTCTTTCTGCCTTTTTTCTTGCATAAAACACAGTAATGATAATATATATTTAAAAAAAATTATAATTATATAATATTATATGATACAACATGGATACTTTTATCCTAATTATTAAAATATTTATTATTTAATATTCTTATTATTTCGATATGTATGCATTCAGAACGAAATGAATGAAAAGCCACTATGGAGTGAAAATATTTTTGACTTTATTTTCCCGTCCATTCATGTAGATGATTTTGGAGGGTATACGTGGTTCTGGCATTGAAGGGGATATTGCTATAGACGATGTGACCATAGAGGAAGGAGAGTGTCGAGACCCCCCACCCAGTAGTAGTGAGTATATTGAACAAGAGTTTTTAAAGCAATTATTTAAGCAGTGGCTTTTAAGTTTATTGCAATGAAATATAAAAAAAACTATAATTGTTATTAATAGACTAATGGATGAAAATAATACATGTCATTTATTAATATTTATCAGACTATGAAAAAATAGCTATACTACAGTTTAAAAATTTGGGATCAGTAGGATTTTTTAATGGTCTCTTATGCTCGCCAAGACTGCATTTATTTGATCAAAACAGTGAAACTGTGAAACATTATTACAATTTAAAATAACTTGTTTTCTCTTGTCTTAAGATGTAAAAGCTGAATTTTCAGCAGCCATTACTCCAGCCTTCAATGTCACGTGATCCTTCAGAAATTCTTTGAGGTTTCTTTGATAAATTGGAAGTTGAAAAGAACAGCTTTTATTCGAAAACTTTTGCAACATGATAAATGTCTTCACTGCTACTTTTGATCAATTTTTTCAGCATTCCTGTTGAATCAAAGTACTAATATCTTTCCAAAGAACACTGAATTTGCTGAATACCTGTTTAGTCTAAATAAATTAATCAAAAGAACACACTACAGGGTATGAAACTTCTGTGTAGGATCAAAGCTAACGTAACATGAACTGTATTATCTACGCTTTTTTACATTTTTTCTTATCCATAACAAGATAATGCAGCAGCTTGAACGACTCTTTTCATGACTCACAGCAAACGTTTACAATTCATTTTTTTCGCTCTCTTTCGAATTAAAGCGTAGCACGTTACAAAAAAAGATGTTCCAGAGATACAGACCGTAGACAAACCTCATTAAACTTCTAAAAGACAGAAGAATAGTTCATCTCTGAATTATTTACACAGAACTGAGAAATGAATATTTGTTCACATCAGTAACTGCATTTGTTCTTGTCTTTATTTCCTCAGATATAAGATCCCTGGCTTCTCCCGCTGCAGAGCATATATGGCAGCTCTGGCTCACTTTACTTTTGGTCTTGGTTGGCCTCCGAAGGTGACCTCATCACATGGAGGTGGAACCCTGATTTGGCATTCATTGAGATTTTGGCTGACTCGGACTGCCTGAACACAACAACCAAAGATTCATCCCGTCTACACAAAAGGAACGTAGGTTTTAGATCGGTGTGAATGAAGAGGAAGCCAAGGAGGGAATCTAAAGCTGGCTAACACATTGACACGAGTATTACACCGGAGTCCACTCCAGATCTTGTGAAAAAGCCTATTACTGTTGTCAGTGTTATAAAGAACAGAGAACAGGTGGATGGTTACAGCAGGAGGACGGCTTGAGAGACTTAATAGGGGAATCTTTCAAAGCACAAAGACATAACGTGTATTTCCATCACTACATGCTTTTTGCTTTGTTAAACGTCTGCTACTGTCATCAAAGACCTCATTATGTCACAATACGTAATCCTGAACCACATGAAGGAAGCTTCCGAGAAGGAAAAAAAACAGTGACGGTATCAAAAATGAATGATCGTTTGAACAAAAAAAAAAGTTTTCGTTTTTTTATGTCTGAAAATAGAGATATGTCAATTACAGTCGCTCTTTTTGTAGGTCCTTGTGCGCTGATGTTGTCGGTTTGACATGAACATCAGGGCTTCACAAATGTGTGTTGTTTTAAAGGGTGTTGGGGGAGTACAATCTCAATGTAAAGTTTGTTTTCGGACAGATGGGGCGTTCATGTACTCGTCCTTTGTGCTTTAACTGATCGAGTTTAACGGACGCTGCCCGTTCTGGGCATTATGCGTTTCATTCTTACTCTACGTGTTTTGGTTCTATTAGGTGTGTTACCACACTCATCTGAATCGATATTAACAGCTCATCACGCAGCTGACACAACAAACACCGTCTCTCACTGAGAATCATTGAGTTGACCTTTCATTTCAGCGCGGCTCTGCTAAACAACAGCTGTAGAGAACTGTTTAACATCACGCTGTACCTGCTACTAGTGTGGATCCGAATGCCCGACTGTGTCCGCTTGCAGTTGTTTTCTTTAGGTGCGTAAAGATAGCCGTTCGCTAAGGAACATGGAGTTGCTGTCTGTAATGAAATCAAGTGCCTTCAGAACCTTCTGTAAAATCATTCTACTGTGCTACTGTATCATCTAGCATTTCCTTTCGGCACGGTTTATAGCGTACATGCACATGTGAGATGAAAGGTGAAGATCAGAGAGCCACGATGAGAGACGGGTGCCATGTTGCAGTCTTGATTTGCACATACTGTTGATAGATGATGACTTATTTTTATTTCGACAGCATACATCCCACCTGCTCCACATCCAACTGATATAAGGAAAACAATGGTGGTGGGACTGGACTAAACTGGACTGCACCATTGATTCATCAGTAGGACATCTGGGAGCTATTATCACCAGGTGAAAAACAGCCAGGAGGGTCACTATGAAATCCTCCTTCGATCTGATGAGACTTTTGTGCCGCTGAAAAAAAAAAAAAAAAGACATTTTTCTGACATCCGGAGAACTGAGAGGTACGAAAAAAACCCAACTAGATGGACCTTTAGAGGACTGATGCTCTCACTGTACAAGATGATCAGCCTTGATCTGGATCCATCCCGTTGGATTCGTACAAATGATATTTTATTACTTTAATGAAAATGACTGCTTTTACAGAAACTGAACTACAAACTCTGAACTACCTGAGACCATCCATTACCTTAACCAGCTGGTTTTTGGACATGTATTGTAAAATCACTTTTCTCATTCATAACGTTCATTTCCGAGGAAGAATTACGTTACTCTCTCTGTTTTGTCAGCCCAAAAATGTTGTTTCAGGCAACAAATATATATCTATATATATTTTGTTTTCCACATTTATTCATTTCTAAAAATCCCTTTGCATTACTATATTATGGCATAATTTGAATCTTATATAAAATAATATCAAATATATGAGATTATATGCAAATACACCTGGTAGGAAGGTCTATGGAAACGGTTTCACACTTATATTAATATTCAGACAAAGCACAATGTCAAATATTAATGTCAAAATTCAGAAACACAATACCTTCAACACACAATAAGTTGTTTTTCCTCAATTTTATTAAAGTTACAATCAACAGGAATAAACTACCGAATACTTCACATAAATAAAAAAAAGATATTTTACATCTCGGTTCAATAAAATGCTTTCATGGTATTGTGTGGGTTTTTTTTTTTTTTTTTTTTCCTTCTTCGGTATATATTATCAGTTATGATACTTAACATTTAGACATTTTTCAGTTTCTCTGACAATCTTGAAAAAATGTGCAGGAAAAAATGCTGTTACATATGGCAAAGCAAAATTTTAATTTAATTTAATTTGCTTCAAAAATTTCTCAAACAGAATCATTTTTATGATGGATGGATGGATTTAATCTCATCTATTTTGTCAATTGTATCAAAATGATCAACAACATATTGTCTGATGCTATAATTTACCCATATAGTATGCAAATCTGCTCAAAATACGTGTTGTTTTGGTTTTTATTTGACTCCAGCCAGATTCAAACATTCAAGCAGCACTGAACGTGTGTGTGGAGATACATTTTGACATTGCATAAAATGAAAGCTTTGAATTTTTGAATAGAGAATGTGCAGTTACAGTTGCGCAAACCATCACTTAACAGAACATTTGCCATCTCAATTATGATAAAACCCATGTGTGGTTGCGCCTTGGGCTTCAAACCCACTTTAAGCCCTTAAAAGTGTCTGCTAAATGAAGTTGGAGATAGACTGCCACTAATCCTTACAAAGACCCTTCTTATTTTGTAGTTTGAGGGGTCTCACCACAGGAGGTCTGGTAGTTTCATCAAAAATAGTCTCATCAAAAATAGATTACAGATTCACTTTTGGGCCTCATTTGATTTTCTGCTTGCACAAAACACAAAGTTAAGAAAATGACATTCGCTCTTGCATTTCAGTTGAATGACAAGTTTATTTACTGATGTTGACAGATGTTTGAGCAGGTTTTTTTTATACTCTGCCCTCTCGTGTCCAGATATATCATCCGTTTGTGGATTTATCGGAACATCTAAAAGGTTGGGTGGCCAATTCAAAAATTAAAAGCGATAATTTCTAGGACAAATATTTGCCTGACTGTTTTAAACTTTTTGCAACCTCTGACCCTTTGTTTAAAAAGAAAAAGATCAAGCGTTGAGGACTTTTGCACATAATGCCCTGGAGCTTATGATGTTAGGGATGGTTAAAGACCCTCCATTAGGTTATTTTATAAGTACCCATATGATTATCTGTAATTTATGGTCTGAAAGTCCCTACAAGCAGGTCCATTTGTCACCAGTGACAAGCACACACACTGTAATGTATAAAGCTAAAGGCAACTTTCCCTTCTGCCTTCTACTGCTGTCATGTGAAATGAGATTATAGCTGAACAGGTTGGACACCGTTCTATATTTATCTCATTAAAATGATTGTATGAGGTGCTAGTTAATAGCTACCATACATCAAATACAAATGATATTTTTTATTTTTGGGGTGGTCTGGGTGTTTTGAGGGGTATGATTTGTGTGTGCTTGTAAGTGTGGGCAAAATATTTTCCCATAATCCATTATTTCACGGCGAAATGCTCCAAACAAAGCAAGTACCATCTGTTTCCATGCTGTACTGCTGTACATTTTCATCTCTATCCTTCCCTCTCCTTGCCCCACTTTCTCTCATGTGAAAATAATAACTTAACATACAAATGAGAAAGCGTTGCCAGGCCAGTGATGCAAACCAATGGAAAAGCGTATTGTTGAGCGGATTATTGAGAAGAGCTGGACAGATTTTTGGAAATATCCTGAGCATGCTGAAAACATTGGACTCGCAGTGGTACTTCAGGAATATGTTTGCCCATAATGTGTTTCTTCTAACATTCAACAGCTCATAATTCAAAAAGCTTCATACAAAATGAGTGAACCAACAGATCAATATTATTATTAATAGTAATACCGGATAGCTTCTAAGCTATTTGAAAAATACATTTAATCACCATCATCATCATCATTTATTAGTTTACTCACTTATTAAAACTATTTGAAAAACACATTATAGTGAAGTATTAATTATTATTAAATGGCTTTTATAAAACCATTTGAAAACTTGATTATTAATGCTTTTGTATTAATCAGTATTATAATTATTAATATAGCTTTTATAAAGCTATTTGAGAAACTGATTATTATAATTACCACAATAATATCTAACATTTTTTTTTCAAATAGTTTTCTTAATAATAATCCTCATCATGATCATTGTTTAGTGTTGACAAGATTTATTGATTTATTGGCACTTGTTTAATGGTTAGCTTTTATGAAGCTATTTGAAAAACACAACAGTAAAATATAAATATTAACCATTATTATAATAACTTCATAAAAATAATTTGAACCATTTTTACCACTGTTTTATTGATGACTTATGAATTGCTTTTAAGCTATTTGAGAAACGTGATTATTAATGCTTTTGTAGTAAATATTAATTATATACTACTGCTAATAACAATAATATGAAGCTATTTACAAAAACTATGAGTAATATAATAATAAAAGCTATAATAATTATAATAATTTGCAAAATTTTTGGCCATTGTTTTGTTGTTCATTCTTTATAAATAGCTTTCATGAAGCTACTCAAAAAACATGAATATTAATACTTTTGTATTCATTGATATTAATATTAATTATAATGAATAATAGCTTCATAACAATTATTTGTAAAAAATAAATAAATTATTAATAATAATAATAATAATAATAATTTGGCCATTGTTTTGTTGTTCATTCATTATAAATAGCTTTCATGAAGCTACTCAAAAAAAACATGAATATTAATACTTATGTATTCATGGATATTAATATTAATTATAAATAATAATGATAATAATAATAGTTAGAAAATTGCTATTTTTGTTAGACTCTTGCTTTAGTTCCTGCAGTACAAAGTGTAGCGTTTGACAGCTCTCTAATCAAAAATTGAAGACTGTATTATATAATACAAGAAAAGCTTTCACCCTCTGTTTCTGGTAGATTCTGCGGTTCAATTAGACTTAAATCCTGTGATGTGTGCGTTCAGTGAAGTCTGAAACACTGTAGGGCCCGAGATTCCATCCACCAGAGATTTCTCTGTGAAGTCTCTGCTTTACACTTCAACAGGCTAACGTATTCTTCACACACACACACACACACACACACACACACACACACACTACAAACCTGAGCCTCTGCCTTTGTTACACACTCTTGTGGGTTATTTCACACTTTGCAAGCTGGGTCTTCTCCAACACAACATGTCATTTTGCCTAAGCACAAGTGACACAGAAGAGAATCAAACAAACATTTTATGAAGAGTTTGATAGAACACATATAATGTTCAAATACGATTTCCCCGGCTGATTCTTTAAATAATCTTACAAGCGATATTTGATTCCCTTGTACACTTTTTATACTTGAATACAAACAGCCTTACAGGCAGCCGGATGCCTTAGATCACTGAAGTTTCAAGTTCTTGCATTAGAACAAGCTTTAGTTTGGCTTAAAGGTGGAGTGTGTCAGTTTTGCTGGGTTATAATACTTTCTCCTATCCTAGTAAAAACAATAATTAGTTGGTTGATTCCCTCGAACCGTGTAAACACTATAGCTGTGTGGTGCTGTTTGTTTTAGCAGTTTGGGGTCTGTTATAGCAGGTGAATGACGGGGCTTATAGAAGACTTTGAAATCCGGTTCTATTTAGTGCCGTTATTTAAAGAGTTTACCTTTAAATCTTGTTAACCTTTTTGCCTCTCATACAGTATGTTTCCTTTACACTTTATCAGACTTGTTTCACATTTCAAAGTGCTCATAATTTACTGGGTTTAACTATTGATCCTGGGTATTCATAAACAGACGTTTCACATTGTACATTCCTAAACCCTGGGTTAACATTCTTATTTTTATATTTGCGGTGTGTCAGTATCACTGATTGGAAGAATGCAGCATGAGACCAGTTTACATAATGGCTCTAGCACTGCGAATTTGAATATTAATGACTGTACTATCAAGTTGTTTTTTTTCTGAATGGACTTTTCAGACTTAAGAATTAAAAGGTGCCTTCTTCACTCAAATTAACACGTTTTCTGTCACTATTTGACATTTTTCCACTCAAACGCTAAAACGACACTTTATACGCAGTGTTTCTTTGACTTTATAAAGCATAAGGCACGCGAGTGGATGTCTGTAACATTCCCACACCACATCGTTTCACTGTACATTTGACGCCACACCGTAAAAGCATTGCTAACCCTACTCTGGTTTTATACCCCGGTGCTAACCCCGCTTCTGAATTACAAGTTTGAAATGTTCCTTTACCCAGGGTTAAAAGCGCAGTGTGAAAAGCCCTTTGTATTCCCACTTCTCCTGTAGGAATGAGTCAGGCAGCTGGGATTCCAGCAGTGATTTCATCATGTAAAATAATGTCTATTTTCAAAATGAGTCTGAAAATGTTAAGTAATATGACTCATTTTGACAGTCTGAACATTAAAGGCGATGGAATCTGAAAGAGCTGTATGAGAAGAATGAAAGGTGCATCAATGAAGAGGAGCTGCTTTCCCTACCAAAATCAGGTGCTCCTGATGCTGCACTGAGTGTCTGAAGACTGTTCTGTATGTTAGCTGATGCAGGTCCATCTGTCAGACAGGTTGTAGCTGTCACTGTTGAGTAATGCATCCCGACTCTGTCAGAGATGCCTGTCAGAGCAGATGCCATCACAGCATAGACACTCAGTGGTTGGTGGGAGTTTAGGCAGAAATTATGGTGTGGTCAAAATGCAGCACATTGAGTTTGACCACTTGTTATACATACAGTTGCTCCAAAATGATTTGGACACTTAAGCCATAATGAAAAATATGGTAATGTAATTGCATTAGATTTATAATATAATATTATGTAATAATTTGTGTGTTTAATATTTTAAAAAGAGATAATACAAGCACACATTTCAAGCAAAACATTGAAAAATGTATGGTTGCCACACAATAATGGAACACGTTATACATCCGCTAACCTTGATAAAAGTAGATATATTTAAATGAGCCCCCTTTATACAATTTACCAATAAGTAAATCATGTGGAATGGAATGTGAACTGATGTGATTTTTTTTTAATAATAAAAAATACTGTACTGATAACTACCTATAAATTATAAACTTATGTTATTGTTAATGTGTTAGCAGTATTTTACTTTGTATTTATGTCATATAATAATTGGGATGGAAATGTTGTAATTGTTCTATATTTTGTGTTGTTCCTTTGGATATAGTATAACAAAATTGAATAAAAATAGAATTTAAAAAACAATCACCATATTTTTTTTTGCAGATCCCATTTGATTTGATATTTTGTTATGCAATGAAATTCATAGCCTATATTTAAGTGTCCAAATACTTTTTGGGGCCGCTGTATGAGCCTGGGTTATCTAAAGATTTGCACAAGCTCTATCCTAATTAGCCAGGAGGAAGGTCCCATTGACTACAAGTAACTAAGGTCATACTTGTAAATTATTATTTAGGCCAAACATGAAGCTATGTGTTGTTGTCCAGTATGTGGTTTTGTTGTGCTGAGTTGCACCTTCGACCACAAAAACTGGCAACTCGTCTTCTCCAGAAACTGGTGGTGAAAATAAGAGTTTGGTTGTTTCTGAGAAAGTATAAATGATGTAGGATGTGTTTCTGTTCGTCTTTGAGTAAACACTGTTGATTTACTCTTTATGGAGGTCTCTGTAATGATTCAATTACTGAGAAGGCACATAGGCCTACTGCATAAAGGTCTCTGGAGGGGGTTTTGTGAAAAGAAATTGCGTGGTTAAAAATGTATAGCTGCATATTTTCACAACAGACATTCCCTGAAGCATTTGAAAGCAGCATAGCAAGATTTCAGTGGTGTAGCTTGAATTAAAATGTTTCCTTTTTCAACAGCCTGTGTTTACTATTACTAAATTGCATTTGTAAATCTGCCACGAAAGTAAATGATTCTCCAAACCTAACCTGAGCTGGTTATTTATTTTCAGTCTACCTGATTGTGTTTTAAGGAGTGACCACGGAAAGCCTTGGATGTCACCAAGGAGATGATGACTTGGATAACAGGGAAGGGAAAATGACGGAGGTTCATTCATATTGATAATCAGCTGTCATAAAGGAGCCAGAGCGAATCATGGCGGCCGCTCTGCTCAGCTGCATTTAGTTAGTGGTTATATTCACGATAGCGTCCTCCTGCGTGTAGACACACTCAGAAAGTCTCACTTTACTCGCTTAGACAGACAAATGAAGTCATACATAGGCTTGTAGATGAATGCTGCTTTCCTTTATTCCACACCACGATAAGTAGATATTAATACCCTCTGCCGTGCATCGAGAATAAACATGGCGCGTTGATCATTACAGCCAAAACAGATTCGGTTCTGGTTTATGACCAGTTCTTAAATTTAGCACAGGAACACATAGTTTCTTCTACAAGTGTTTATGAACTAGCCTATCTGGTTCATAAATGTAGGCTATAGCTTTTCAATGAATCGTTTATTCCTCTTCACAAGCCTGAATAAATTCATTCACAAATTGCTGATCTGGTTTGAATTCAAAGATGAGATGGCAACAGTCACAGTTACAGCCTACTGGAGGGGAAAATTATCCTTAAATAAATAGATGTACATTGATTTACATAGATTTACACTGCAGTCTCTCACACAAAATTCTGTCCAAATAGTCATTTGGAGTATTTGTGTTATTTATTATTATTATTATTATTATTGTATTATTATTATTTGTTTATTTGGAGTTTAAAGTTATCTGTTTGTGACTGCATACTATCATATCGTGTTCATCCATGCAGCCTATAGGCCTAGGTCTGTCCCAAATGACGCATTGCATTGCATTTATTCTATGCACTACTCAACTGTCTAGTGTATGAATTTTATCATTTTTGTCGTTCATAATCACAGTCTGATAACTCCTCACACTCTGGCATTTGAAGTGCACTTTTTTTTCTTTTTTTTTTCAGTATGAACACACTAATCACAGTATTTAACAACAACAACAAAAATACTGTATGAATTGGGACACATTATGTTTCTTTTTTTCCCCCCTTTTTGATCTAATTTTTAATCAAAATGTCATAACTCAGTCTTCTGGTGAAAATGGCATCTCTTTGCTGACGTATGCCAGACTTCACAATCGAATGCAAACTCATGTTTATTTTTGAGTGCAACTTTCACATCTCACGACCCAATTAACAACCAATGGATAAAACAAAGTTCCCTCTATTTTTTTTCTTTTTTAGTAATCCTTTATGTACATTAAAATTCAAAAGAAAAGATTTGATGGCACTTCCGTTTCATTGTGACTTTAAGAACGCATAGTAACTGGCATTGCACATAGTAAGAGCTGCGTATAGTAATTCATCAAATCTATTGTGTTTATTAGAAAATTTTCAGCATTCAGGTTAGGAACAAAATAATGTGATATTTGTTTTTATTCATTTAAATATATGCAATGCTATTAGACAGATATGACAAAAATTTTAAACAACTACTTGACTACATATCTGTACTGCTAGCCAACAGAAAGCATCATCGTGTTCCAGAACATCTCTGAAATCCTGCTATTGGAACATCATACTTATTTAAGTGACAGAGAAGGTGTGGACACAGTGAAGGTCAGGCCTCTCTGATTGAGTACTGAGCTCTTTATTAGAGGACGATGCACAGAAATGACCTGTCCCTTGAACAGTGATAGCATTATGTTATTGCTTGCCCATGAACAACCTTACATCCATAAAACAGACACATATACTTACAGATTCCTATCATGTAGACTCTAATACTGTATATAGACACATACTTAGTCTCCCAATGTGGGAAAGTGACAGTAACTGGGACAATCCTCTTACACGTCTGCACTTGGGTGCTTGGTTCGTTTCCGTGGTGCATTAACACGTCATGTCAGTTTGATCACAAGTAATTCCAGGACTGGGAGTAGCTGTATGGGTCAAAAAGCAACACACATACTCAACTCAATCATGCAGTCCTTGACCCTGCAGCAGCGAGAGAATGCATCCCCCGAATCAGCACAGCGGCCCAGCAGATAAGAAATGATGAATGCAGATTGTTCTGTGGCTGACACTATCATCAGTCTATGGTGACTTAGTAGCAGCAGGAGTCTACACCCTGGGCACCGAGCGTCCGTGAGTGATGACCACTCCCACAGCATCCTCGGCTACATACCAGTGGCTGCCGTGTATGAAAACCAAATACCAATCCTCTATCAAACGCCTCCGGAATTGCTTCTTTATCTCTGTCTGCAACTGTATGACAAAGGGACACATCAGCTTGCCGCTTTTAATCTATTAGTATTCCTCGGGGAAAAAAGCTCTTTCATTTTTTTTTCCTTTGTAGAAATCATTTATTGATACAAAAACTAACCTGTTGTGGACTCTATTTTGTAGCACAGGATAACCCGTATAAAGATTTAAAAGAGCTTGTTAAATGTTTAACAATGCTTATGATTTGCTTTATGTGGTAGGGATTGAGCCAACAAGATACAATCCCTGAGACTGAAAAGATCATACAAAAATTCATTCATTCATTCATTCATTATTTGTTTATTTATTTTAAATGATATACTGGACACTTTTTCCATCTAATTGGGCTTTCAAGCCTAAAAAAGAACACAGAAGTGATAAAGGTGATCCATACAACAGAAGTCCAATTGCCATTCAAATCTTTTTTGTATTATTACTATTTTTATTTCAGTCTCTTGACAGTGCACATACAAGTAAAAACAATTATAACATATCCGTTAAAAATCAAATACTAAAGCAAACAAAAGAGGTATTGTTAAGCAATTAACATGGCCCTACATTCTGTGCATTATAATTCAAAGGTTAAATTTAAGAGTAATTTAAAGGGATAGTTCACCCAAAAATGAAAATTCTGTCATTAATTACTCACCCTCATGTCATTCCAAACCCATAAGACCTTTGTTCATCTTCGTAACACAAATTAAGATATTTCTGATGAAATCCGAGAGCTCTCTGACCCTGCATCTGAAGATGAACAATGGTCTTACGGCTTTGGAACAACATGAGGGGAGATGGTCCTCACTGCAGAACACAAGATCCAGGGGGCGAGGTTGGATCCAGATCCAACTCCTCCCACCTTACATATACCTAAACCTACCCGTCTCCACCCCCTGATCCCTAAACCCACCCATCTCCACCCCCTAGATGTGGATCCAGCCCCGCCCCCTGGATCTTTGTTCTGCATTGAGGGGCTTATGAGTAAATTGACAATATACAACCTTATTTTAAAATCAGCATCATCATAAAAAAAATAAAGTAAAAATTCCTTGAGTTGCATTTCAGTGTTAATTCAAACATTTCATCACTGATAATCTTCCCTGCCATTGCAGTAAACTAAATTCAAGAACCACAATCAGTTGCATGAATCATTCGGACTGGCATTGTGTACTGATTCGTACTGTCTCAGAAGAATGAACCATTCACGAGGTAAATGTAATGCTGGACTATCTTGTTTCATGTTTTACAGTGTTTGTAGTTTCACTGGGTTAGTAGTCAATCCAGTGAAGTCAGTGTTTAAGATTTCACATTTTCCATTTGTAAACCCTGGGTTCAAGTTCTTATTTGCATATTTATGAGACCAGTAACACTGATTGAATGATTACAAATCGCTACAGGCACTCATCATGTTTCACTAACTGTTTGTCGATGTAGGAAATGTCACCACGTAAGTCCGCTCTGGCTTTTTTAAGTTCTGCGACTCTACAAAGTGCATGAATATTTAATGAGATAAGCATTGCTTAGTATATGATTGGTTGTCTGCTTCTAGCACTGCATCGTTCCACACTGTTCACTCTTGGCACTGCAGTTCAGTGCACAGCAGGGTTTCATAACCCGGGGTTTAAAAAAGGATAACCCACGGGCATAATTAGTTACACTAATTGTGTGTATAGAAATGATCACATCCAGCTTCTTAGCAGGTGGCTATTCTTTCTATTACATGTTAGTTTGTGTATTTTTACTCATAATCTGTGAATGTGATTGTGTCCCTCTGGTCCAGCTGCTCTACCACAAACAGATGAAAAAAGATTTTATGTCTCTCTCCCAACTCTTGATTTATTAATGCTACATTCCCTTTTATCTCTCTCTCTCTTTTAAATAACAATGTAATGGGCTCCCCGTGCAAACAGACATCTTGATCATTTTTAAGATTATGTATCAATAATGAATGTTTTCATGCACTACCAAGTATCATTTAAAGTATTTGTCTTGAAGAAAAGTTATTTTATTTATGATAAAGCCATTATTAGGTCTATTTTCCTTCAACTCCCTATGGAATACACTGTTCAAACTCTAGTTCAAAGAATGGAATTATTTATTCATTGTTTGTACATCAGCACTTTGAGCAGCTTATGAAATAGAAATGTTCTTATGGCAATCATCCACATGTCTGACCATCTCTCTCTTTCATTATTTTGCTCCGCCACTTCATCGCTCCCTCTGTTGCTTATCATTCTCTTTCTTTTTTGGCTGGGGTATGAACATATTAATCATTTGGGATATTTTTCATTAGAATCTGGAATTTTTTTTTTTTTTTTTTAAATATTATGGAAAGATGCTCAAATTAATGTCTGATATTTAATATGTATTTGTGTGTCTTCTGTTTCTTAGATTTGCTATTAAATTCTTCTGTTTAAACTTTATTAGTTAACTGAAAATATCTACCTTCCCTTTTTTGAACAGGACACATTAGGCTGAATATGCATTGAGTTGCATGTGGCTGCATGTAATGTCCTTGAAGAGGATCAAAGAATTGGCCGGGGTTGTAAATGAACCCAAAATATGACCATCACTTTAGGTAAATATGTAAGATTTGTTATTAGGAGTTAATTTTTTTTCTGTCTTTGATACCCTGAGATTTTGGAAATTGGTGAATTTTAAATTCTGTAAGACATACAATTTTATAGGACAAAGGTTGGTTTTTGGAAACCAAGCCAAAGGTTGGCTTTTTGTGATGTTTTTAGCTGTTTAAACTCTTGTTCTGATGGCACCCATTTATTGCAGAGGATCCATTAGTCCAAATCTGTTTTGATGAAGAAACAAACTATCTTACATGTTGGATTGCCTTCAGCACATTTTCATGTTTGGCCAAGCTAAAAGTAAACTTTTTTTTTTTTTTTTTTTTGCATTTATGGAGAACCTTTAACATCCATGGAACTTCTCCATTGCATTAAAGGTTCTTTACAGTGGAAAAAGCTTCTTCAGATTATTAAAATGCTCTTCACACTAAGAAAAAAGGGTTCTTTTAAGAGTTTCTATGGCATCACTGCGAAAACCTTTTAGAATCTTTATTTTTAAGAGTGTATGATGCACGTTGAGGCATCTTTAGATACGCTTAGTTGTTCCTGCATTACTGCACCACATGGATTTATTGTTTTACTGGAATAACAGCTTCACTCACACATACACACAAGCCCACATCCCCTTCGCAACTCATCCGGCATTCTCTCAGATTCTTCAGCATGCCATTTACAACTCCTGTATTGTCCTCAAAACATCTGAACCACAGAAAAAAGGAGAAAAGGGATCAAAATTGTGCAAAGAAAACTTATTTACTGGAGTTTTATTGTTTCCTAAAGACCTCTATTTATATCTGTCACACATTTTACTTCAGTTATTATTTCTCAAAGTAGGTTTCTCTTTGAAAGTCAATTTCAAGTCTTGGCTACAAAAACAAAGCTATTTAACATTTCCACCTGAATTTACCAGAAATTTTTTCAGTTTATTGAACGTGTTGAGATAAGTTGTCACAATAGAACCTGTTATTATAGGTTTTTTGGCAAATGTAAAATTATAAAACAAAACATAGAAACAATAGAACAATATTTTCAAATGTCATATAAAACCACTTTAATATTTGTGCAATTGCACTTAAAACCTTACAGTTACTGAGATATAGACAGTGTGACAACTTACCCCGGTTACTTATGTACATTCATATATTGCATAGAATTCCATCTTCTTGCACTGACGCTATTTTTGCCAGCTTCCTGTATAGCTCGCTTTAGTTGCGACACAGGTTTCATTGTGCCAGCATGATACAACGTTTGCATCCGGATGAGCTGGCAAGCTATCTCCCAGATAGTCTGTGTGTTCATACGGCATCTCCTTTCTCGTAGATCAGAAGGCATGGACAGCTATTTCATAATGATGGAGAGCTTGGACTTTACGGTCTCACACGAGCAAATTGCTTTCTGATAAGAATGGTGAAGTCGTTTACTCACAGTAGAGTGGGGGCTTCACCATTCACATACTCAAAATGAGAAATGATTGTGTGTGGAGGAGAATGCAAAATCCATCCATAGACCATGATGGAAGAAACTAACAAGATGATACCATCCACTAAATGGCATTGATTATGTGTGATCATGTAGGTAGGTGCGTACTGTCCTCCACAGCCATTACTGCCGTTTTCATCTCAGTCAAAACTAGATTAATATGGGTGGCGTTTTATTGCTTCATACAAGATACCTTGAATTCAGCTCCAGATGCTCTGGCATTCGGATTATTTAGGGTCAGATCAGTGAACTTAAAAGAAATCCAAAATTCCCATCCTGAGCCTAACAGCTGTCGAAAGCTTCAAAGTGTTCCAAGCTACTTTTATGGCTCAAAATTTTTTAAGAGAGATATAAAAGGTGCTTTAATAGAGACATTTTGCCCCATTTTCTAATCAAATGCAATTTGAACCAAGTGAAATTCTGTCGCGATGTAATTCTATAATGACTGAGTGAACTTTTACCGGCTAGATACTCTTATCCAGAAAAGAAACAAAACACATGGGGATTTTGTTAATTTAGAGGCAAACAATATTCTGAGAAAGTCAACACTAACTCGTAATTGCAATATCAGAATCCTCAGGGTAAAACTGAAGGTATTTTTGGTCTCTGCTTTTTTTTTTCCAAGAGATCATGTGGAATACTTACAATTCTGAAAGATGTTGGAATGTCTGTCTCAGAATGAAAATTCAAAGAGAATACACCAATCTCCTTCCATTTTCTCCAGACTGCCATTTTTACCCTCTCAGAGAGTATGACTGAAGCATTAGAACATATAGTTTTCTTGCCGAGGTGAAATATTGAAATTTCTGGAACATGCATAATGGCCTGAAATGAAACATTTGTCAAAATAATGTATGTAAAGCATAAAAAAGAGACTGAACCGTGACTTTCACATCCTGGAAAAGTAGAAGCTTGTTAAGCTACAACAGTCTCTTTCAAATTACAGATAGAACTGTATGTTGAAACATTGCAGGCTCAGTGGACACTATGTTTGCAGTTACTCCAAAAGTGTTTTCACTCAGTCTCCACTGTTACTTATGAGCACATTATTTCTCCTTCAGTGGTATATAATGTGGAATGATATGTTGTCCTTGTCGTCTCTCATTTGATAAATGCGCCATCCTCGGCTAATGGAAGATTTCTCAGAGCTTCAATACGCCATAAAACTTCTCGGAAGCTCTTACAACTGTATAACCTTGAGTGGGATTAAAACATCCAAACGTTCACCTTTCAGTATTATATATGCAATGATGGATCAGCTTCACTTCAGCTAATTGCTAGCACAATTGCTTCTAATTATATTAATGCCTCATCAGTTTGACTGGGCCTTGATTAGTAAAACCTGATGGAAGGCCTTTAAAATTAATTTTCATATAATAAATTCTCAAACATCTAAATTGGAAAATGAAGTGTGCTAAAAAGTCCAATCATGATTGTTTCATCGGCAGTTATGGAACTATAAAAACTGAATATGATAATCCTGTTTATAAGGATGTGAACCCATGACCTTTTAAGTGTTTATGGTAAACATTTACCCACTTTGTCATGTATATATTTGTCTTTCATAGAACTAATAAATGTGTGAAATCACAATGTTTGATTCACAATGCTTTATTAATTTAAAAAAAAATCCTTTAAAAAGTATTTGAGGCAATTTGTATAATATAAAGATTTATAAATAATTAACATTAATACAGAATATCAAATTATATGTTGTACTTCCAAAGTAAAAATATCTGGTACATCTACTTTGAGGGGGAAAAATATATATATATTTAAATTTATATACATATATTCATGTTTATTTATGCTACATATTTATTTATAAATATAGATTGTGTATTATAGTTTCTGGAAGGATGCATGAGGAGGTAAAACGCATTGAGTATATTGATTTTTCTTTATACTCAAGTGTGAATAGATTGCCACCTAGTGGAGGTGTTTGGATGGAAAAGAACACTTTGGGAGAGTCTTTTTCATTTCACAAAATATATTTACAAAGAGACCATGAGTGAATATACCATTTTAACTATATAGCACTTTATAAAGAGTTAACCAAATACTGATGGCATGAAATATCATAGGCACAATGTATTAAAGGTATTTCCATTTTCCATATTCAATGGAAAGTTGCTCTGTTAAAAAGACACCTGTGTGTAAGGCATGATAATGTGTTTCCAAATGTAGTCAAATATAAACATGAGTTAAACAATGAAGTTTATCAATAAAAACCACAAGAACAAGTGGTTTGGTCCTTTGAATTGGAATGAAGCACATGGATTCTGTTGTTTGTTTGGACGTGAAGTTTTTGAGTCAGATTGAGGACTGTAGGACTGGGGCCTTTGGGTGCATCCAAAATCACTAACTGCTTGAGTCGAGGCAGACGCTGAAGTTGAAGAAACACTGGTTCTGGAACATTATGGTGTCTGAAAGAGAGAAGTCGATTAGAATGAAGGTAACCGAGGTCAGACACACATACAAAGCAGAATGTTTACTCATTCTGAGATAATATATTTATAATTCATGACAGATAACTCTCACCTCACTTTCAGGATTTGCAGCTTTGGGAAAATCTGGGGCACAGCTGCACAGTCCTGGGAATCGATTCAGCGTAGACTTTGAGCGGGTATCCTACTAGAAAATACAAAAAAGGGACAAAAATGAGGGATTCACTGTTTAAAAAATCTGTTCTGAATTGAAGAGTCTTAGGCTGATGATACACAGAGCAACTTTTTTCCTAATAAAGCAATATTGCTTGTGCACTTTCCCATTGAGAATGGGTAACAAATTTAGATTGGTCATGGTCCCTGTGTCTCACCTGGTTGCCCATTGAAGGGAACATTGCTCAAAAAGTTGCACAGTGTATAATCTTCAGCCTTATCTTTCTTAACATGCTTGTCTTATTCATCCAAACGTTCTGAAACAGAAACTAAGGATGTCAACAGAATAATATCAATGGTAACACTTAACCATATTCTTAAGTGTGTTTGTTAACATTAGTTAACAACATTAGCTAAAATACTCTGAAAGCATTTTGTTAATCTTAATTAGTTAATTTTAACATTTACTAATGTATTATTAAAATCAAAAGTTGCATGTTAATGTTATAAACTGAAGAAAATAAATACTGTAACAAATTTATTCCTCATTGTTAATTAATATTAATGCATTAATTTGCATTAACTAATGACCTTAAAGTGCTACTCAAACAATGAAATAACAAAATTATTTAATACAATAATAAACATTATTATTAATATTACATTTTTATATGACTGCTATTAAATATTTTTGAATAATAATAATATCATTAATCATTATTATGTGGGTCTTAAGTATGGAATATGTTTTATTGGTATTTTAATCTTTACATTAATTTATATACGGCACATGTTCCCCAGTTGAAGACCCTTTTTAAACTTTTCCAAGGCTACAATGAAGCATAACAAGTGTTGTGCATTTTTTCATACTTACACGAAATGTTGAGCTCTGAAAGTACATTGAGCCCTTACAGCGATTTTGTGAGGCAGCAGAAGTTTGTATCTTCCAGCCATTGTTTGTAATGCACTGTCAGTTTGGTCAGGGAGGACAGACTGTTAAAGACAACAGAGGAGAGGCAGGGGTCTTCATAGTTCAGCAGCTCCAGGCTGCTCAGGCCAAACTCTGCATCCCGAGTCGCTCCTGTGTGAAAGACAAGATGGGATGGGTGATGACTCTACAAAGTGAAAATAACCTTATTTTTCTTTCCTCAAAGCATACATACCTGGATGTCCATGTGCTTTAGTTGGACAAAAATAATCATCAGGCAGAATCCCATACTTTGGCCCCAATCTCAAGGAAAGGTGTTTTAAGTTGGGCAGACGCCTCAACATGCCATGAAGAGCAGTTTTATGGATAGGATTTGTATCTTCATGGTACTTCAGTGTGGTAAGATTGACAAGTTGTGAAATTGCAGCACTTATCTCCGATATCTTGGCTCTCTTGACCTCACACAAGCAGAGATGAGTCAGTTGTCTCAAAGATAAAAGTGAGCTGGACAGACAACACTGCCGGATGACAAGCCTCTCGAGGTGTTTTAAAGCCCCAGTGTCAGCTGTGCCATCACTGCACTGAACCAGAGCCACAGTCTGTTGAAAGACTTTTGCTGTTGCCTTTTGAACAATAGACTTGATTTTCGTTTGATAAAGAGTTTTCCAGAAATGTGAGTCGTAGAGTCGATAACGCTGTCTTTCCACAAGGACCAGTGGTCGATCAGTCTCTAACATTTTAACTTCATTCTTATACACAACTCATTTGATATTCTCTCCACATTCATTTTTTCGGACACTCGTGTGAACTACGAACTGTAGCAGCGAAGCGTGCACGAGTCGTTCTTTGGAGTCGGATCTTTTCAAGGAATCAATTGAACCGTTCACAAAACCGTTCTGAAAGATTTCGTTGAAAAGCTTGAATGTCGGAAGAAAAATTGTTACTACTGTAGAAGTAGAAATATAGTTAAAGAGGTGTTTTTAACTTCTCCAGCATGTGTATATTTACAAAATTGTTTAAAGTAAATTCAAACTGATACCTTGAAACTTTAAAATTGCACTAACTCCGCTGTTAGTTTTTATTACTTTATTGCTATGTGACAGTAGACATAATTTTTTTTTTTTTTTTCAAATTTAGAACTATGTTTTTTTATTATTATTATTTTACAGAGTTGCATTTAACATATAGCATTTATTAAAACAAGTTCTAAATGACTTTGTGTCATGGCTGGGACTTAACTGGGTAACACTGAATTACAATAAACGACACAATTATTAAATCCTAATCGGCAGGGACGTGCAGAGAGTTCCTCAGGGGCAGGGGCTCAAATGTAAAATAGGGGCAATGTTTAAAAAACAAAAAAAAACAAAAAAAAAAACCCATTATAGGTCAAGAGTTTGATTACAGTACTATTTTATATTTTTGCAAGAAGTCACTTATGGTCATCAAACCTGCATTTATTTGATCAAATATTTATTATACTTTAAATACATTCTATGCAATTCTGATTTATTATCTATGTTGGAAACCTGTGATACTTTTTTCAGGATTCTTTGATTAAAAAAAAAAGTAAAAAAAAATAAAATAAAATAAAATAAAATAAATAATAATAATAATAATAATAATAATAATAAATATATATAAAAAGCACAGCATTTATTTAAAATATAACTTTTTATTTTCTTTTTTTAATAGACTTTGGGGTGCATACAATACATACAAGTCAAAACATGCACATAGGGAAACATACATATAAAGATACACATATACAGCTATACAAACACTGCAGAGTACAACAAGAAAAGAAAGAAAAAAAAAGAAGAAAAAAAATCTTAAACGCTGGTCACCAAACATCTAATTTATTAATTTATCCACACCGTGATTATATGCATTCATTCATGTTTCAAATTCATTTGTGCAGGAACTTTAAAAGAGGGCTCCATATTTTTTCAAAAGTATAACTTTTTTCAAAAGTATAAAATATAACTTTTGTAACAAATTACGTTGAAAAGCTTGAGGTCAGTATTATTTATTTATTTTTTATTTTTATTTTTGAAAGAAATTAGTTTTCATTTAGCAAAGATTTGCTAAATTGATAGAAACAGTGATAGTAAAGATTGATATTGTTAGAAAACATCTCTATTTTGAATAAATGCTGTTCTTTTTAACTTTATATTTATCAATGAACCCCCAAACGGGTTCCAAAAAAAATAAAATAAATAAATAAAATAAAATAAAATAAATAAATAAAGCAGCACAGCTGTTTCCAATACTGATAATAAATCAGCATATTAGAATGATTTCTGAAGGACCATGCACTGAAGACTGGAGTAATGATGCTGAAAATTCAGCTTTGCATCACAGAAATAAATGATATTTTTAAGTATATTAAAACAGATAATCATTCTTTTAAATTGTAATAATATTTCACAATATTACAGTTTTTTTTCTGTATTTTTGATCAAATAAATGCAGGCTTGATGAGCATAAGACACTTTCATAATTCTGCATAATTATCAAAAATGGTAATATGATAAAGTCCTTTCATGTCAGCATTAGGCCAGCCTACACTTCACATATGAGGCCTGTAGGTGGAACTTGGGCTTCATTAACTATGATAGTTTCATGAAACAGTAAACGGTGCATCATACATAAAAGTGAACTGAATACTGATTTCTATTATTGCGACTTTTGGCGCTGCACGGTTTTGCGCCTTGCTTTAGTAGTCATTTAGCACCCATTTTCTCAGCGATGCAATTTGATTTATAAAATGAGACAAACCGCAGATCCAGATCGCTCCACAAATAAGCTCGTCTGTCCCATGTCATTTTCAATCGATTTATGAATAAGAACGGAAAATGACCGCTCCACTTCACATTATTGTCCAATGAAATTTGAACCTGTGCCAAATCATGATTGGTTGGTGTATTATACGACAAACGGGCATTGATGAATTATCTAATATTCTAAAATATATGGATTTTTAATTAAATCGACACACTAGCTTTTATTATTCATGAAAAAAAGTTTAAAATATTGTTTGGTTTATTATTATTTTTTTCTTCCAAGAACCATATTTGAGAGCGAACAGACGGGAATATCAGTCAGTCAAGCAAAATGCACGCAACCCGACTTTTGAGCGATTAGTTACCATTTTGTACACATTGTCATGTTAATTATAATTCAAATGCATTTTGTTTTATTGACTACAATATCACTGCTATTTGTCTGAGAGGGGCACTTTTGAATAATTTCAAAATTCTGCCTTTTTTGAGGTCAAATAATCGCAGAACTGGTTTTAAAAAGATTCTTTGAAACGAACTGTCCGAAAGAACCGAGTCACTGAAATGAACCACTCACTTCCTAGTAGCGTTATTGACGGAAGTGACGCAGTCCTTACGCGAAGCGAGACGTTAGGCGCGCTTTATCCGGGAAAATTCAAACGAGTTTACATGGTAAGCGAGTCGGCTTTTTGTAATAATAGGCCCTAAAGTCACTTAAACAACTATATATTAAGTTGAAACTTTGTTTCAGTCACTGATATGTAATCGATTATTTTACACGGGGTTTGTCGACGGTGAAGTGTGCACGGGGTTGCTTTCGTTTTAACTCCAACGTTAGTATTTTACAGCTAGACTAACGTTAACTCTGAATTTAGACAAGTGTTTATGGTTTAAATCGATTAAGATATTTTATAACTGACGTTGCGTGTCAGCTAAAGTTTATATACATATATATAAAAAGCGTCTAATTTTATAGACTAAAGACGATATTTATAGACGAATCAATCTCTACTTTTTAGCTTCTTTTGTTAATTAAATTTTTCCCCTTTGCATATTATAGGATTTTTGATGAGAACATGGACCACTGTGGGGCTGGAAACATTTAGTCTATCTTTCCTCTAATACAATAATGTATCATCCACTACAAGACTATTTCATAGCTCCTGAAGCCCCTAAACCTGGTGAAATGATCACACCAGTCAAAATCACACCTAAAGCAGCTCACAGTTGGACAACTGGGTCAGGCAGAAAGAGTTCAATCCGAGATGTGTTGGTGATGAACTCCACTGCACAGAATGCTGAAGAAAATAGCCCAAATATCCCGTGTGAGATCAGCAGCATCAACGCCACGGTGGAGGTCGCACCTCAAGACAAAGCTGACCTGATGCTGAAGAGATGCACTGAGACGCCGGCAAAGATTTTTGCAAGAATGAAGGCAAAATCTAAGAGACAAAACTCTGCAGGGCATGGGGCAGCCTCTGATCATGTTGGAAATCAAGAGATGTGTGGCGTTATCCCCTCTACCCCTGTAACCCAGTACTCACAAAAGAGTAACGCAAGCCAGGAGACATATGTGTTAGCCCTCTCTCCTCCTCAGTCACTGAGAGGAGACGCACAGACTGGAGAAATAGATTTACCACAAGATAGTAACTCCATCAATCTTCACGAAGTGCCTGGAAGACAACATGAAACCTTTAATATGGAGTCAGAGTCATTTATTGGTGAGTTCCCCTTTTTTCCCCAGATGTCATACATATAACTTTTAGAAATGAATTCTACTAGTTTCTCTTTTCTTTTTCTAGGGCCATATATTTTACTTGAGAACATACCTGAGGAGATGTTATCAGAGATGAAAGCAAGGCAAAAGCAAATGCCAGAGGATCTTTCTAAAAGAAACAGACGTATGGTTTTAATGTTTTATTTTAGTAATTGCTGTTGTTTGGCATTTTAGGACAGTTGTATTCAGTGCAACCTGATTAATTTATAAAAATCTGTTTGCATTTGGTTACTCAAGAGTCTTGTGTACTGTTGGACAAGGTGGTTTCCGATGAGACATTAGCCCAGCTTCCACGGAAACCCATCACTTTTATCAGCAGTTCACAGGAAAGAAATAGAGGTATGACGTTTAATATTACCCTGTGTTACTCACAAAATTAGAATTCTTCTTCTGTCACCAAGTCAAATTCTTTGTGTGGGAAAAGATATTTGGCAATAAGTGTTATTCTGAGTTTTACCAAAAATTGGTTTACTGTGATCTGAATAATAAAGCAAAGAACAATATGGCACTGATCATAACACATTAGCTCTGTGTAATTTGAATGCAGGTGGTGGTGTTTTTGGTGAGAGGAGCATTTCCGTAGAGAAGGAAAATGAAGACGACCTCCAAATAGACACATCCAGTAGTCCTGAGTCTGATGCGTTTGGCCAGTCAGAGTGTACAGAAGTGGTCCATGGACTCCCTCAGCCCCCTCATAATCTACTGGATGATCCTCTACTGCAGCTCTCTCCTCGGGTGTTGATCCCACGAAAGAAAGTGTCTGTCAAAGAAAGACAAGCAGACGTAGCTCTAGATGAGGAAACAAATGTAAGTTTAAAAAACAACAGCATTCGTTTCTTATTTGTTTTTAAAATCATCGACAAAACTAAATGCAAAAACATGATGTGGTGATTTTATATTTTGTAATTGTGATCTGTATTTCAGCATTTGTAGTTAGTACATCGTTTTGTCTTGTAGGTGAGAGGGATTCATTTAAGAGGCTGGGTTTTGAGACTGCTCAACGAAGACCTTGTGGTTGATGGTATTCGCGTGTAAGATATTTGCTTCCTAGCCCTATTGTCTTGTATATCTTATAGACTTGTCATAGTGTCTGCACTACATTATAGAGTAATGTAAAATGTATTGTATTACAGTATTATGCTTTTTCATTAATCTTCTTTGAAGCTGTTTTATGTAGCTCTAAAATGTTTTTTTTTTTTTGATACATACAGAGATACTATGATACCTTGGCACAGCAGTTTTATCATTGAAAGAATTTCAAGTAATGTTCTCAAGACGTCATCTGGCAGAACCTACGTCCTCATTGGGAAAATGGCCAAACATCCCAATTCATGTAAGATAATGCTTTTTAAATCAGGTTGCATTACTTGGATTGTGTTTATTTCATAGTTTTGTTTCAACCCTTACAGCATTTCCATCATGGTTTTTGAAGAAATTTCTCTTTGGGTTTCCAAAAATGTGGAAGGAGTACCTGGATCAGCTTTTGAGTTGTCATACGGGGTAAGTTGCCTCAACTCTGTTATTATGTTATTTATCAAATTATAAAAAGAAATTCTACATTTCATTAAATGATTTTGCCTCTTCTTGTTTTAGACCACAAAAAAATCAGGATGACAGTGTGAAACCTTCCAAAACTAAAAATCAACAGGCCTCTAAAAACTCAACGTCCAAACATTCCAAAATTCAGAGTGTTGTAACCTGTGAGTATAACATTAACTGTGGCATTTAAATCAGTTAGACAATTCACAAATCTGTCTGAATGATTGGTTACAGAATCAGTCATAATTATTTGATTAATTTAATGTCTAGTTGTTCATATGTTATTAGTTTCGTTATCAAGAATGTTTGGAATCCCAGTTCAAATATTTTGAACTCTGTTCATCCCCATAGGTTTGAAATTGTCGCACTAATATATTGATTTTTTTTTTTTTGTGTGTTACAGCTCCCATCACTCCCACTAACAGCATTCAGCAGGGCAGTGCAAAAGTTTCCCGCAGCGGCCGACTCATCAAACCTCCACTGGAATATTGGAAAGGAGGGAGGATTGTTATGGACTCTGACATGAATGTCACTATCCATGAGGACTACTCTACCTCAGTGCTGTCCACGGTACTCTTCTCATTTCATTCAGCACTGCAAACAATGTCTTTGATCTCTAGTGGCATTTACGGGGACTTTTTATATTGTTATGGAGCAGGTGGGCCATTTCTTAAATTTAATGTCATTTTTCTTTCCAGCCAAAGAAGCCAGTAACTATAGCAACATCACAAATCACAGAGGAACAATCATCCAGGTCTGAAACTCAGGGAAGAGGTGTGTATTGATAACATACATTTTGTTTTAAAGTGTGTTTGTTTTTCATTGCAAATTTTCAAATTTACTTGTTTTACAAAAGGGAGGCGTAATGCATCTAGCAGTGAAGATGAATTGTCAGTGCCAATGAGGAGGCTCAAACAGCGTTCCAAACCCCAAAGAAAGGTCCAGAGCAATCCACCTCCAATTGAGAGCACAACATTGAATAAACCTCCAAGAGCTCAGAAAGGACCCCTGGTTATGGCCCTCAGCTCTAACTCGGGTTATGGAGTGAAACAAAAAGCTAGTCGACCTCAAAGAGCCTCTCTGAGAAAGCAACAGTCAGGAGGAGAGGAAAATACAATGGGTTCAGAGTCAGAAATGATGGAGAACACAAAGGTTGAATCAGTGAATGGTCATTTCTCACCTAGGGATGGAGCAATGTCATATGATGAGCATGAAACAGGCTTTGAGAATGATCCAAAGCACAATAACAAGTCTTCCCAAAAGCAAATTCAGGATGAACCACAATCCATGCCACACGACAGCAGTTCCTTACGCCGAAGTGATCGGATATACTCCAAAACCCTGTACTCTACTGACTCAAACAGCTCATTTACATCTCCAGACCCTCCAAAAAGGCAAAGAGGAAAAGGGTCCACAGACCATAAACAGCTAACAAAACCTGGTAAGACTGAGACCTCTTTGGTGAAAAACTCTACCAGTCATAAGGAACAAAATGAACAGGATGCAGTGAGAGTTTTACGTAGACCAAAAAAAACCTCTCTGAGAAATTCAGATGTTTTGGTAGGAGATTCTATTGATTTTCCCTCAGATGATGATGATGATGAAGAGAGAAAGCGACATGACAAGAAGCCTGCAGACCGCAAACAGCTAACAAACCCATATAAGACTGAGACCTCTTTGGTGAAAAACTCTACCAGTCATAAGGAACAAAATGAACAGGACTCAGTGAGACGTTCATGTAGACCAAAAAAGATCTTGCAGAGAAATGATGTTTTGGTAGGAGATTCTATTGATTTTCCCACAGATGATGATGATGACGACGAAGAGAGAAGGCGACATGACAAAAAGCCTGCACGTACATTATTGTTGAAGAGGACAAGACAAAGGAAAGCTAAATCTGAACTTAAAACAAATGGACACCTTGCGTCCTCAGAGGACATGCATTCTGAGCACTCAGAGGATGAGGAAAGTGTTCAATGTGCTGTTTCAAATAACAGAAGATCAAAGAAATCTGAAACGGGAAAAGCAAACACTAGAAGCAAAAAGCCACAAATAGAAAACAGCCATATGAATGAACAAGATAAGCTATTGGATGGAAAATGGACTGAAGAAGAGCTACAAAAACTACACGAGTAAGCTTTAATCTTGAATGCCATTTTATTATATATATATATATATATAATATATATAATATACTTTTTTTTTTTTTTTTTTTTTTTTTTTTTTATACAGTTGTTGAAAGAAATTCTGGCCATTATTTTACAAATTCACGTCATTGCTTCGGATGCATGAAATCTAGACAGATCATGATAGTACTGTGTATCTCTCTGGACAGGGCTGTCAACTCATTGCCCAAGCACAAGAGTGGTTACTGGGCAAACGTTGCGTATATTGTCGGCACTCGTTCGGCTGAAGAGTGTCAGGAACAATATAATTCCAATCAGAAGAACAACAAAAGACCCAGAAAAAGAACTCAGAAAGCAGCAGTAACTGAGGAGCCAGGTATAATTTGAAGGGTTATGACAGTTTTTACAGATTGTGAGTTTTCAAATGCAAATTCATGCATTTGAAAATGAATAAAAAAACAAGGTCTTGTCTTGTTTTTTTTCCTCACAGGAAAGGAAATAGTTGAAATAACTGCTAAAGCTGGAACACTTAAAAGGAGACAGCAGATGAGGCATTTCTTGGACCACATGCCCAAAGATGACCATGATGACGTGTTTGCCAACTCACCATTGCACAATAAACAAATCAAGGTGCTTTACTGTTGATTGATTTGGACGTGCACTGAACTAGATTCTGCACATACAGATCTGATGAAGCCCCCTGTCTGAATGATGCCATATCCTGTCTATACCCTAAGAAAATCTAACTTGATGTTGTCTTTTGAAGTTGCCTGTATTCGCTGCAAATGGAGATGATAAAGATTTCAGCCTGCTTCAGAACCCTCAGACGCCGAGTTCTAGCATTTCTACTGCTGCTAAAACCCCTCAGTGTCTGCACATCAGCCCAGGAATGCTGGGATCCATCAACAAGTACGCTTTCATCTCGACTGCCAAAGCTATATTTAGTGGGCGGATGCTGAGTGCACTCATCAGGCTTATTGCCTCATTTTAGAAACTTTTCAAAAATGCCGATTTCTAATTTGGGTCTTTGTGTAAACCGTTATTTTTTTTTGTCGTTTATTTTAAGGAATAACTTGGACAAGTACATTTTCCATCTTCAGAAGAACCAGAAGGGACGGAAACGGGGAAAAAAGGCTGCCCCAATGGTAACAGTCTCAAAATCCTACTTATCTTTAATCTTGTTCCCATAAGTGATCCAACTGTTTTATTTTTTCTCCTTATTAATATGATGATGCAATATTTTTCTTGTGTAGGACAAGCTTACACCAACTCCAGTAGTCAAGAAGACGCTAAAGAGATGTGTTGGTATGCAAATTTTGGTAACTCAAACATGCTGCTGTGCATCGAGTTGAAAAATGTTGTTTATTAATGTTACTCTTTTTTTTTTCTGTTTTTTTGATCACCTCTCTGTTTTTAACAGCTGAAGATGAAGACTTTGTGGTGTGGAACATGCTGTCATATAAGGATATCCCATCCAGAGATGATGACAGCGACGAGGAGGATGATTATTTTATGGAGTACTGCTGAGTTTCACTAAATCAGCTAGTTTCAGTGCTGATAATCACATTATTTTACAATATTTTAGCTTCTATTTTTCCAGTTGTTTTTAAGTGCGTTTTGGTTTGTCAAACACCAGTGCTCGTGAAATGTTTGCTAGCTCTAGCTTACAAAACATCTCAAATGAAGATTTGTAATTTGCCTTGTTTGGCCAGTTCTTCTACAATGCAGTGTTTATCAGTGAGTTGTATATATATATATATTTTTTTAATTTGAAGTTCAAAAATATGAGGATGTTATACCGTAATTCTAATGAAAGAGGATAAACTCAGCTCGGTATAAAGAGATGCAAAAGAAACAACTTCTAATTAATTCCTCTGGTGTTAAAGCAACAAGCTGAAAATGCCACGATTTAGATTCTTTTATTTGATTTTATTGTAAATAAATATATAAGCAAATACAATGTATGACAAATAAAACAGTTAAAACAATTTTTGTCCACCAGTTTTACTCAAATATGCTGTGCTCACAGTAAAGCTCTGTCTTTCTTTGTCATGTTCCTTCACGTTCTTTATAAATATGTTTTTGGAAAATGTCTCCATTGGTCTTTCTGCTGCTTTTGAAATGCTATGTAAAGAATAATAACAATGCCTTTATATTTTCATATTTTATCCCTAAACTACGTGTATACTATCAATACAAGCACCAAAACCTCTTTCACATAATCTTGTTCCACCCTCTTTCTGAACTATAGAATTTCTAAAGCTGTTTTTGATACTGTAACTATAACTTGAAGTAAATAACAGTGCTTATGGTTGTTTTGGAGTGCTACATTAAAAAAACCTAAATACTGCCAAGGTAGGTGGCTATATACTGGCTGTACAGGCAGGCAGCTATTCGATAATGCAAATAAATACAGTCTCAGCACGTTGCTATAATAGCCAAAAAAATGTTATCTAAGTAGACAGCCATGTAGTTTTTATCCAGAGCCCGTTTGAATAGCGTCCCTCTAGCGGTCACTCACGTTCATGTTCCCTTTAACGTGCCTGCGCTTCACAGTTTGACTCGCACTTTCATGCGAGCAGATGTCTTTGAGCAATTACACACAAACAGTCGCCTTGAATAGGGAAATACCTTTCTCACTATCATCCCCCCGACATTACAACTGATGGATTTAGCAGGTAATACACATTTTCCTCGCGATACTTTCATTTTAAAGACAGTAAATCGCTGCTTTTGAAGATTAATCTCGCTAGCATGTCAAAGAATTGGTTAGCATTGGATAAAAGCTAGCGTTAGGCTAAAATACATAACACTTAGTAAATCATTGACAACTACATGTCTGTTTTAGTTTGTGACGTATGTTTAATTAAAAACAAATGTTAGAGGATAACTATCTTTGTGTGAAGTTGGCAGTAAATCGGGTTAGCCAGGAGTCCTGCTCATTTAGCCTGGAGTCATCACCATCTAACGCTATATCAAGAAATCAAACACTGTAAGGAAACATATGTGTTTGTTTATTTATCCTGTGCTCAAACAGATTTGTTGGATTTTTTTTCTTCATTTTATTAGAATAACTACAGCTACAGGTTAATACAGTAGCATAAACACGTTCGCAATCATCAGCTTTATAATCATATACAGATTAAATTCACATTGAAACTGAATATAACAAACTAAATTCACATAAGAAACTGCTTTGCCGCTTCATAAACCTGTAAGAAAAGTAAAGGGTCTTGTTCCAGACAGCCTGTCTGACTCATCATGGACCATCCAACAAACCTAAAATAATTTCACTATCCCATTTAGAAGTTGAGATCCATTTAAGGTCTTCTTTTAGTCATTTTAGTGGCATGATCTGCTGGTTTCTTTCTAGACTGCTTAGACTCAGTGGACAGTATGCATAATTCATAACGACCACATATAACTTTACAAGGTACTTTTGGAAAAACAGATGTGCTATTTATAATAAACCCGTTATAAACTGGCATGGTCACACACTTTTGCACACTCAGATTAAATGTAGAAGTTATGAAACAGGACATGTAGCAAAATCCTTATCAGTAAATGCAGATATGTAGAGTCATATTAATTGCATCAGTTCCTTTTTGCATCATCTTTGGTGTATACTTTGTAACTAACTAATGTAAAGCAGGGGTTTTTTATATTTTAGATGGTACGGACCCCTGAATATGATCCTCCAATTTAAGGGACCCCCATTCCTAAAAATTAAAAGGCAGCTATATGTTTTCATGTACAAAAGACCCTGTCTGTAATGTGAAAAATAAATAAGTAGTGCAAAATATTATTTTCTCTCTTTTTTTCCTCTACTCACCGTAGTACTATATAGGGTTGTTTTAGTTAAACTAAAACATTTAAAAACGATCATTACTTGAAAAGAAATAAACATTAACTGAAACAAATTAAATACTGAAAACCTTAAATTTATTTTATTTCAGTTTTCAATTTTCGTTTAGTTTTACTTGATGTACTAAAATAGAGAAAAATATAACTGAAATGGAAATGTAAAAAACTAAATAGACATACTAAAATGAAAAACAAAACAGAAAATATTGTGTATTTGGTATATTTTTTCGTCTGCTTATTTATGTCTTATTTTCATTATTTATTTATTGCGAAAACCTCAGTTGTAAACGTGGTTTATTTCAGGGAGGATGGAGGTGTGTGGAATGTGAGGGGTGCTGCGGTTAAGGTCTCAGGTGAAAAGTTGGAGAGGGAGAAGAGACGGAAAGATGGAGCAAGCTCATAGTTTACTGCTGAACGAGGAAGCCTGCAGTCAGCTACGGGAGCACCAGAGGGCCGAGTTTGTCTTCGAGTGGCTGCGTTTCCTCAAGAAACTACTCCCTGCCACAGACCGGGTGAGTTGAGGGCGCTGACAATAAGCTCTCTGTTTGAGAAGAAACGCTTCTGTCTTCTCTCTCTCTCTGTCTCGAACACAAACACAAGCAAGCCTCTCTGAACAGACTCTCTGATTATTTGTCTGCCTTTCCACTGGCTGTCTCTCAGGCTGGAATGGACTAGTGATGTGTCTGTCTGTTTCTTACTGGTGAAGTGCCAAGAAACCGCAATTAAAGAGCGCCGCTCATCTAAACAGTATGTCGGCGTGTATTTGTGTGACAGGCCGATGTGAAACAGAACCAGAAGCGCCTGGTGGAGCAGCTGACGACTGTACTGACGAGTTCTCCGGGCCCCCCGACACGACTGCTGCTGGCACAGTGTCTGGCGCTGGTGTACCGAGTGGGCGACTCGCTCACGTCCAGCCTCACTGTGGACCGCTGCAATGACATCATCCGCAGCAAGGACGACTCGCCCAGCTTCCTGCCTACTCGACTGTGAGTGTCATAAATCTGCACCCTACACACACACATCACGCGCTGCAGATGGGCTTCAGCTTGATCTTCTGCCAGTGAGTTTGCTTATTGCTCCCTACAGGGCAGCTGTGGCCTGTTTGGGTGTGCTGTATGAGCAACTGGGCCGACTACTCATCAACTCGTTTAAAGAGACCGTGGCAAACCTTCTGAAAGCCATGAAGAGCGCAGAGGTATGTGCGGCTGCACACCAGTATGTGATACACAGTTCAGCCAAACACAGAGATGTGACTATACTTCACTGTGAAAAATCATGACTTTTTTGACCAGTAGTTTGGAGGACAATCAGGTGATTCAGGTGTTTTGAATCATCTCATGCAGCATTTTTTATTTTGACCATCACAAAATGCTTAGGACTTGTCAATTAGCAGATGAAATTCACTACATTTTCACTCGGATATATGTCACAATAGAGAATGAAGGACAATCACATCTTCCGTTTCACGTGGACTTTAATGTTTTTGATAGAAGTGTGTTATGCTCACCAAGGCTGTAAAAACAGTAATATTGTGAAATATTATTACAATTTAAAATGATCTTGCTACGTTTCTGTGCATTGATCGTGGTAATATCCTTGCTGCAGAGAGCACTCAGATTCCATCAAAAATATCTTAATTTGTGTTCTGAAGATGAATCAAGGTCTTACGGCTTTTAAGAAATTTGTGTGTGTGTTAATGTGTCCAGTCTCAGGGCCGCTGTGAGATCATGTTGTGTATTGAGAGGATTCTGAAGGGTTTAGGTGTGAGTGCCGTATCCTGTCACAGAGACATCTATAAAGCTGCTCGCACGAGTCTCACTGATCGCTCCATGGCTGTGCGCTGTGCTGCTGCAAAGGTACTGGACACTCAACCACATTCCTCAGTTACTAATCATATGGAAAATTTAATAATCATATGTATGTTTGTCAAACATGTATTACTTATTGACAGAAATAGGTTTACATTCACAGCTGATGTTTTACTAGATTGTGCTGGTTTTAACTCATTGAGAATTTTTTTATTTTTTATTCAGTTAACTCTTTTGAAGAGATTTTTAACAGAGTTAAGCCAAAAACAGTTTTGGAGTTTTTAGCAAAAATAAATGATAAAAACATGATATAATTCAGCCATAATATTTCTTGCCATGAAAATAGCCACAAAAGCTGGAAAGGCGTTAAACACAAACAAACAAACATTCACAGCTGACTGAGGGAAAATACACATTTTGTTCTTTATTGTTAACAGATGTTTAAATCAACCACAATTCAGTTTATGGTATTCTTATTAAACCAAAATATCTTTAAAATGTGGATCCTAAGTTATCGTACTATTTCCAGCTTCTTCCATGTAATAAAAAATATGAAAATATTAATAGAATTTGTTATTCTAAACAAAAGCTGATTTGAAAATACTGTTTAGGTTTTATTTTTGTCCAAGTCTGCTCAGAATCACTATCAATGTTTGAAGTTATTTATGTAGGTATGTATTTATTTAGTGTTCTGGAGTGTGGTGTGTCTTTGTAGTGATGAAAAGAAGTGACAAATTCCCCTGCATATTTAAAATATTACTATATGTCACTAAATATTACTATAATCACTTACTATAATCAGTTTTTAAACTTTTTCTCTTTTTATCTTAACCTTTGTTATATTTTATTGTATATTGTATATTCTTTTCTAATCTGTGGGTTTTAAATATTGCATATAAATGGACAGGAAGTTGTGCTTTATGGTTAGGAAAAAAAAAGCATCATAAAGATTAAACAAAACTTGAAATCAATACCAGTAGACATTATTGCCTGTTCATAAAGTTAATTTCTATTATAATAACTATAATAGTTAAAATGAAGTTTTTCTTTCAGATTTTGTCCCAGTTTTCCCAAAATTACTGAAGTTAATTTTATTTTTTTGATAGTGTCTTCTGGAGCTCCAGAGAGAGGCTGTCTTCCTGTGGTCCACAGAGCTGGAGAACGTGGCCACTCTTTGTTTCCGAGCCTTCGAGGGCTCAAACTATGATGTCCGAGTCGGCATCTCAAAACTGCTTGGCACTTTATTAGCATCTGCAGTGGAGCCCAGACAGGCCATAGGTGGGTGAATTTTATTCAGTAACTCAGTAACATCCTCAGAGGACACCAAGCTGATCATTTACCCATGGAGATTGTAAAAATCATTCCCTCCTCTCCTCTGTCACCCACATACTGCTTTTCTTTTCCTCAAATGTAATGCTCATCTTTCCCCTCCCACTCGATTCCATCTGTTCTATCATTTATCCCCTCACACTCTCTCTCACGCTTCTCTTCTTTTCATTCTTCCTCCCCTGTTCCTGTGGCTTTGCTCTCAGCTCCGAGGCCAGGCTCCAAGCGCAACTCCCTGGAGGAGGTGATGGAGCTGCTGAGTTCTGGTTTCCTGCGGGGTGGAGCCGGCTTCCTGCGGGCCAGTGGAGACATGTTGAAAGGGACCAGCTCAGTCAGCAGAGATGTGCGCGTGGGCATCACACAGGTCGCTCATCCTCCTACAGTCCTTCCCTTTTGATCTGAATGTTTGTTTTGAGTCACAGCATGACTGGCTTTATGTCTAGGTTAAAATAAAAGAATAAATAAAGGTTATATAACATCAGAAAAAATTATTTTCTCCCTTTATTTATGTGTCAGTTATCTGTTATGCAGAAAAAAAGTTGTTCTACATAGAAGTTATATTTAAAATTAATTTATGTATAAGTTTATTTTATATTATTTTTATCAATTTCAGTTTATTAATTTAATATGAATAACACCTGTTTTCTCTCTTAAACAGACATGTGTGGTGTTTGTGTCCATTCTGGGCGGCACGTGGCTGGAAACGCACTTCTCCTGTATTCTTTCTCTTCTCATGGAGTGGGTATCTCATGCACGGGCGACGCAATACCCGGCAGATGCCGTCTCCTGCCGCTGCTGTGTCTCCTTCATACTGCGAACCACTCTTGGCACTTTGCTGGGGGAGAAGGCCCAAATCGCAGCTGCCAAGGAGATCTGCCAGTTGATCAGCAAACAGAAGAGGGTTGTGGGTAAGAAACTAGGCCAAGGATGAATATTAGGTCTCACTGGGTATTGAGTTGTAATTTCTTAAATGTATGCTGTGTTTCTGTCAGATGCAGCTCTTCATGAGGGGAACATGGAGGCACGTGTGAGCCCTGCGGATGTCGCAGCTAGTCAGCATGTGCTGGTATGTGCTCTCCTAGAGCTGGGCAGTCTGCTACAGGACCTGAGCTCCACTGCCGCCCCACTACTGCAGGACACCAGCATAGGTTTGTTATGCATTATTAACCAACAAACTCTCGGGACCCTATTCAACTTTTTTTAAAGTACCCCTATTATGTGTAATGAAAGGTTCATATTTTGGTTTTGGGAGTCCCCAACAACTGGTTGACATGCATGCAAAGTCAAAAAAACTTTCATTGTCTTATAATATGCATTTATTTTTACCTTATTTGCTCAACGACTCCCAAACGATTCATCTAACGATTCACTTTTTTCAAACCCCTTTTTTGCGTGACGCTAATCTGTGGTCTCATTTTCATTTCATCTCGCCTGTAATGCCTGATAAAGCAGCGTTTGTGAGCGCAGTGCTGCTTTGTGTACAGCGTTACCGGGGAAACAGCTGTTTTACTGCTCCAAAAGCAGCACCTAGTGGCAAAGAATGAATTTGCATTTTCATTCAGACCAATGCGAAAAGACTAACAAGTGGGTGGGCAATATGCAAATGTTTAATGCTGACGTCAACATGAAACGGCTTGGGATTAATTTTAAAAATGACTCGTTCCAATGATTCAGTCGACTCTTTCTTTTGAGAGACAATAACTTTATACACGTTGCACTTTCAGATTTAAAACTTTGCAGGATGTTTTCACTCATTTAGAGCTGTGTTACACACTGCATGAAAGGTAATTTTCAAAAATCCATAATAGAGGCACTATAAAAGATTTTTAGATACTCCTCTTTTTACATGCATTAGTGGAGTGTGGTGATGAAAAGTGCCCCAAATATTTAAAATGTGATGACAAAAACACCCCTCTGAATTCTTTTTGTTTGTTTATTTCTGTTTATTTTATTTCTTATTTATTTAGTTTTTTACAATTTATGTTCACTACTGTTAAAAAGTTTTGGGGTAGTAATTTTTTTTTTTTTTTTTTGGAAAGAACATTTTTATTCAACAAGGATGCATTAAATCGATCAACAGTGATCGAAAAGAGATTTATAACGTTACAGAATATTTATATTTAAAAAAAGCTGTTCTTTGAACTTTGTTCCTCAAAATATAAAATAAATGAATTAATAAAATATTAGGTAGCACAACTGTTTTCAACATTGATAATAATGAGAAATTTTGCTTAAGCACCAAATCAACATATTATAATGATTTCTGAAGGATCATGTGCCACTGAAGACTGGAGTAATGGCTGTTAAAATTTCAGCTTTGCCATCACATTAATAAATTACAATATATTAAAATAGAAAAATGTTACTTTAAATTTAAATAAAATTTCACAATATCACTGTTTTTACTATGTTTTTGATCAAATAAATGCAGTCTTGGTGAACACGAGATGTCTTTCAAAAATGTCAAAGAAAGAAAATCTTACTGACTCCAGACTTTTGAACAGTAGTGTATTTTATTATATTGCTATTCTATATTCTGTTCAAGCCAATGAATTTTAAGCATTGGATGGACAGGATGTTGTTGAGTATTAAATGGTTGGGTTTTTTTTTGAGACCTTTTATGAGGCCATATTCTGCCATATACCCAGTAACAAAGTTACAGTAATTTTAAAAATGGCTATAATAATTTTGTCAAGAAAACTGGTTTAGACAACATCCTGCTCCTATCATTGCACATTTGTGATGATTTTTGATGGTCTTGTACTGGAGTTTGAACCATGATCAAAGAAAGATGTTTTTCAAGTGTCTATAGCTATATCTCTGGATTTTGTGTGAGTGTGTCTGCTCTGTAATGGATGTGTCACAATAAGGCCTGGATGAAGGAGTGAGCAGAAAAAGTGCCTACAGCTGCAGATTTAACACATCCATCCTGCAATTTCAGAAAGAGCTCAGATTGTCATCTCTGATGCCTTGAACTTTACTAAAACTGCAAGTTCAGTAGTTTCTCTGTTTTGTTTTTCTGACAGGAATGTTGGACACTGTGATCTCTGTTCTTCTTCACCCCAGCGCATCTGCTCGTCTGGCGGCCGCCTGGTGCCTGCGGTGTGTTGCCGTAGGGATGCCTGCTCAGGTGGCGGTGTTGCTAGACCGCTGTGCAGAGAGGCTGAATGCCCTGAAGTCATGCCCAGAGGCTGTGGCAGGGTACAGTGCTACCATCGCAGCTCTGCTGGGAGCCGTACAGCTCTGTCCGTTAGGAATATCACACTCGAAGGGCAAGGTATGCATGAGATTTGTGTCTATACGTGTCCTGTCCTCCTTTACCGCACACAGTAAATTTGCGGTTCTGTTTATGCTGTATCATCGGATACGCTTAAGGTTTGTTCATGCTGGCAGCATTTCAGATCACTGTAGTCAGTGAGTCTCTGCTGTTGCTTGCTAGTAGGCGTTTTCACACAATTGCAGTTTTCAGTCAGGCACCAGATCACTGTCTAGACTCCCTTTGGTAGTTTCCACACTGCATCACTGCTCATTTTAATGAAGTTAAGCTCATGAAGTTGGTGTCTGAACATTAAGAAATTGAAAATGAATGACTTCATTTTGAAATGGATGACAAATCAGCTGTCATTGTTAATGTATTATGTGGTATTGCATCCCACAAAAAGTTAAACCTTAAAGTGATAATTTGCCCAAATTGCCAAAACCCTCTTGCAGCTCCAAACCTGTGTGGCTTACTTTCTTCTGCAGAATATACAAGATATTTTTAAGTAGTGTTGTCATGATACTGGAATTTCTAACTTTGTTTTTTTATCAAATTGTAAATTATCAATTGTATCAATATTCCGTATCATTTTCAATATCTCAGAGAAGGGCATAAGATGGGAATATATACGTATTTAATGAAAATACACTGTGGTTTGTGTGCAGCTGTGTGTGTGTGTGTGTGTGTGTATATATATAATTTTTTTTTTTTTTTTTTTAGATATTTTACAAAAGAAACAAATGATGTTGTATTTGATGTGTATCACTCATTCCTATGAACGGGTTGCAGGTGGTGATGACCTTGGCAGAAGATCTGCTGCGCTCTGCAGCTCAGAACAGCAGAATCTCCATTCAGCGCACTCAAGGAGGTTGGCTGCTGCTCAGTGCCCTCTTCACACTGGGTATGAATCAGTTTACTGGTTTGTGACCTTCTATATGTCCACATACATGTACACATGCAGACACATAGACAAGATGTGCCTATATTGTAACAGTCAGTGTGCTGGAAGAATTTTTTTTATCATCCTTTTTGTTCTTTCTGATATTTTTATTCAAGGTCCCACTGTAATGGAGCATCACTTACCTCGATTGCTGTTGCTATGGAAATGTGCCTTCCCACTGTCTGTGAAGGATGTGGAGAATGAACTGCGCCGTGGAGACTCCTTCACCTGGCAGGTGACCCTGGAGGGGCGAGCAGGAGCATTGTGTGGTGAGGGTCTTTTATGAATCTCATAGGCTTCTCACTTATGTCACTAGTCTACCTGACATGATAAACTTTGCTTTAGGTTCAGTGCTGTTGACTGCAGATAGGAATAAACAGGATGTTTGGTCTTCATAGCTTGTGTCATATTCCTTATAGCAATGAAGAGTCTGGTGGTGCACTGCAAGGACCTGCTCAACGATGATGTCATCAGTCGTTTGCTTCCTCTCTTGTCCTGTGCAGTGGCCCTTCTCAATCAGTGAGTGGATCTCGATTGCTTAAAGGGGTGGTTGATTGCGATTTCACTTTTTTAACGTTAGTTAGTGTGTAATGTTGCTGTTTGAGTATAAACAATATCTGCAAAGTTACGAAGCTGAAAGTTCAATGCAAACGGAGATATCGTCTTTTAAAATTATGGTAGTTTAATGCCTACAAAAACAGCTCGTAGGGACAACAATGCATTCCTTCCCGGGTTCGTGTCGTCACAAACCCAGAAAAACCCCGCCCCCGGGAACACGCAATGAAGGGGGCGAGGCCATGCTGTGCTGCTGAGGAAGAAAAAAGTAGGGGTGCACGTAAAAATCTATTCATATATGAATTGCGATTCTGTCTTCTAACGATTCTATTGGATTCACAAGTTTCAGAATCAATGTTCTAAAGCAGCGGTTCTTAATACTGTTCCTCGCGTCTCCCTGCTCTGCACACGCTCTGCTCTGCATCTCTCTCTCTCTTTCTCATTCTGTATTAAGCTTTAATCAGAATTAAACCGTATATTAAAAGCTAACATAGTAGCATTTACAAACAACAGTGTATCTAAAAGTATGAGGCAATAACAAACAAAAAACTTAGGCCTATCATTAAAAGCCGTGCTTGCACAGTTTCTGCGCGATCCTCTTCACTAATATCCTCTGCGTCTCAATCAGGCTCAAATTGATAAGCAATATAGATAACACCATTGTTTACAATACAACCGGAGCACATGCCGCTGAGGTGAGGGGCGGGACATTCAGAAGCGCACTAGAGGCGGTTTAACCAATCACAACACATTGGGCCAGCTAACCAATCAGAGCCCATCATGTATTTCTGAGGGAGGGGCTTCATAAAAGCAGGAAATGATCAGCGTGTTGATCAGAGAAGGGACAGAGCAGTGTGGAATAAAGGTAAATTATGTGAAAAATAATGTGTTTTTTTAAAAACGAAGCATTAACACATGTTAGACTGCACTCCATAAACACAATCAAGCTTAGAAAAAAAACAGTCAACCACCCCTTTAAAATGAAGTTATTTCAAGCATTGCAGAATGCAGATGTAATGTCAACAGGATGTTGATAGACAAATATTTATCACATTTTGGCTCCCTTTACCAATTTTTAGGCTGCCCTCTATCATTAAATCCTATGGAAACCAGATCAAAAATGCAGCCATTGTCTTTAGATTGAGAGTGTATGAGATCCTCGCAATGCTTCAGCCTAAAACATATGAAGGTAAGCAACTTGATTGGATTAGATCATGTGCTAATGATTTATTTGTGTTAATAAAAAAGGTTATCATTATCGCTTACTTATTGAGTGGTCATGACCATGGTATTCAAGTGAAATGTACTAAAATAGCAGTAAATGCAGTAAAGTAATTTTTATCATGCTTCAAAATTTAAGAGAGCTGTTTAGGATACTTATTTTCATATCCCACAATAACATGGAAATTGGAATGTTTGATTGCCCAAATATGTATTTATTTGTTTATTTTGGTTTGGTTGTGTTGGCTCAGAGAGCTTTGGCACAGTGTTGAAGCAGCTGCTGAACGATCTGACCGGGCCAGAAATCACAGCATGTGCTGAGCTGAACCTGCTGCCCTCCCTGTGCTACAGCCAAGACCTGGCACTGCTGGGCCCTGGACTGCAAGATGTGGATCAGCACTACATAGAGGAACAGGTCAGATCACATTCTAATCATCAAGGAAATAGCCTTGTTAATGTGCAATCAGTGCCATTGATTGATTCCCTAGTTACTGCACATTTCATATTTAACCATATTGTGTTTTCTGTCTGTTTAAAGCTCCATGGTGGTGCTTCAGGAGGTGGGACGTTAGAATATGACCCGTTTACCATCTTTGAGAAAGCCCAGGAAGTTCCTACCCCCCTTCCTCCAGCCTCTGCTTTAACGGCAGCAGCTGTCCAGCTGTTTGGAGTGATTTTTCCCCACCTGGGCATTCAGCAGAAGTACGTCCACTGTCACCGCAGAGACTCCCCCCAGAGGGCTGCTTTTGTATACTGTTGCTGTCTGGTTGGAGTACTTTTAGTTCAGTTCATTTAAAAGGATCTCGATGTCGCCAAACACTTCAGGTCATTCAGTTACTTTATATAGGACCTTTATGCAAGCAATACCCTTCATAATGCTTCAAATGAATAGCTAATGCTGATGAATAGTTAAACAGAAAATTCTCAGATTAAGTTGGCTATGTACTAGATTGCTTCCCTCAACTCTATAATGCCTTTCATTTTCATAATGACGCATCCCACTTTATAAATTATTGATATAATTTGTTTGTTTTATGCTACATCCACTAAAATGTGGATGTACTAATGTTAAACAACATTACCGTTTAAAGTTATTCAGATTGTTAAGAGGAACTGATACTGTTACTGAATGCTTGTGGGAACTGGCCTTAATGAGATCCAGAGGCTTTTTGAAGCACTTTCTTATGCAGCATAGCCAAATTTACATACAGACATCCGCATGCATTTGCATAATTGGGGGCTGTTCTGGCCATGTCCCATGCATTATTAAACATAGCAGTGGAGAGAAAATGATACTGATCATATGGAGCCATCGGTCCTCCTGCAGTGCATCTTTCATCCTGCTAGAAGCTTGTCTAGGTTCTTTTTTTTTTAAGGTTTTTTTTATTTATTTATTTTTTTTATTTGGGGTTTTTAAATTTTTTTATCATTTATTTATTTATTTTATTATTATTATTTTTTTTTAGAATTTTACATTGTTTTTAAAGAGGATTTTTAGAAAACAGCAGCCTTTGGTTACTAACTCTCAGCATTTACACTGTGAAATCATAAACTCAACTAATAATATTTTGAAATACAACGGATAGATGAATGACTGAAATATTATGGCACATTATGCTTTTATCATGGTAACATTTTATCATGGGATTTTCAGTGGGAAGAATAGTACATATTTTATAAACACTGTGGCAATGTCTTTTTCAGATTATCCAGTGAACTGAATATTCACCAAACATGCCAAAAAAAAAAAAAAACATTACGACATGGTCTTAAATATGAACCAGTTTTTATTTTCACTTGATTATTTTCTTTTAATTTAGGTCTTTGTGGATGATTATGAATAATAATAATTAATATGCCTCACATCAGTGCAAAACATTTACCATGGAAAGCCAAAAATCTGTAATTTTAAGTCAGTTTAGGCATCAGTACATTATAATGTACAGTATGGATATTTATTTTAAGATTATTTAATGGTGTTATTAAATTATTAGTGTTTTTAGAGTTTAATTTGACATTTGTCATCATCTAATGTTCACTTAATCTAAATCTAGTAACTGTGGAAATAAGCATTAACAATTCAGTATTCAGTTTGACCCATATGAATCCAAGATTAACAGAAAGTTTGTAATATCGGCTCATAATCTGGTACATACATATTATGCATGCCTAAAGAAAATAAGATTTTACAGATTTTACATCTGTTGTATTTCCTGTCTCAGGGCTCAGATCCTAGAGCAGTTCTGTGAGTTCGTGCGTCAGCTTAAAGGAGCCCGGCAGCAGACTGTTCAAATCCATGTAGCCGCTGCTCTCTGCTGCACTTTGAAGGTAAGAAACCATTTAAAAAATAACAGTTGAAAACCTTTGCATTCAAACCATATAATGTTTCTCTTTTCCCCCCTCTGTCCTGTTTTGCTTTGTAGTGTTTGGCATTAAGTCGGAGGGAATTGGGGTCAGAGGAGGTTCAGAGACCAGCACTGTCTCTCCTATTGGGGGCGTTAGAGGGCTCAAACCCTCTCTTGCGCTGCACGGCTGCGGAGGGTTTAGCCAGGCTTGTGCAAGTTCTTAATGACCCCAATTTCACCGTTTCCATCACTCTCATGAGCTTTGACAAGTGAGTGTATGCCAAGTGCAGTGTAAAAAAGAATGTTTTTGAAATGAAACGATCTGAAATGAATGTAAATGTGTTTCAGACTGAAGACGGCGAGGGATGCCATCACACGCACAGGTCATGCTTTGGCACTCAGCGCTGTCTACCGTTACCTGAGTGGGATTAGCTCCCCTCAGTACCTTAGTGCCTGTGTTGGAGTCCTCTTCACACTGTCCCAGGATAGCACCTCACCTGAAGTACAGGTGCACAGACCACATGACTGTTTATAATCTCTATCAAAATAAATCTGGATACCATTTGTGTGCTTTTCTATATAGAGGGATGTCAGGAAGATTATGCACTAACTTTTCAGTGAACTGTATGCATGTATGCAGATGTGGGCTCTCCACGCTCTGTCCATGGTTGTGGATCTAGCAGGCCCTCTGTATCACAGTCACCTGGAGGCTAGTTTCACTCTGGTGCTACGTTTGCTCCTCTCGACGCCACACACACACGTGGAGGTGCAGCAAAGCTTGGGCCGCTGCCTTAACACCCTTATCACCTCCATGGGGCCGGATCTGCAAGGTGCACACACATATTTACCCATAAACACATTGTCATCATGCAGGTGAGACCTTTACACACTCTCTTCTCTCTGGATGTTTAATGTAAACTGTCTCCAGGTGAGGGTGCAGGTGTGTGTGCGGTGAGGGCCTCGTGTTTGGTGGGCTGTGCTGTGATGCAGGACAGTCAGGACTGTCTGGTCCAGGCCCAGGCGATCTCCTGCCTCCAGCAGCTGCACATGTTTGCGCCACGCTTTGTTAATCTGGCCAGCCTGGTGCCCAGCCTCTGTGTACGTCATCAATGCACTTAACACTCAAAATCATACTGAACAACAGACATGCTCCAAAAAAGTCACCGTAGCAGTTTTCTTTCTTCACATTTATTTATTTGTATTATATTGAAGAAAAATGAATGTCATTGAAAGAGGTGAGTGTTCACGGGCATGGCTTTGCCCTCATTTGTAGTGACAGTGCTGTTTTCTCCTTTCTCGTACAGGAAATCTTATTGGATTATTCTGTGTTGGTAGGTTTTGTCTGCCTCTCTGCTGTCAGGCCACTTTATTCCCTTTCCTTTGTTTGCACTTCATATTCCCTTTTTTCTCTTGCGTCTCTCTATAATTACGCTCTGTTGTCCTCCTCTCATTTTTCCCAGTGTGAAACTAACTCAAGCAGGATCTGGTTTTGAGCATGAGCAGACAGTGTCACTGCCTCTAACTGCAGGGCTAATGCCAAGGATTAGGTTTGCTTGGCTTGTTCTTTTCTGTGAAGGCTTCTAACACTGACCACCCACACAGTGCACATGACATTCACATCCACAGCTGTGGCCTCATGCCAGTTCAAGCTATTAGCTTTATTACTGTGAGAGCTTCAGTCCATTGCTCTCTCCCTCTCTTCCTCACACAACCGCACACACACACATTTAGACGTTATTAGATCGTAATTGAGAAAAACATGCTTTGTTCTACAAGCTCTATTTTTAGATGGTTTGATTTATGGTCCTATTCTTTGCAAACAGCTTGCTTGTCACATCATTTAAAGCTCAAAACAAGCCTTGACAGTAGCCCTGCTGTCCCTTTCTCCTCTCCCTCTGTCCTTCTCTACACTGAAAGAGCGTTTGTGTGGGATCATTTTGACACAACAGGACTAACTCTGATGTGACCGCAGCTGTCTGCTGAAGTGTTTATTGCACTGTTGTCTGGATTATGTTGTGCAAAATGGGATGAAGTGATCATTACATTTGCAGTGTGCTCTATTTCTGAATTCACCTACTTGCTCTCAGTCTGAACTATTATATTTTACATATTATATCAGGGGTGTGCTATATGATCAAATTATTTAAACCATTACAAGGATTTTATTTTATTGTATTTTATTACCCAGCTCTAATCTTCTGTTTCACTAGACTTCACTTGATTCACTACTCATCATTCATTTGACCATACTAAGTTCTTATGTTACATTTAATATCATGTATAACATGTGCATGTACAGATAAACCTGTGCAGCTCATACCTGTCTCTGAGGCGTGCAGTTGTGGCCTGCTTGAGACAACTGGCTCAGAGAGAAGCAGTGGAGGTATCGGAGCATGCAGTCGCTTTGGTTAAAGAGCTACCACGCAGAGACAACACACAATTGGGTGAGTCAGCATCACCCCCACTTCACAACATAGTATCATCTCAGCACGTCTCTGCTGTTTATTTTACTGTACTCTGCATTTTGAGATGGGTTTGACTGCAGTGAGCCATAGATTAGTTTGGGGCCTGGAATTTTGTCTTGAACCAAATTAGCATATGAGGATGATTTCTGAAGGATCATGTGACACAAAAGACTGGAATAATGGCTGCTGAAAAGTCAGGTTTTTCATCACAGGATAACATTTTAATTTTTAAATCTATTCAAATAGAGAACAGTTATTTAAAATTATAGTAATATTTCACAGTATAATTATTTTTACTTTTTGAGCAAATAAATGCAGCTTTGGTGAGACTTCTTTTAAAAATCGTAAAAAATCTTGTCAAACTATATATACACACATATATAATATCTGTGTAAGTGGCATTTGATTTAAAGACAGCGCAAGCACACTTCTCAAGCAAAACCGGGAAGTCGTGGCCTAATGGTTAGAGAGTTGGACTCGTAACCTAAAAGTTGCAGGTTCGAGTCTCGGGCCGGCAGGAATTGTAGGTGGGGGGAGTTGAGTGTACAGCGCTCTCCACCCTCAATACCATGACTGAGGTGCCCTTGAGCAAGGCACCGAACCCCCAACTGCTCCCCGGGCGCCGCAGCATAAATGGCTGCCCACTGCTCCGGGTGTGTGTTCACGGTGTGTGTGTGTTCACTGCTGTGTGTGTGCACTTTGGATGGGTTAATTGCAGAGCACAAATTCCGAGTATGGGTCACCATACTTGGCCACATGTCTGTTAAAAAAAACAAAAAAAAAGATCATTTGTTATAATATATATCACAATGTGGGCTGTATGTTAAATGGTTATTGTCTATCCTGCAGATGTCACTATTAAGGAGGTGGGATTGGAGGGAGCTTTGTTCAGTCTGCTGGACAGGGAGTCTGACCCGCGCCTGTGCCAAGACATTCAGGAGACGCTCGTCCACATGATGAGCTCGGCTGCTGAGCGTAACCTGGCCCACTGGCTCAAACTCTGCAAAGACGTGCTCTCTGCCTCTGCAGGTGGGCTGCAGTCTCAGCTCCCTGAGCAAAATATGATGAGAATAAAATGATCTTAATTTTTCATCTCCCGCAAAATGTGCTCTCCTTTTTTTTTTTTTTTTTTTTTTTTTTTTTGTAAAATACAACCCACCTGACAAGTGTAAAGGCTTTAAGATTGGCTTAAAATGTTGTGATCTGTGTTTAGAATTTTATGACAAATTCTTTGTTTTTAATCAGTGTTTTTGTTAGTTTGACTTGTAAAGAGTTATGTTAGTTTTTCGTGTTCTTTTTATTTAGACTCAGCTGCAGCTGCTGCTGTAGAAACGCAGCAGGAGGAGGATGGAGATCGATATGATGACTCCTCTGCATTCCATGCAAAGTCTGAATCCAGCGGGACCTTCAATAACCTGCGCTGGTCTACTCGTGTGTTTTCCATGGAGTGTGTGTGTCGTATAATAGCACAGTGTGAGAACGGAGACCCGGCTCACTTCAACATGGCACTTGCTCAAGAACAACGTTTACATGAATCTGCAGGTTAGACACATCACTTCTGTTGTGATAGAATTTTTATTTACTTTTATTTTCATTCTTCTTCAAATTGCTCTAGTGTATTTTCTGTAACTCTGTAGACTGTAATATCTTTCTTGATGTGTTCAGTAAATCACTGGATCTTAGCGCCACCTTCTGGGGTGATTTTATATACATTTGTTAACACTGTTAATAAAGGCACTCCTTCTGTCTCTCAGATTTCCTGGTTCTCCACTTGGCGGACCTCATCCGCATGGCTTTCATGGCGGCCACAGACCACAGCGATCAACTCCGACTGGCTGGTTTACAAACACTGCTGGTCATTATCCGGAAATTCTCCAATGTGCCAGAGCCTGAGTTCCCTGGACATGTCATTCTGGAACAGTATCAAGCCAATGTGAGCACTAACTTCTTAGTCTAACAGCACTAACTCACTTAAAATCAACTTTGCACACTTTCATATGCCCAGAAAAGTGCTGAAAGAAAGAAATTGCTCATCTAGAACAAACATGAACATTGACTGGCAGCTTAATTAAATAGGATATTTCTTAAATGCCTTTAAGTAAATGACACTTATCGCAAATGTAATACAGGTGCATTTCAATAAATTAGAATGTCGTGGAAAAGTTAATTTATTTCAGTAATTCAACTCAAATTGTGAAACTCGTGTATTAAATAAATTCAATGCACACAGACTGAAGTAGTTTAAGTCTTTGGTTCTTTTAATTGTGATGATTTTGGCTCACATTTAACAAAAACCCACCAATTCACCATCTCAACAAATTAGAATATGGTGAAATGCCAATCAACTAATCAACTCAAAACACCTGCAAAGGTTTCCTGAGCCTTCAAAATGGTCTCTCAGTTTGGTTCACTAGGCTACACAATCATGGGGAAGACTGCGGATCTGACAGTTGTCCAGAAGACAATCATTGACACCCTTCACAAGGAGGGTAAGCCACAAGCATTCATTGCCAAAGAAGCTGGCTGTTCACAGAGTGCTGTATCCAAGCATGTTAACAGAAAGTTGAGTGGAAGAAAAGGATGCACAACCAACCGAGAGAACCGCAGGCTTATGAGGATTGTCAAGCAAAATCGATTCAAGAATTTGGGTGAACTTCACAAGGAATGGACTGAGGCTGGGGTCAAGGCATCAAGAGCCACCACACACAGACGTGTCAAGGAATTTGGCTACAGTTGTCGTATTCCTCTTGTTAAGCTACTCCTGAACCACAGACAACGTCAGAGGCGTCTTACCTGGGCTAAGGAGAAGAAGAACTGGACTGTTGCCCAGTGGTCCAAAGTCCTCTTTTCAGATGAGAGCAAGTTTTGTATTTCATTTGGAAACCAAGGTCCTAGAGTCTGGAGGAAGGGTAGAGAAGCTCATAGCCCAAGTTGCTTGAAGTCCAGTGTTAAGTTTCCACAGTCTGTGATGATTTGGGGTGCAATGTCATCTGCTGGTGTTGGTCCATTGTGTTTTTTGAAAACCAAAGTCACTGCACCCATTTACCAAGAAATTTTGGAGCACTTCATGCTTCCTTCTGCTGACCAGCTTTTTAAAGATGCTGATTTCATTTTCCAGCAGGATTTGGCACCTGCCCACACTGCCAAAAGCACCAAAAGTTGGTTAAATGACCATGGTGTTGGTGTGCTTGACTGACAGCAAACTCACCAGACCTGAACCCCATAGAGAATCTATGGGGTATTGTCAAGAGGAAAATGAGAAACAAGAGACCAAAAAATGCAGATGAGCTGAAGGCCACTGTCAAAGAAACCTGGGCTTCCATACCACCTCAGCAGTGCCACAAACTGATCACCTCCATGCCACGTCGAATTGAGGCAGTAATTAAAGCAAAAGGAGCCCCTACCAAGTATTGAGTACATATACAGTAAATGAACATACTTTCCAGAAGGCCAACAATTCACTAAAAATGTGTTTTTTATTGGTCTTATGAAGTATTCTAATTTGTTGAGATAGTGAATTGGTGGGTTTTTGTTAAATGTGAGCCAAAATCATCACAATTAAAAGAACCAAAGACTTAAACTACTTCAGTCTGTGTGCACTGAATTTATTTAATACACGAGTTTCACAATTTGAGTTGAATTACTGAAATAAATGAACTTTTCCACGAGATTCTAATTTATTGAGATGTACCTGGAATTGTGAAAGTATGGACCCCTTAATTATTAATCATTTAATTTATTTATTTATTTATTTATTTATTATGCTTAAAATATAATTTCTGGTTTTCAACTGGAGGAGACAATTGATGAAAAATATTTAACAACAGAAACCCTAACTTCAACACATCTTATAGCAGAAAATATGACAGAGAAAAGCATTGTGCTGGTCTATGTAGCTGTTGTTTTATTCAAATTATTTAAAAAAAGTAAAAAAAAATTATATTAAAAGTTAATAATTGTAAATATTATTTAAAACCATATGCTATTTTAAAATTATATGTAACATTATATATTATTTTAGAGTCACACCAGTTAAGGAAGTTAATTTAATTGTATAATTTTTCTCAATTTAAATGTAATTTAAGATGAACATTTAATTGAATTATCATTATTATTCAATTAAATTATTATTAATTATTATAATTATTATTCATTATAGGCACAAATGTAGGTTTTCAGTTTCAGGTTTGCAGACTTTATTTTGTTGCATCACTTGTTGTTAAAAACTTGAAGACTGCCTGCTAGACTAGAGGATGCTTGGATATTTGAACTGCATGTTCAGATCTATACAGCAAAGCTCAGCTGTTATTCTTAGAACCCCCGCAGAAGTACCTGAGCTTGTTCATCAGTCTCTTGTTACTAAGTGCGTGTGCATGTGTGTGTGCACGCATGTGATAGCCTGTATCACTTACACTAAATGAGGTTATCTGTGGGCTTAGCAGGGGGCCCTCTTTTCAAATAGTGACTTGAAACATCTTCAGTATCATGTCCTAAAATGTTTTACTCTTAATTTACGCTTAATAAACTTACTCAGTTGAGTTTGGTTGTAGGCCATCAATCCTGTATAGTTTATAAAAAGACTAGACAGTAAAAAGTACAGTGACGTTCAAAAGTTTGGGGTCGATAAGATGTTTTTGAAAGATCTTTTTTGCTCACCAAGGCTGCATTTATTAGATAAAAAATGCAGTAAAAACAGAAAGAACTGTTTTATTTTAAAATGTAATATATACCTGTGATTGCTAATCTGAATTTTCAGCGGTCATTGCTTCAGTCTTCAGTGTCAGATGATCCTTCAGAAATCATTCTAATTTGCCAATTTGGTACTCAAAACATTAATTCTTAGTATTGATGTTGATGATGAGATATACAAAATGACAGGTGCTTTTTATGGAAATTGATTTTTTTTTCCCCAAAAAGGACCGCATATACTTGAAATTGATTTGAAAAGTATTTACTGCCACTCTTGAAGTAATGTGTCTTTGCTGAATAAAAGTGTTAAATTCTAAAAAAAAAAAAATAATAATTACCCCAAACTTTTGAATGATAGTGTATGTGCGAACAGAGTGTGAATCGTTTTATTTTTTAAATAAAAAATTTGCCTTGATGTTTCATTTAGTGAATGTATACATTTAAGTAAAAATTCTGAACACTTTATTTTTATTTTCCACAATTTAAATTAAGATCAAAACTAAGAAACAGAACAAATGAGGGTATGGGAATTATGCAGCATCAAAGCTATATTTTATGTTGGCATTCTCCCAGCCACCATTATGAGATGCTTAACTAACTTAGAATAAGTTTCTAATCCACAGTTAGGCAAAACTATTGTAAGGCTTTGTGAAACCTCTCAAACTTTTGACTGGGCTGGTTTAAATTAAAAAAATGTTGTTTGATGTTGTAGGTTGGCGCTGCGCTCAGACCTGCCTTCCATGTGGACGCCCCTCCAAATGTGACTGCCAAAGCCTGCCAGGTGTGCTGTTTAAAGAACTTAAGCCTCATTATCTATAATGATGCACTTTTTCTGTTTCTTTGCGTTTACCAGCAAACACCATGTAACCCAACATGTTGTTTCAAGTCATGTATTTTGTCACTGTCAGATTGGGCATCCAAAATATGTTTGTTTTGTAGCATTAGTTCTCAAATAAATCCTGTTTTTAACCTCTTGAACCCGCTTCATGCTTGTTTTCAAGTACCTCAAGTTCACGTGGGTTCACTTGACCTAGTTTCTTCCCAGAGTCTAGTGGTTCACTTGTACTGCTGAAAGCTGCTCCACTAGTGTTGAGTTCTGACATGAACCTTTGTTGACCTACAGGTTTGCAGTGCATGGATCGCCAGTGGGGTCATCTGTGACCTGCGTGACCTGAGAAGGGTGCATCAGCTTCTGGCTTCTTCTCTCGCCAAAGTACAGGTGGGGAGAGATGTTGCCAGTCAGCTCTATAATGAAAGCACTTTCACCATGGAGACCCTGGCTGTGCTCAAAGCCTGGGCGGAGGTACAGAACACCATCACACAACTATTAAATCAGCTGCACCGTTGCGTCTAGCCATTATATAACTCTAGGGATGGGCAATATGACGATATATAAAGTATGATGACCACATTTTTTATACCATGGCACATCTGTGGTATATCTTGCAGCAAACTTTGATCTAACCTGTGTCTGAGTAAATCTATGTGTCTCTACAGGTGTATATCACAGCGGTACAAGGCTCCAGGCAGAGGGAGAGTCCAGGCAGCCATCTCCAGCAGCAGAGTGATGAGGCTGGGACTGCAGGTCCAGCAGGGGCTGGTTTGCTCAAGCTGGTTCAGACTGATCTTGCAACCCTGAGCCGCCTGTGGCTGGCCGCCCTTCAGGACCATGCCCTGCTCACTCTGCCCTCGCAATACTCCAGTCAGCTCCCCTCCACAGGTCACTACTCACACTCGGTTTCTCAGATTACACACCTACCTAATGGAAAATAAGTAGATATACTTCTTTACTTCCAGATTTGATATCAGGGTTATGAAAAATAACGGTGTCTAATTTATGTGCCTCTAGTGCAACCAAATAAATATATATAAAAATGACTATTTGCAAACAGGTTTTCCAAACACTCACTCTGTCGTCCATGACTCAGCCAAGCAGATAGTCCTGTCCCAAACTCATACCATTATTCCTATGTCAGCCTCAGTGTTCTTAGTTTTGAGGAAATCAGTTGAAAGATTGTTTGCTTATAATTGCAGAAAGGGATAGATAAAGGTGTTTTAGCCTTTTTTCTGTCACAATTACTTGTTTGTGCCGTTTTTACAGTACGTACACTACTGTTCAGAAGTCTGGGATTGGTGAGATTTTTTAATGTTTTTGAAAATAGTCTTTTATGCTCGACTACATTTATTTGATCAAAAATATTGTAAAAACTGTAGTTTTATGGAATATTATTAAAATTGTAAAGAACTGTTTTCAGTTTAATGTTTTTTTTTTTTAAACAAAGCAAAGCTGAAGTAGCCATTACTCCGGTCTTCAGTGTCACATGATCCTTAAAATCATTCTAATATGCTGAGTTTGTGCTCAAGAAACATTTCTTCTTATTAATAATAATGTTGAAAATAGTAAATAGAAATAGTGATAGAAAATAGTGATACTTTTTTAAATTCAGGATTCTTTGATGAATAGGTAATTCAAATGAAAAACATTTATTTGAAAGGATTATTTTGTAATATTACAAATGTCACTTTGGATCAATTTAATGCATCCTTGCTGAGTAAAGGTATGAAATATATATTACTGAACCCAAACTTTTGAACAGTAGTTACATTTTTCAATTGATAATGCAGATTATTTTACTACCATTTAAACAATAGTAATAGTGGAGTAAGACCCTAATGTTATGCGTCTTGTTTAGAGCTACTGTATGTTCTAACATGCACCTTTATTTGTCAGGTGGCTCGTTTTACACTGCAGAGACAGTGGAACAGGCCCGTCCACATTATTACAGTGCCTGGGCTACCATTCTCCACGCTACTGCTCTCTGGCTCAACAGCACCGGATTCATCATGGTGGACGAGGGACCTGCCAACCTCTCCAGACCGGTCACACCCACCTCCATGGGCCAGTCCACCTCACTGAGCAGTGTCAAATCTCCAGAGGATGTCAACACTGACCGCCTCCACCTGATCCTGGGTACAGAGCTCAGTAATATTTCCTGTTTCAATAAGTGGATAGTTCAAGGTTTATAGGGTGTCCATTGCTAGATTGCAGTCCTTCAGAGAGCTGAATTTTGCTCTAGTCATTTTACATGGGCTAAATATGAGGATCATACAGTAAATACTTGAGATATTTTAGGATTTTACTTAGATTTGAGATTAACATGTATAACATATATTTTTAGTCTTGTTCAATTCACTCAAATTTTCTCTTTAGGAATCAGTGTGGAGTTTTTGTGCTCTCCTCACTCTGGAGACCAAATGGAAAACATCAGTTCTTGTCTTCAGGCTCTGCAGACCTTATTGGAGGTGCCTTGGCCCCGTTCGAAAGTGGGCAATGATCAGGTATTCTACAATTAAAACAGATCAGAAGTGACAGTAAAGACATTTACAATGTTAAAAAAGACTTCTATTTCAAATACATGCTGTTCTTTTGAACTTAACCGATTGTTCAGCTGACTAAATGGTTTTTCCAAAATAAAAAATCTCAGTAGTTTTGAAAGCTGCGAAAATGATGTGATCTAGGACCGTTATGTGGTGCGTGCCATTGTACTTTTGGTGTGTTCCTCACAGCCTCGTTTTCATCCTCACTAAATTCTATATGTTGTCTAACCTGACTATTATGGTGTATTATGATATTGTAATTTGGTCTATTATGTAGTTCATGTCTACTATGTGTTTGTCTTTCTTGTTAGTCACTCTGTGTTCTTGACAAGTGTATGGTGTTCTCTCTGTAGGCTTTAAGTGTGGAGCTGCTCAGCGTTCTACACAGGCTCATAGTCACTCGGGAATCTCCCAGCATTCAACTGGCTGTGCTGGAACTGGTGCGGCAGATTGTTTGTGCTGCTCAGGAGCACGTCAAAGAGAAACGCCACAGTGCAGAAGGTAAGTCTCAAAAACTACTTTTGCTTAAATAGTGTAAAGCTTTAATAACCCTGTGAATTCATCTGTCTTTGTTGCATTTGGTCAGTCGATGATGGTGCAGCAGAGAAGGAAACTGTTCCTGAGTTTGGTGAGGGACGGGACACTGGTGGCCTGGTGCCGGGGAAGTCTCTTGTTTTTGGAGCGCTGGAGCTGTGTCTCTGCACGCTTGTGAGAAAGCTTCCGCAGCTCAGCCCCAAACTGGCTGGCAGCCCCACGGGGCGGGGAGGACAGACCTTCTTCCTCAGCAACACTGACTGTAGACTCGTCACATCTGCTCTGGCCATCCTCTCAGAGCTGCCCTCCATCTGTTCACCAGAGGGTAAGCGATCCAGAGAATTACTGCGGCAATAAGCTTTCAGATTATGAGAAAAACATCCTCCTGCCCACTTTATTTTAGTCCACTTTTCATTTTGTTTATTCAATTTAGGATTTTTTTTCTTTCTCGATTACAAGGTCACATAAAATGTTGATTTTTTTATTTAATATGAAATGTCTATTTTTTTCTGTTCCACAGAAATTAGATTTAGTCCATAAATGATCAGAGATCTGAGAGTTTTTTTTTTCTTCTCTCCACAGGCAGTGTGTCAGTGCTGCCCACAGTGCTCTATCTGCTGCTCGGGGTGTTGAGAGAGGCGGTGAAGGGCTCAGTTGGAGCTGAGAGTGGACAGCTGGTACCAGGCATCCTGCAGGCCTTGCGCACTGTTCTCACCTCTCCTATGAGCAGAGCTGAGAAGAGTCGTGGGGCCTGGACTGAACTGCTGAGATGTGCACTTCACACGCTCTTGGAGTCTTGGCATACAGGTAGTTCTCTCTCATTTCAACAACACTCTGTGTGTGTTTTTCTGCATGTTGTAGAAGTCATTTGAGGAACTTTCTCTGGTTTTTCATGGATTATTTTGGACAGATAAAATGGAGCCTGGAGTGGATGAGGTTACCATGTTGACATCCCTTACCATCTTCCTGCTGTACTCCAGTGCTGAGGTGACCTCTGTAGAGCCCCTGCAGACACGCTGCATCCAGGCATTCAGAGCCAGTCTGGAGTCTAAGGACCCTGTGGTGAGTAAAGAGAGCCAATTAGAAATTCTTAACACAATTTCTACAGTACTGTTCAAAAGCTTAGGGTGAGAGAAATTGATTTTATTCAGCACAGGCACATTAAATTAATCAAAAGTGACTGCTGTGACTTTTACATTGTTACAAAAGATTTAAAATAAATGCTGTTCTTTTGAACGTTCTATTCATCAAAGAATCCTGAAAAAAAGCATTACAGTTTCCACAAAAATATTAAGCAGCACAACTGTTTTCAACATTAGTAATTGTTTTCAACATTAGTACTGTTTTCAACATTAGTAACATTAGTCAACTTTGCCATCACAGGAACAAATTAATTAAAAAAATATTTTAAAATAAAAAAACAGTTCTTTTAAATTGAAATAATATTTAATAGTATTAAGCTGGTCACACACCGGACGAGCAGTGCTGCGTCTTTAAAATTCAAACACTTCCATATCTTTAAAATTCATATCTTTAAAATTCAAACACATTGTTTTCTATGAGCGTACGCACACCGGCGGCGCCATTCAGCGTCTGTCCGTGTCACCTAGCAACGATTCAAAAAAATGTAAATACGTGGCGTGGTGCTACGCTTCTCGTCCGGTGTGCGACCAGCTTTACTGTTTTACTGTCTTTTTGATCAAATAGATGCATCCTTGGTGAGCAGAAGAGACTTCTTTCAAAAACATTTTAAAAATCTTACCGACCCCAGACTTTTTTAATGGTAGTAAACATCAGGCTGCTTAAATAAGGAGCTTTGCTACAATTTTACGTATAATCCCCCCCCCCAAAAAAAACACTATATTTTGTATTCTTCTTTACTATGTCTTAAAATTTCCCATTTAGGTGCTGAGCAGAAGTTATCAGTTGCTAGTATCTTTATTCCAAGGCCCAGCGCCGGTAGCCACACCATTTATCCTAGCTTTGGGTGGCCGTCTGGTTTCACAACTGGAGGAAGTGGAAAAGAGTCGTCCTCAAGGCCCAGCAGAGCTACAGGCCGTGCAAGATGCAATCCGAGCCCTGGAAGCACTAGTATTTGCTGCAGATGAGACTCACCGTAAGTGGCTAGAAATGTTTTCATGTTTTAGTCCCAAACAGCTGTAATTTATGATATAATTAAAAAACAAGAAGAATTCATTGGGTTATAAATATCTCATTTACAATTACTGTTAGCAAAATGTTACATTGTTGATTAGCACTAAGTATGTGTTTTAACCATGCAGGTCCACAGCTGGTGTCTGTGCTGTTGCCCATCCTCATCTCTCTCCTGCTGGATGAGAATGCTTTGGCATCCGCTCCGGCAGCCTCTCGCTCACTGCACGAGTCCGCCCTAAGAGACCTCATGCGCATCGGCCCCCAGCACTCGGCTGTCTTCAAAGCGCTGATGGCCTCCGCCCCGCACATGAAAGCCAGGCTGGAGGCAGCCGTCAAGGGCAACCAGGAGAGCGTGAACACTAAGGCACAAGCACCTCGAGTCATTAGCAAAAACACGCCCAGCATTCAACTGAAGATCAATTTCCTGTGAATCCTCCTGACTGGATATGATACGAGTATTACGATTTTAATGACTGAGTGAATGTTGAGGTGTTGTTTAATCGGTTTTGTTTTTAAAGATAAATCAATTTAAAATTTGTGTTTAATAATTGTAGTCAGTTTTAAAACTGCATTAACCTCTATGAGGAACCTAATACATATTTACTCAGAAAGTAAGGGGAAGTGTGTTTCACGTGAAGAACAGCTGATCCATGGGAGTGAATTTTATATGGTTACCATTTACATAAACTTTTTGTTAGTTTTAATTGTAAGCTCGCTAAGAAGCTTGAATAATTTTCATTAACTCAGTTATGCATAGCATGAATTTTTTTTGTGAGAAGTGTTTTATTGTATCTGTACAAAGATTGCAAATCATTAATTTCTCACTGACATGCTGCAGCTCACAACTAAACCTGACCAGCTGCACTGCTGGTAATCAGGTATCTGCTGACTTTACATATAAAGTTTTAGTGCATTTTAATATTATACATTTAAAATATGTTAAATATTTTAAGTTGCATAGAGATAGTTACACGTGTTGTGAATGTGTATTTATGATAAAGCATTACAAACAGATACTTGCATCACATCACTGCATTGATGCTTTGAATACATCTGCAGTACGCATTCATATGGAAGCCCATTTCTGCAACATAAAAAAAATCGTTTGGTAAATCATCGAGACGAAGTCAAAATTGTGACATACTAAGTTAAAACTGAGAAATAAAGTAATTTTTTGTAATAATAGACCTCATAATTTTGACTAGCACATAATTTAACGGTTCATGTCAATTTTGACTCATCATAGATACGTAGTATGTCAGTTTTGACTCTCAATATCGATGCAATAGTTTTGACTTTTTATAATTACTTATCTCGTGATTTTTTTTCTTATGTGGCAGAAATTGGCTTCCATATGTTAAAATAGTACTTAACTTTAGTTACAAACGTATTTTACACTTTTTCAATTTTTTCTGTATTTTAATTATGCATGAAAATATGTGTTGGTGTCACTTTATTTCAACACATAACTATCTTGCACTTGCACTGACAGGCAGTATAAGTAATAGATGAATCCTACATGAGCAAAAATATTAAACAAGCAGCAAATTAATATTTACTACTATAAACGCACTACTAACAAGTTTACAATGCAAATGGAAGAGTTTCAGCTAATATTGGACCATTGTTTTTCTGCTAGAAGCAGCAATGATCAAGTACAATTATGCATTTGTAACCATACCCATTATTTTGTATGTTGTAGATTGTACAAATTCAATAATAAGGCAAGATTAACATTTATTTTCTGATTATACTGGAAGAATAAAATCTAGTTTTGCTTCAAGAGTCGCATTGGTTTTAATTTACAGTGGAACTCTGCAGGTTTTTTATTTTTTTTCTCACTGTGGACATATCCAGTCTACTAGGATCAATAGATAAAATGCATAATGCATTTCAAAAGATTCAAAATGAACGTTAACCTACTAAAACCGTGCTTGATTTCAGAGAGTATGTGTCACACTGTTCACTTTCTACAATTGTGCAATCTAGGTGATTGGTTGCTAATCTTATTGACGACCTCGGTGACTGTAAATGGCGAGGTGTTTTAGCGCCCCCTGTCGGTTAGCCGCATCGCTGCGTGTTCCTAAGCGCTGCTGCGGAGCCTCGTGATATGCGGAGCCTCGACTAGTGCTTTCGACGGCTCTCCATTTCACCCAATATTTCACCCGTCGCCTCCTCATTCACTTTGACCTCTACCTTACAACAAGCAGAAGCGGGGAATGAAGCAGTATTCACATCTCGCCGTCTGACACAACTTCATCCCGAGACGAATTTTGCCCACCCTGTGTGTTTTTCTTCTCTTCTCGTCGTTCGGCGATAAACGGTGAGTGTTTGTGTCTCTCGGCGGAGGGTTTGTTTCTCTGCCCGACAGACGCGTTCAGGCCTCGGGCTTCCGTTCAACTTTAGCTCGCGGATTTACTGGTAAACACAAGGCCGCGTTAGTGTTACTTGGTGTTTTTTGTGTTTTTACCTTAAAATTGCTTTCATACCGGTTATATATGTGGATGGAAAACATATTCATGCCCAATACCAATTAAGTAAATGAAGTTTGGGATTAATTAGGTCTGTCGAAGTGACGCTACCAGGACGCATTTTAGCTAATCCCAGCTAACTGAACCTCGCTTTCACAACAGATAATTTGTTTATACTCATTTGCTGCGGAAACATATGGTCAAATATGACGTGAAATTAAATGGTTTTGGACTCTGTCAGGGCGTGTAAGCTAACACAAGCTGTCTGAACTCAAGAAAGAGGCCATCAGGACAAGATTGAATGTTAATGTATGACTTTTTTTCGCCTAACTTTCCTTCTCTAATGTTTAATCGCAGTTATGGAGTTTGATAACATCATATTGTACATGGTTAGAGATTTTCATTGTTAATTTGACTGTTTGTTCACCTACTCGGCTCTCAGGATCATGTTAGATGGCCATACATGAAGTTAAAGACGCGACATGATATTATAGATCAAACACATTATGCGTGTATCTTATTAACGCTCAAAGGTGCCGTCTGTGTTCACTGTGAAGGTGAGGTTTTATTATGCAGCTGAATAGGCTGGTGTCATGATGACATCGGTTGCAATCAAGTTGTTTTTTGACTCCTTAGTCAGCTGCACTGGCAGAAAGTCAAAGAACATCATTAGAATCAGGTTTGGCCGTCAGATGAATGCAAGAGCCACGGATCAGCTGATTGTCGTCTTTGCTGGTACTTTGATTATTTGAAATTTTATTGATCTCTATGCAGTAAGAACAACAGCAGACAGAATCTAAAATTATTCAATTTTATTGAGAGGCCCAAATATATGCAACTTTTGTGCAGTTGTTGCTTTTTATATGGCCAAAAGTTAAGATGAAATTCTGATAGCTTGTAATGTAAATCAGTGAGATTTTTAATAACAGTATAATTAATGACTATTAATGCATATTAATATTAGTTGTTGCTCTGTGTCTACCAATAATACATTTTAGTATGATAATGTTTAAATGTTTGGTTTTATTATTGAAGTTTTGTAGTTTTAACTGTGGGCAGCATAACTTAAAATGCAATGGAATACAATGATGATTGAGAGATGTACAAATAAAAGTTCCTCAAAAGTTAGATGTATTGTATTTGATACATTTTTAACATGATTTTTTTTCTTAAAAACAATCTGTATGGTTTATCAAGTAAACTTAAGTTGCTCCAGTCCAGTATTTTTTTAATAATAATAACAACAAAAAAAAAATACTCATACGTTTGCTTTATAAAAATCATTAAATATTTCACAGCAAAAATACCTGTGTATCATGAACTGAAGGGTTTTTATTTTTAATTTAAGAATTACACGAAAAGGCTTTGAACTATCAATCAGAGGGCAGAAGGCATGTAGTAGATTGTGTACAACATGTTTTTCAGCAAAGTTTTGATCATATTTTAGAGGCCTTAGCAATTCATTTATCGACTATATGATACAGTATGCTTTATAGGGTAAAGTTGATAAACAACATTAAGATCTTAGCAATAACAATATGAAGATAAAATTGTCATTACTGGATTGGTGGGCTAATAGACTTCATATAAACAAGTCCCATTCATTTGAAGGTAGTATAATTATTGTAAACTTTCTGAGCTTTTTTTTTCCAAGGAGAGAGTGTAACCCAGGGCTATGGCATCAGAGCTTGTTTTCAGAAGTCTAGTATATTGAATCCATTGTGTGGTCCACAATGGTCCAGTGTGACTGTTAAAAACAGGTTACAAAACCAGAAAGAGCAACTTGGGATATGTCAGCTCATGAATTAAAAAGTTATGCTGAATGTGTCTGCTATGGAATATAAATGTCTAATCTGATTTAGATCTGATTAATCACAATCAGGTGACATACATATTTAAACTTGTTTTAGAGTAGCGAAGTAACATGGTGTTCCTGTGTGTGTGATGTGTTTTTTTTCTCTTCTTCATCCAGTAAATTCAACAGTTGCTTTGAATGTCAAGTTCAACAGGACATTCTTTCTGAATCAAGTTAGTCACTTAATCTGTTGATAAGTGGATCTCTCTTTTAGTCTCTAAGAAGGTGGTGGATCTATCTGAGGCATGCCTGTCTGTAGCCACCTGGGCAGTGATGAAGAACAGACTTTTGCAATTTCACATAAATCTCCCATTCTAATAAATTTATACTCATGCTTGGCTCAGCTTCTCTGTCTCAGGAAAGTAGTGCTGCTTTTTCTTTAATGGTTTGTTTCTCAGAACAATAAAAGCGTAGTGATTTCTCAGCTTGTATTGCCTACTGTGTGTCTCTGAAAAGCTGGGCTGTTTGGGCCATACAGTGCGAGTCATTGATGAACTATTCATCATGCGAACTGTTGTTGGCCAAGCTTACTAATCAGCTAATCATAGTGATTTCTTTCAGTGCTTTGATTAAAGGCATCAGTTCATCATGTTTATAGTCTGTTTTACTCCTATTTTCAGTAAAACAAGGAGTCGTTTGCTCCACCTGTTTCATTATTACCCAAGAGTTCTCATTCTGTTATTTAAAGGTTGTGTTTTCAGATCAGCACCAAAAAATACACACCAATCAAATGGGAGTAGGAGGAAGTTAAGGCTCAGGGCAACATTGCAAAGGGTTTTGTGTGGTGTTTGTGTCTCCTGTTGTATCCCAGATCTCCAATTTTGTTCCTTTTTCTCGTGAAGGTGAAGACTTGATGAGACAACAAGAGGACCAGTGACTTCCCTGTTCATTTCTCTCCTGCTGCTGGCGGGGTGACTGGGTGTTGGGTGGATAGGGTAGTGGGGCGTCATGGCGGACGTGGACCCGGACACATTGCTGGAGTGGCTGCAGATGGGACAGGGTGATGAGAGGGATATGCAGCTCATTGCCCTGGAGCAGCTCTGCATGCTGTTGCTCATGTCAGACAACGTTGACCGCTGCTTCGAAACGTAAGTCTGAATACTGATTAGGTGCCAGTTCTGGTGGGCTGAAGGGTTTATTACTTTGATAGCAGCAGTAGAGCTATTCATAACTGTTGCATTTAATTTGAATATTGTGCGGAATGTAAGTGTGGTACATTGTAATGTAGCTTATTAAACTGTAAAAGAGTGACAAGGGGCACTTAGAGCTAAAAGAAATGCTTAGGGTTATCGGTATCAGCCTCAAATTTTCTCATCAGTGATAAATTTGAAACTTAAGAATCACCTGAAATTAGACCACTTCATCTTATTATAAAGGCACAATATGTAAGATTTGTTTTATTAAAATATCTAAAAACCACTAGAACGGTGTTATATATTTTGCTGACTTATGTACTTACTAGGGGTGTCCCCGAATAGTCGACGCTTCGATAGGAGGAGCCTGATTCGACTCCCAATCTCACAGTCGAATATTCGCGGGGTGTTATGATCGTGCCATTTTGGCTATATGGGGGTGCTCAGTGTCTGATTTCACATCAAACTACCGGTTTTCTCCCAATAAGTTAATATACAGCCTATTATGATAATGTTGTAAATAAGAATCTTAAAAGAAAGAAGCTTTAAATAAATATTTTAATGTGCGTGAATAAATCCAGCTTCCCCTATAGATTAAAGTTTTGCTTTCTAATCCATCACCGACAGAGGAATATCTTGGCGGCAGGGATTTCAATCTTTAACAAGACTAGGGGTGGGAATCGCAGGGTACCTCACGATACGATATTATCACGATACATGGCTCACGATAACGATAATATCATGATACAGCGATTCTGCGATAATCGATATATTTCTAGAAAATCCTATAATGATATATCACGATATCTGTCTAAACAAAATGCCTGTGAAAAGGTTAAGGTTAAGTGCAAGTTTTCTTTCTTTATTCAAGTCCAAACTGTTAGAAAACAGCAGAAAAAGTTCTGTAAATCAATTTGAACATGTTGAGTAAATTAATAATTTTATTCTTGGACTTATTAAAAGGTTACACTTTTCTTTTTCTCTGTGTGTAAACAAACACATTTAACTGCTTAACTTATATAGCCTCTCTCTCTCTCTCTCTCTCTCTCTCTCTCTCCATGTAATATATATATATATATATAACAAACAAACCTGGTACATTTCAAAATTTACCTGGAGTGCTTTCTCAACCTTTCTACTCCTCTCATCATAAAAACAGAGCCCCGCACGGAAAAATAGCCGTTCACAATCACATCGCGTCTTTTGCGCGCTCAGGTTGGTTATTTCAAATGGAGACGCGCGGCAAGCACACACACACTGCACACTTCTGCGCCGCATTACGGCTCTGACAGTGTTTTGTCTCGTCCTCCATGCCATAGGTGCAGATTTATGTTTCTGCTGGTCGGTGCCCACTGTTCACACTGCATAACGCGCACTTGTAATATCTGAGAGAGAGGGAGAGCATCCAGTTTTGTTCACATAAAACTGGACGCACCGGCGGCGCTCTCTCTCTCTCATATAGTGAGGGAAATCCACCTGCGATCCGAGCGGAGATGTTCGGCTACTCATGAACTGAATATGCGCTCTGCAATAATAACGTGATCGGTGCCTATGGTCCACGCTGATAACTGTTCCGGGGCAGTTTTTTAGTTTTCATCTCCATAAACGTATATATAGCAGTAGAGCTAATACAGTGTCTGAAAATCTGTTTATCATTCGGTTCCTCGTGCTTCCCCATCTTCATAGAGAACGCGCTTCATAGTTGCTCAGAGCGCTCTTGGAAAGAATGTGGAAATGGCGCGGCCGCGATTTCCACACATTTTTAGACGCTGAGAGCAGGAAAATGTATTTAGAGCACCTTATTGTATTAATTAAAATATCGATATTTGGCGCCAGATATCGATTATCGTATCGCATGGAGAAGGATCACGATATATCGCCATATCGATTTATTGTCCCACCCCTAAACAAGACTCAAACTGACACAGGCAGAGTGGAAGACTTCATTTTTTTTCGATCAGGTAGGGTACAACAAGTGATTTTAAAATGTTTCAGTCGGTTTATTTATATCGGGTATATATTATTTATCTCCTATAAGACGCATTTGGTTGAGTTACGCTACAGTAAAGCGCTTCATTGTAATACTATATACAGTGATTATCTCTTCAGCGCACGGTGCGAGCAGGACAACAATGCAGAATATTAATAACTATGACTGGCACTGTCATATACATAACATTATAATGAGAACACTATTATAATAAAACGCTGTGATTTATTTATTTTGTATTTATTTATTTATTTATTTTTTTAGTGTTTAGTTGTGCTTCTGCATGTTATTGCGTGAAGAACGCGTCCACAAAAGGAGTTCATTCAGAGCCGCGCAGATGCGTTCATGTGCATTCAGGGCATTTTGTGCAGATAGCCTATAAGTCGCAATATTAACGTTATGTTATATAAATAATGGAGCGTATTCTATGTGAAATGAGTTAAATCCCATTGATTAAAAACCTGCTATCATATGCTTCATTCTACTGGACATCTTCAGCGCGCGCAGCTCAAAACAGAAATGCAGAACATTAATAACTACTGTCATATACATAACGTTATAATGAGAGCACTATTGTAAAAAAAAATTGTGAATTCTTAAGGGTTTCGCTGACATTTAATGTTAACTATCTTTTAATCAAAACATAAAACATTATTTTAGGGCTGCAACAACTAATCGATAAAATCGATTATTATCGATAATGAAAATCATCGACAACGATTCTCATTATTGATTAGTCGGGTCCGCCCACAGTGCACGTCCAACTTCAGCCGGTCGCGTCAAATTAACGTTACAGCACTGAATAACGCAGTTCTATGGCCAAAATTCATCTAAAAATAGTGGAAGAAACAGAATGAGATGCTGCGGGAGAAGTACGTGATCCAAGCTGCACGAAACGACACTTCTTTATTTTAAGCTTTAAGCTAATGTATTAGCGTAATGGCTTGTCTTGTCAGGCTTTGACAGATGCGTGTGCGTCCCCAGCGCAAAAACGTTCAGTTTACGGTCATATCTTTATCTTTAAATGTCACATATTCACGCGAGCATTTCCATTTTTGCATAAAGTTGTGTCCTGACAGTCTGCGTTAAGTTTAAATCTTTACTGAATGAGCGTGAACGCGCGTCAGAGAGGGATTAATATTCAGTGCAAAAACATTCATTGTGATGAAATATCTGTTGTTGAGCGTTAAATAAAGGTTTAAAAGTCAACAATCAGTGCACGTATTTTATGAGAGTAGGAACTGTAAAGGGATAACCGCGTATAGTTGTCTGAATATAAATATTAGATGCTCCATAGCTGCCTTTTACAAGATAAAGAAATTACAGTAAACGTGACTGTGATCAAAAAGTTGGTTAACACTGAGTTTGTTTTTTTATTCGTCTTTATTTTAATTTTTGATGAAGAGATTTAAACTATAGGCCTATATACAGTGCTTAAATTTATTAAAACAAATGTATTTAAGGTTTATAACAAATAATGTAAGCTTTCTGCCACTGCTGCTCTAAACTAACAGTTTTTGTTTACTAAAATCATTTTTTAGCTATCTGTATTGGTTAGTCCTCCAATATGCGTAAGCTCTTTAGTAAGAGTAGGCTATTTCTAATGCTATAATATAATTATTTCTGTTATCTATGAAAGAATGAAAGATCTATGAAAGATTTTTTTCAGATACCCAATTACAGTCAAAAAGTAGCTAAACAATGCCAGCAAGAATGCATGCTGTTAAGAAAGGCAGGAGGCTATTTTTTTTTTTTTATTATGTGAATAAATATTTAGTTGTTTCAGTTTATTTGCCCAATAAATGACAATAACATTTTTAGATTTAAACAATTCTTTGACAGATTCCTAAAATATTTGTGTTTTCTCTTTAGTATGACAGGTGGTCTAATAAATTAAGCACTGTATGTTTTCATAGCATTCAGTTGACATGTTTGTTTGAAGGACATTGGGCAGAATGTGGAAGTGTTTTTGTCAATAAAATAAAATAAGAAGAAATTTTAGCTTTTTTATCCGATTAATCAGAAAAATAATCAGCCAACTAAACGATTATCAAAATTATCGTTAGTTGCAGCCCTACATTATTTACCTCGTTTGTATCTGCGAGGCGTCCGTTACACATTTTCTCTGTGTATTTATGACTGTTGAATGTCTGAATGTCCCCCCCCCCAAAACATATGATTCGACTATCAGTCGACTATCGGCATGATTCGAAAATATTTGACTATGAAAATCCTTTGTCGGGGACACCCCCAGTACTTACATTATCCCAAATGTTTCGAAGAATGTGTAAATCCAGAGAGATAAGCAATTTTAACTACTGACACGGACCGTGTCCATAGTGTAATTGTGTCGCCTGCCAATGACGCCATACACCCTCAATTTCCGGTTTTGTTTTGTAGAAAACATGTAAACACCAAAGATGCTTTAATATGTTATGCGTTTTATTAGACCGGTGACGACCGCACAGAGTAGCATTATAACAGAACTTTCAAATGTATCTAGTACGATAAAACAGCTGCTTTGCCACGCATAAGCACGACCGGAAGGAGCGGAAGTGGTCGATTGTGGCATAATAAAAGCTCCACTGCTTTCGAGCCGTGTGTCACACTCGTCTCTCATTAGCAATTGCTTCAGCGGCCTCGTTTTGCTTTGACGGCTTTCCACCTCAATCTGCTTCATACTACGATGTTAATAAATCTTTAATACATTAGCTCATCCATGAACATGATTTCTGCCCGAGTCCCATCGGATTGCATCAGCTGTGGGGATGAAGACGACAACTCCCATGATTCCACACTCAGTCATGGCGTCATCAAACTACGCCTTTGTTTCTTTGATTGTTTTGAATACGCACCCTCTAGCGGTGAAAACTTACATACTGTGCCTTTAAATATTATTTTTGAAATCCAATATAGAAGAATGAAGTCCTAAACAAGGAGGAGTGGTGGTGAAACTGTTAGATATAATGAGAATTTGTTTATACTCTTAAATAAAAAGAAATTAAATAAGTGTAATTCTATAACAAGGAGTTGTGTAAATGTGTGCTGTTGGGTAAAAAGCACATCTGACCTACAACTATGAAAGTGTAGTCCTGAGGTTATAAAGTAAAAAAAAAAAAAGTGTCTAAACCTGCAGACTAAAATAAGTTTTACACATTTCAGTGAAATATTAGTAAAGCTTGTTTGAACAAAGTTATTAATTTTTAATGAATATGCAAAAGTAACACACTCTAACATGTATTATTAAGGGGTTAGTACTAGATTGTTACAGTTTTTACTTGTCTTAAATAGTCTAGAATTAAATTTGGTAGTCAATTATTGGATCAGTAGTGTTGTGCTAATTTCTCAAACTGAGTAAGCCATGGCAGGACAGCTGCTGAAGATGATAAAGACAAACAAGGAAGCACAACGGTTGTGTGCGAGTATTTTGGTCTTAAATGTAATGACCCTGCTCAGTCACAAGTTGTTTGTAGGTAGTGGTTACCCAAAGGGGAAATGCAACAGTCCTCTTAAACTCAAGGACAACAAACTGCATGAGCATTCTTTTGCACAAAGTTTGCACATGTAAATTAATCAGGCCTGTGATTTGTTTATATTTACAGTTGTTTACCATTAATTAAGGATAACAGTTTTTACAGCATGTCACTTGAGTAAGAGATATACTGTTCACTTTGAGAGGTTGGAGTAATGCTTAGTTTGTTTACCTAGGACGAACTAGAGACATGCATTGGATTTTATTATTTTCTGGCTTTAAATAATAATAGAAATTGATGCATTTGTAGGTTTATTGCACCACATATCACTGTTGTATTATTTAACAAGTAAATCTTGTATCAGCATTTTCCCTCCATATTGTGCAGACCTAATAACCCTTCATTTCATTCTGACACTGCTGTCTCACCACCGTAGGTGTCCTCCACGGACATTTCTCCCAGCTCTGTGTAAGATCTTCCTGGATGAGAGCGCACCAGATAATGTGCTGGAAGTGACAGCCAGGGCCATCACCTACTACCTGGACGTGTCCGCTGAATGCACCCGCAGGATTGTGGGAGTCGATGGAGCCATCAAAGCCCTGTGTAACCGGCTGGTGGTGGTGGAGCTCAACAACAGGACTAGCAGAGATCTGGCTGAACAATGTGTAAAGGTAAATATTGCTATATTTACTGCCAAGACTTTGACTTGTTTTTTTTGTTTGTTTTTTTCAGTCAATTTGCTAATATAAGTTTAAACAGTTGAAAAGATGCCCTATGAAGCTGTTTTTGAACAGTAAATTCCACTATGCATGATGGTCATATTATATACTGTCTTGTCATCAGGTTCTGGAGCTGATCTGCACACGGGAGTCTGGAGCTGTATTTGAAGCGGGTGGATTGAACTGTGTGCTGAGCTTCATTAGGGACAGTGGTCATCTTGTGCACAAGGACACATTGCACTCTGCCATGGCAGTAGTTTCTCGTCTCTGTAGTAAGATGGAGCCACAAGACTCTTCCCTAGAGACATGCGTGGAATCCCTCTCTAGTCTGCTGAAACATGAAGACCACCAGGTAGGACATGAGTAACACTTAAAGGGATAGTTCACCTGAAAACTAGAGTGCTAATTTTAGGCTTCTCTAGCTTTTTTTGTGAGGAATGGAAACCATTTAAAAGTTTGGGGTCCGTATGATTTTTTTGTTACTGTTTTCTTTTTTTTAGTTATGCAAGTTTTTTTAAGTCTCTTATGCTCACCAAGGTTGCATTTGTTTGAATACAGTGTTTTTTTTTTTTTAGACATTTAAAATAGCTCTTTTCCATTTTTGTGTAGTTTAAAATGTTTTTTTCCAGTTATGTCTAAGCTGACTTGTCTCATGATTCTCCACAAGTCATTCTTTAAATAGAAAGCTCAAAAGAATAGCATTTTTTTTTTTAAAATAGAAATATTTTGTAACATTATAAATGTCTGTCACTTTTTTAAAGTATTTAATGCATTAATGATTTAATGCATCTTTGCTGAATGGAAGTGTTCATTTCTTCCTTTAATAACAAAAAAAACTTCTGTCCCTAAACTTTTGAATGGTAGTGTAAAGGCCCGTTCATACCAAGAATGATAACTATAAAGATTAATATATTAGCGTCCACACCAGCAGACTATATCGTCTGTTTATTCTAAGTGCACACTCGTCTGACACTTTAAATTCTCGAGCTTGTTATAGCAGGATGGATTCTGATTGAGTGACAATGTTTGTATCATTTGTCAGCTGGAAAAAATCGTTCTGAATTTGATTCCAAAGATTTTGTTAATCTTTGCCTTTATCGTTATAGCTGTGGTGTGGACTATGCTATTCTTTAATTTTTAGAACTACATCTTTATAGTTATCTTTATAATTATCGTTCTTGGTGTGAACGGGGATTAAGTAACTGTTGATTAATAGAAATAAAATCAGGTAGATCAGTTTCAATCTCTTTTCCATAGTTATAAAGAACTGATGTTGTTGGTAAAATTATGCACGAATGTTATGTAAACAACTAAGTGGTAGTTATTGTCCTGGTGTCATTCACAGGTGTCTGATGGAGCGCTGCGTTGCTTTGCTTCACTGGCGGACCGGTTTACACGGCGTGGAGTTGATCCAGCCCCATTAGCAAAGCATGGACTGACAGAAGAGCTGCTGTCCCGTATGGCTGCGGCAGGAGGGACGGCATCTGGACCCTCTTCCACCTGCAAGCCTGGCAGGACCTCTAGTGGAGCCACTCCATCTGCTGCGGACTCTAAATTGAGCAACCAAGTGTCCACCATTGTCAGCCTTCTGTCCACACTGTGCAGAGGCTCACCACTTGTCACACATGTAAGATATATATTCACAGATATATACTTGTCATTTGCTAGATGTCACACGTACTATGTGTTAACATATTATGTATTACTATTTATGAAAGTTTGTGTTGCATCTTCAGGATCTTCTGCGCTCAGAGCTGCCTGACTCTATGGAGAGTGCTCTGCAGGGGGATGAGCGCTGTGTGCTGGACACCATGCGGCTGGTGGACTTACTGCTGGTGCTGCTCTTTGAGGGACGCAAGGCTTTGCCCAAATCTACAGCTGGTTCTACTGGCCGTATCCCTGGTCTGCGGCGTCTCGACAGCTCCGGGGAACGCTCCCACCGACAGCTTATTGACTGTATACGCAGCAAAGACACTGATGCCCTCATTGATGCCATTGACACCGGTGGTTAGTGTTCAAGTAGTGCATGCGAGATCAATATTTTGGACATCGGGGGATTTTGAGGGCTGTTGTTGCTTTGAGGTCACATCCTGACTAACTTGTACTGTTACTTATTTCCTTCTAAGCATTTGAAGTGAATTTCATGGATGATGTAGGACAGACTCTCTTGAACTGGGCATCTGCATTTGGAACACAAGAGATGGTAAGTTTTTTTTTAATATCTGGAGTTTTGAAGTTGTTTTTCAGTGCACATGTTGCAAGAAATTGCCTTCAGACACAGTGCAACAGCATGAGTCTTGTGACTAAAGGTTACACACTGAATTTAGGACAGCATTGTTCTTACATTGTGCAATATGGTTATGTGGGGGAGACACAACTAAATAGGCAAGACTGTACCACCACCAGCAGTGTTACAAATACCATGCATAATGAAAACTAAAACAACCTGATTTCTTGACCCCCTTTGTCTGGTGATGGCTTGTGTAAGTTAGAGGAATGGGGTCAGTGCAACAGATGAACATTGTTTTCTAAGGATTGCAAGCTCTCACACTGTTTTCTGGCATGCTTAAGGTGGAGTTCCTCTGCGAGAGAGGTGCTGATGTCAATAGAGGCCAGAGGTCATCCTCTCTGCACTATGCTGCCTGTTTTGGCAGGCCACAAGTAGCCAAGGTAAAGTGTTTGGCATATACCCGATTCTTTTTGTAGTTATTATACATTGTTTTTAATGTATTCTATTTATTTTATGGCAAATGTTTCCCAATAGACTTTACTGCGCCATGGGGCCAACCCTGACCTGAGAGATGAGGATGGGAAAACTCCGTTAGACAAAGCTAGAGAGAGAGGACACAGCGAGGTTGTAGCAATTCTCCAGTCTCCTGGTGAGTTTATCAGCTTTCATCTCTACTTCATGACAATATTGTTTCCCTTTTTATTTTTGAAAGTAGAAGTTTCAGAAGATTGAAGCTAAAATGTTTATTTGGGGGATTTAAAAATACTTATGCTAATTTTTCATAAAATGTCAACAATGAGGCTGTATGGTGCTATCAGAACATTGCATTTGTCATTTGAACATCTCAAACCAGCCAGACACAGCAGCATTGGCTCAACCAATAGTGTGAATTTGCGACAGACTAGATGTTTGGACAGCCAGTGGAAGATTGTGTTTGGGAAAACCCTGTTTGAAAAAATATATATATATATTATTTTTGCTACTACTTTGTGGTGTGTCTGGTGGCATGGAAATTGCAATATTGTGCTTGAATGCAATCACTCATCATTAATTTTGTAATGGTGAATTCAAGGGGATTTGTTAGATTTTCAAAATAAAGTGTTTCTTGTTGTGTTTGATATAGGAGACTGGATGTGTCCTGTCAACAAGGGTGATGACAAGAAAAAGAAGGATGTTAATAAAGAAGAGGAAGAGGGCAGTGAGCCGAAAGGTGACCCTGAGATGGCGCCTATCTACTTGAAAAGGCTGCTCCCAGTATTTGCACAGACCTTTCAGCAAACCATGCTGCCTTCAATAAGGTGAGGGGCTTTAGAGGACCATCAGTGCCAAAGTAGATTTTCAAAAAGAAAACCTGTGTAGTAACATTTTTGTGTTTTGTTGTCAGTAGGACATCAATGCTTTCCTTTCAATGATGGTTTGTTTGTATAATCTCTTTCACAGGAAAGCTAGTTTAGCTCTGATCAGAAAGATGGTGCACTACAGTTCTGAAGTTCTACTAAAGGAAGTGTGTGACTCTGATGCTGGACACAACTTGCCCACTGTGCTTGTGGAAATCACTGCGACTGTGCTGGATCAGGAGGTTGAATATTTTAGTCTTTCCTTCCTGATGATCTTTTCTGAAATTTAATAGGGTTGAAGTTAAGTCTTACTGACCTTTCTACTTGTTTTTCACAGGATGATGATGATGGTCACCTGCTGGCACTGCAGATCATTAGGGATCTAGTGGATAAGGGAGGTGACGTGTTCTTAGATCAGCTTGCCAGGCTGGGTGTCATTAATAAGGTGTCCACTCTGGCAGGTCCCACATCAGATGATGAAAATGAGGAAGAGGCCAAACCTGAGAAGGTCAGACTCAACTCATTCCACATTTTCGTCTTTGTTGTTGTTTGTGTATCCAAAAAGTCTGTTGATGACTAAACATTTTCTTGTCACTATTCAGAATTTGCTTTGAAATAAATCAGTCTGTTTTATTTTCCAGGATGATGAACCACAAGAGGATGCCAAAGAGATCCATCAGGGGAAGCCTTACCACTGGAGAGACTGGTCCATCATCAGAGGCAGGGATTGCCTTTATATCTGGAGTGATGCAGCTGCTTTGGAGCTTTCCAATGGCAGCAATGGTTGGTTCCGCTTCATCCTGGATGGTAAACTGGCCACCATGTATTCCAGTGGAAGCCCGGAGGGTGGCTCTGACAGCTCAGGTAGGTCTCCTGCACACAAACCGATCGATCAATAAAAGAACAACTATCTTTGCAACAATTAATTGAAATGGGGTTGCTTATTGTTAAATTATGATTGGCTCCTGTGATTTATATTAGCTCATGTTTTCTTTCCCTCACTCCTATAGAGAGCAGAAGTGAGTTTTTGGAGAAGCTGCAGCGTGCCAGAAGTCAGGTTAAACCGGTGACAGCCAGTCAGCCCATCCTGTCCGCACAGGGTCCCACCAAACTCACTGTTGGGAACTGGTCTCTAACTTGTCTGAAAGAGGGTGAGATTGCCATCCATAATTCAGATGGCCAGCAGGCCACCATCCTCAAAGAGGACCTACCAGGCTTTGTGTTTGAGTCAAACCGAGGCACTAAGCACTCTTTCACTGCAGAAACCTCTCTAGGTAAGTTTGGAAGACTAGTTTAAAAGCATCAATTTTGCCAGTATCTTTCCTCAATTATTGGGTCCTTTGTTTGTTACAGGGTCTGAGTTTGTTACTGGCTGGACTGGTAAGCGAGGAAGAAAGCTCAAATCCAAATTGGAAAAAACGAAACAAAAGGTAGGATTACTGAGGATTCCTTTTATCCTCCCCCCACAAAATTTGTGGAAATCATAATACTTCAGGATCCTTTGAATAGAGAGTTAAATATAAATATAAAATATATATATAGATAGATAGATAGATAGATAGATAGATAGATTTAGAAATATTTTATAAATAGCTTTTATAAAAGTCTTTACTGTGACTTCTGATCAATTTGATATGTCCTTGGTGAAAAGTATTAATTTGTTAAAAAAAAAAAAAAAAAAAAAAAAAACTTCAGTTACTGACCCCACAATGACACTACCCAACTTTCTCTTTCCACCTCTGTGTCTGTAGGTAAAAACCATGGCCAGAGATCTGTATGATGATCACTTCAAAGCTGTGGAGAGTATGCCGAGAGGTGTAGTGGTCACTCTAAGAAACATCGCCACACAGCTAGAGTCTGCTTGGGAGCTACATACTAACAGACAGGTAGAATTAAACTAAAAACTTTATCTGCCCATAGTTTAGGGCTGGGTTTTGACACAAATTTCATGATTCGATTCTCATTCACAAGCTTTCGATTCAATATCGATTATTTTGGATATATATATCGGGTGCAGTAGGCTACATGCCAGATTTTCTCAAGGGAAAAAAAATCTCTCAACTAACATATGAGAGTCAGTTGGTACTACATTATAATATTGAAGGTTAAAATTGACTGATTTGTAGGCTACACAACTGTTAAAATTACACTTAATGAAGTTTTTTTTAAATAATAAATTTACAGTTACATAATATTTCTCCTTCAATTCGTTTTTTTTTTTTTTAAATAGATTATAGGTGGCTGTCACACAACTTGATGGATTTATTCAAACATAAATTAAACACTGAAGAACAGTAAAAATTATAATGAATGTTATATGGTGCATATATTTAGCAACATGCCCCTCTCTACAGTTTATTTTTCTAGCTGACTAATGAGTTCTTGGTCACCGAATATGTTTTTTCTGAGGTAAATGTGACATTACATGACATTGTTTACAAGCCATTATATTGATGTCTTTGCATGGCTGAAACTCTGTTTGAGCAATTACAAGAGACAGGATACGGATTGTAAAGTTATACTCTTTCTTTTAACTTAGGATGTTTAGTCATGTTTATTTTGTGCTGAAACTGGTATTAAAGTGGAGGAGATGATCAGTTCACATGTGCCTCGCGCTGCCGTGTCTGTTGAACTGAGGAGCTACAGCGATCTGTCACTCCACATTAAACAGCGCCAAAACGGCGTTTATAGTTTGAATACTGCAGTACAATGGACAGAATTTGAAATCAAAGACTGTTTCATATTAAAAGTACCAAAGCACAATGCTTATTGCGATATATTGGATGGGAGGTGCCCTTCAATGCTCCATCCATTAACTGAAAACAGGCTAGACTAATCGATTCTTGGGATTTAAGAATCAATATTGTTCCGTAAAAATGAGAATCGATTAAACTTGAGATATCTTGCGTCCCCCTTTTTTTCTTTATTTATTTATTTTTTTTTTTTTGTACCCAGCCCTACATAGAATATACTTTTCTCACAATTTATTTTAGTTCTCGTTTAATTGGGGTCTAAAAGACAATAACAGTGAGGAAGAGTTTGCTTCTTGTTTCTTCAGTGCATTGAAGGTGAAAACACATGGCGAGACCTCATGAAAACAGCTCTGGAGAATTTAATCGTCGTTCTCAAAGATGAGAACACCATTTCTCCATATGAAATGTGCAGCAGTGGCCTCGTGCAAGCACTTTTTACTGTCCTCAGCAATGTGAGTCATGCACAATTTAACTGTCAGCTGTAAACATGTTGTCTCCTTTTATTCCCAATAATCATTACCTTTTTACATATTACTTTTTCCTCACAGAGTGTGGAGCTAGACATGAAACATGATTGTAAGCCTCTGATGGAAAGAATAAATGTGTTCAAGACTGCGTTTACTGAAAATGAAGATGACGAAAGGTAAAGTATATCTTCTCTTACACATAACGGTAATTGAGCCTGGCACAGCATGCAAAAGTGATCTCTTCCCTATATATCGGAGTCTCAACCAGCAGCTTACTTGTCTAATTTGAACACAATAAGAGAATTTGTTTTCCTTTAGTCTGTCTAAAATTTAAGTTGTTTCTGTCCTCTAGCCGACCAGCAGTTGCCTTAATCCGCAAACTGATAGCAGTGTTGGAGTCAATAGAGCGGCTACCTCTCCACTTATATGATACACCAGGCTCAACGTATAATTTACAGGTCAGTCTCCATGTTTTGGTGTATATTTTTTAGTTTGGTACATATGAAACAGAGATATCTTTCATTATGAATGGTGATATGTCAATAAAATCTTTTTCTGTTGTGTTAGATACTGACAAGGAGGTTACGCTTCCGCTTGGAGCGTGCGCCAGGTGAAACGGCCCTGATTGACCGAACTGGTAGAATGCTAAAGATGGAGCCACTGGCCACTGTTGAGTCACTGGAGCAGTATCTGCTCAAGATGGTAGGAAAGCTTTTTTGTGTTTATTTCTTCTATTATTCCATATTTACTCGGCTGTATCCCCACAGGCATCTGAGAATAGGTCATAACTTTGTCTCATCCCTTTCCCCAGGTGGCCAAGCAGTGGTATGACTTTGACAGGTCCTCATTCATCTTTGTTAGGAAACTCAGAGAGGGTCAGAGCTTCACCTTCAGGCACCAGCATGACTTTGACGAGAATGGAATTGTGTACTGGATTGGCACCAATGCGAAGTGAGCTGCTTTGTCCTTTTTTGCGTGATCATTTAGATAAATTTAATTGTATTTGTTCATTCTTATGTTTTGAAACCCAACATGACCCAAAATGTTATGCATAAAGAATGCTCTTCTGTTTGGCCACAGGACCGCATATGAATGGGTGAACCCCGCTGCTTACGGATTAGTGGTTGTGACTTCCTCCGAGGGCAGAAACTTGCCTTACGGCCGACTTGAAGACATCCTGAGCAGAGACAGCTCCGCTCTCAATTGTCACACCAACGATGACAAAAATGCCTGGTTTGCCATCGATCTTGGTTTATGGGTCATCCCCTCTGCTTACACTCTTCGCCACGCTCGTGGATACGGTCGATCCGCCCTCCGGAATTGGGTATTTCAAGTGTCCAAAGATGGTCAGAACTGGATGACTCTCTACACCCATGTGGATGACAGCTCTCTCAATGAACCGGGGTATGTGTGTTATAACACTATTTTAGAGTGTGCTGTTATTGTGCTCTGCCTACCTTGACTTGACCATATGTCTTTTTTGTGCACCTACTAATATGACTTATTACTGCCTTAGGTCAACAGCCACATGGCCTCTGGATCCATCCAAAGATGAGAAGCAGGGCTGGAGACACATTCGTATTAAACAGATGGGGAAGAATGCCAGCGGACAAACACACTACCTCTCCCTGTCTGGTCTAGAGATCTATGGCACTGTTACTGGTGTCTGTGAGGACCAGCTGGGTAAGTGCCAATAATTTCTAACACTACACTTTGTCTCCTTGTAATCCAATTATAATATTTATGCTTCAAAGAGATGTTTGTTGTAAGCATATGAGTATTTGCCATGTAACTAATCTAATTGCAGTAACCTAACATCATTGATTTTTTTTTATTGGGATCTGGCTCCCAAAGTACCACATGGCAACACTGAAGATTGTGTATTTCGGCATACACTGGGTTTGACTTTAAAATTATGATGTAATGGATGTAGCAAACGATCTTTTCTTCCATATTGTGGCGAACAGCCAAGGTAAATGTATTAAAATGGGAAAAAAACAAATGAAAAAAATGTAAGGCAGGGACTTATCCTATCCATTTGTTTTTTTAATTGGATGAAGATCTGAATGCGAGTTTGTGTCTTCTGTAAGAGGCATGGTTTAAGTGGGCTAAATGATTAGAGACGTCCAGTCACCAGAGAGAAAATCAAATTATGACATTTTGATTAAAAGTAACATGGTTAAAAAAATGAAACGTATGCATGGTTGAGTTGTTCACAGCAAGACAAAAAAAAATTCCATTTCATGCTGAGTCATCTCATCACGATAGCGTTGGATTTTGTAAATTAAATGGTTAACATATGAACTGGGAACGAAGTCATTAAAAGGGGCTATTTAGCAAGCATGTTATTTTAATTTGTCTACACTATCGCAAAAGAAAAATGATCATCCTTAATTGCACGCTATTTTAATTAGAGACTGCTTTGTCTCTGCTCATGTTTCCAGTCAGTCAAGATTTCTTATGCATTGTCAGGTAAAGCAGTGAAGGAGGCAGAGGCCAACCTGAGAAGGCAGCGCCGGCTCTTTCGCTCTCAGGTGATGAAGTACATTGTACCAGGGGCACGTGTGGTGCGCGGTATAGACTGGAAGTGGAGGGACCAGGATGGTAATCCTGCTGGAGAGGGCACTGTGACCGGAGAGGCTCATAATGGTGAGGACGGGTGTCACTTTTGTGGCTCTTAGTGTGTGCATCCAACCGTTGATAGCTTGTATAGGACAGCACAATGTGTAATGCTTATGCCATAGCAGATTTCTGTACAACAGTGTTCAAGGCGTCACTGCATCGGACCACTACATGAAAAGTTCTTTACTGGCCAATCGACAATGGAGTTCAGTGGTACTTCAATGTTTAAGGGAAACAAATTGTGAACATCAAGTGCATTTGCATGTTTTGAGAAGCTTTCTGCAGCAAATCCATCACAAGTGAGGGGGGGAGATGGAGTTACCCATTACTGGCGTTCACACAGTAAAACAAAACAAAAGTTAAATCACATAGGACTTGTTTTCCCAGCATGCCTCAGAGGGACTGCTTTCAGATCAGCCCTTCTTATTTTCAAGTATCTTACAAATACTTGTAGTTAAAGGTAAGCTATGACTGGGCTGATCTGAAACCAGTCTTTCTTCCTGTTTACTTCTTGATGTGGTGCTTTCCTCTCGCTTCTATTCTGCAATCTGCATGAATAAATAATAAAAAAAAAAATCTGTTTCACACTCTGAAGTTCAGTGATAAGTGTTAGATTACTACTTTTTGCTCTCTGCAACTGTCATTCCATACTTTTGTTTTTATTAGTTTACTATTTTGAAGTGCAACCTTTATCCCTCCCCCCCAACTTAACAGGTAACATTTTTGATGTCCTACTCATATTATCTTAAGCATCCACTCTGTTGCTATTGATTCTTTGGCCAGCCATGTTTCAGTGTGTAAAACAGCCTTTTTAACCTGTCTCCATCAGTCAAGCCAAGTGCATGTTGATGTCACAATTTGCAAGCTCCGAATGAACTCCATTGCAAGTGTATTTGACACTGACCAAAATGATTCTTCTGTTCTTTTTCTTAAGTGGCTTCGTAGCTTGGCATTTGCAAAATTCTACTGCTTTTTTTTTTAATTTGTCATTTTCTGTGCTTCATGTTTCTACCTCACTGCTTCACCTGGACCAGAGTGATTTGGGTTTCTTCTTGATGATTGGCAGTATTTTGAATATGAAATGGAGAGGTTTTGCAGAGATATAAAAATCAATTTGACCTCATCCAATGTTTTTGGTTTATTCCGTTTTTTTCTGGTCCAGTGTCGAGCAAAAGCTGTTGTCTTTGACTTGCTGCTGTCTTTCTCTGCTCTCTTGCTGGGTCTCACCCGTTCATATCCCCCCTCCCTCCCCCACTTTCCAGGCTGGATTGATGTCACCTGGGATGCCGGTGGCTCAAACTCATATCGAATGGGTGCGGAAGGGAAGTTTGACCTCAAGCTTGCACCAGGGTACGACCCTGAGTCAGCGCCGTCACCCAAACCTGTCTCATCCACTGTTGCAGGAACGCCGCAGTCCTGGAGCAGCCTGGTGAAAAATAACTGTCCAGACAAGGGTGGCTCATCCTCCACAGCGGGGGCCAGTTCCTCTAGCCGCAAGGGTAGTAGCAGTTCGGTGTGTAGCGTGGCCAGCAGCAGCGATATAAGCCTCAACTCCACCCGAGTGGAGCGCAGAGTCGAGAGCCTGTTGGAGCAGGGAGTAGGCATCGTCGGAGGACCCCCGGGGGCGGAGGGCCAGGAACCGATAGTTGTGCTTTCCACAGCTGAAGCCGGCTCTGCCTCCAGCACCAGCACGCTAACTGCAGACACAGGAAGTGAAAGTGGCGAACGTAAAACACCAGCACCCGATGGTACTTCAAGACAGTCGGCCGAGTCGACAGCCATCTCTATGGGAATCGTGAGTGTGAGCTCGCCGGACGTCAGCTCTGTTTCCGAGTCATCTAGCAAGGACGCTGCATCCCAGAGGCCCTTGTGCTCCGCCACCAGTGCGCGGCTCTCCGTTAGTTCACTTTTGGCAGCTGGAGCACCCATGAGCTCCAGTGCCAGCGTCCCCAACTTGTCCTCTCGAGAGGCCAGCTTGATGGAGTCGTTTGTTCGCAGAGCGCCCAACATGTCTCGCACCAATGCCACCAACAACATGAACCTGAGCCGAAGCAGCAGCGACAACAACACTAACACGCTGGGACGCAATGTAATGAGCACTGCCAGTGAGTACCTTTTGGCTACCCATTCTTCTAACAGCCAATACCAGTTTAGGTCAGTGGTTCTCAACCTTTTTGACTCCATAGATCTATATTGTCCACAACAATATTCAAATACCCCTAGCCTGAGTTTTGTTTTTCAGAACTGTTTTAATCTATGGGCACTCCTAGTTAATGCAAATTTAAAAGTAACTACAGTAGTCAAAATTAACATAAGATTCAGAATTTTGGATGTTTTAGAGGCTGAATGATCTTCACTGTTCAAATTCTTTTTAACCAATGAATTTACTCTCCCAGTAATTTGTCATGTACTGAATAGGGATATTTTTTTAACATTTGTTACTCCGTTTCTACCAAAATAAAATATTATAAGATTTTATTCATTTACAAATCACACTTTTAAAATTATGCTACATTATATATTAATGTTTTTTTCTTGATAGTGAGAGTCCTGACTCTTCTTCATAGGAAACAAACAGTTGATGAGGGGGTTATTTAAAAAAAAAAAGTCTTGATTAAGCTTATTTTAATGGTTGTTTTGTCTTATTTAAAATTATTGAAAATACCCCTAGTGGGCCCTAGCTCCCTGGTTGAGGACCACTGGTTTAGATATCTTAAACTTTTTTTTTTTTTTTTTTTTTTTTGAATCAGGGACTTAAGTGGAGGCTTATTAATTTGATAATCATGCAGGAAATGTTCTCAGAAAATTTTAATTAGGTTAGAATTAGGAATGCACCGATACCACTTTTTCCAGTACTCGCCCAATACAATACTTTTATTTTTGGTTGTTGCCGATACCGAGTACCGATATTTTCATTGCATGCGCATATATATATATATATATATATATATATATATATATATATATATATATATATATATATATATATATATATATATATATATATATATATATATATTATTTTTTTTTTTTTTTTTTTTTTTTTTTTAAATATTGGCTACAGAAACCAAAAGTATGTATAATGTTATCAAATAGATACAGTCAAACCAAAATTTATTCAGACACCTTCAACATTTCTCACATTATCACAGTTTATTCGCTATAGTTTAGTAAATGGTAATAAAATATGACAAGAACTCCAAGTTAAACTGTGTCAGAACAAATTCAGCTTGATAATGTCAGATAATTTTGATAGAAAGGTATATAATGGATTGCAATCAACCAAAAATTATTCAGACAGCTTGTTAGTATGACAATATTTACACAACTATCAATATTTTGTCAGGCAACCCTTAGCCTTAATGACAGCCTGTAGTCTCCTAGGCATGCTGTCAACCAGGTTCATGCAAACCTGAACTTCAGTTGTTGTTTTTTTTCCAGACTCGGTCTGAATAATTTTTAGTCCCAAATTTGTATCAGTTTTACTGGTAGTCCACTGTATGAAGAATATTTGGTAATAAAATGTCACCGTTTGCTTTATTTTGCTATGCTCACTTACTTAAAGGAACTATAGTGTCCTGCACCCATTAGTAAAAAAATATCAAAAATTATATCTGGTGTCTGAATGATATTTGGTTTGACTGTATATCATTCGGTTATTTTCACACTTAATTATGCCCATTAAAATGTATTTTACAAGTTTTTGTATTTAAATGTGATATTTTCAGAAATAAAAGTCGTGTTTTTTTTTTCATCTGAAACGTGCTGCGATTTATATTCCAAAGCCACTCATATAATGCAGAATCACTCATGAAGCAAGCAAAACGCGCAACGCGCGCACGTATTTGTACTGGTGCAGAATGAGAGGGACAAGTACAGAACAGCCTAGCGCATTTCACACAGGCTGTTAGTTTCACTTTAGCCAGAAAGTCGTGTATGCTTAAGTTTGAAATAAATGATGTTTATAGTGAATGCCCCTATAAATTGTCTTTATATTTACGATTTAGTTTTACTTACTACGATTTGGTGTTTTACTTAATTGTTTTTAATATATCCGACTGAACTACAAACTATCCAGTGATGTCTGTGAGAAAGGGATATTCACTCAACGAGCTCGTGCATCTGTGCCACCGCGCACTCAATCCACTCAGTGTGCTTTGCTTTAGGGATGGCTCGATACCATAATTTTGGCTTCGGTACGATACCAGAATGTAATACCTCGGTATCGATACTAAATCGATACAATAGGTGACAAATAACCAGCCTCAAAAGATGAGTGAATTGAAAACATTTTTACTAAAATAATAATAATAAAAACAGATTCATATCTTAATACCTTTGTATCAAGCTGTAACAAAAAACCTACAGGGAACAAAGGTTACATTTTGATGTTGGAGAAAAAAATATATATAATTGAAGTAACAATGAAAATAAATTCAAATCATCTTATCTTTTCAGTGCAAACACATACTGCAAACAAAATGTCTCAAAATGTAACAGAAAACCTACCTGGAACATGGGTTACATTTTGACTGAGTTTGAAGGAAAAAAAATAAAACTGAAGTAACGCAATTAATGCAGCAAATGTTGCTTTATTGTAAAGTGTTATTCTAACAGTCAAAGTAGTGTTCAAAATCACATTATTATTTCTCTCTCTCTCAGATTGTTTTCAGATTTCAGACTCAGATAGCCAAAGAAAAAGCATTAAGTATAAATCTCGCTCTCTCTGCTGCTTCATATTAGTGGTCGGCAGCGCGGCAGAAACATTCCCTTCACATTATTGATACTAAAATTAATATAGCAAAACTCTTGCTTAATTCAAATTCAATTAATATTCGATTGTATGAAATGCAAGTGCACATATTACGTGACCAAAACTTCACTGGTTCTAGCGTGTCACACGTGCACATTTGAGCTTACTTTATCACACCTGTATGTGCGTTGATCAGTTGTAAATAAAAGTTCAAATTAAATCTGAATTTATGAATGATGCACTCACCTGTCGATCTCTTAATTCTCTGAAAAGATCAGGATGAGCAAGCGACAAATGCTTAAAAATGTTTGAAATTGCCTCCTGTGGCAAGATTTGATGATTTATAGCAACGCTTGCATACAGGTGCAGTAAGGTCAGTTCGTTCACCTTTGTCATGATTTATTTGCAAAGTAAAGCCATATTTCACTTCTACTGTTCTCTTTATTTGCGTTGATTAGAGTTTCATCTGTTTGATCCATCGCGTTGTTCTGTTACATTTACCGGTTGCGCAGCAATTTGGGAAGCACTGCCACCTACAGGTGCACTTCGCAACAGCAGCATATGAAATACCGAATTGAGCAAAATTATGATATCGTACCGTTTGACATATAATATATACCGGTATTTTTCCAGTACCGGTATACCACGCATCCCTACTTTGCTTAGCCCATCAGCTTGTGCACATCAGCTATACAGGCGTTAATACTGAATGTTTTAACATTAAATTTATTGCATACATATACTTCGTAGACATCCTTAATCTCTAATAACTCCATTCTGCTCTCTGTTGTTCTATTGTCGGTGTTTCTTTGTCTGAATATGGCACTTATCACATGCTGTGTGGTATCGGGGCATTTTAACAAGTACGAGTACAGGAGCTCAGTATTGGGCCCGATACCAGTATCGGTGCATCCCTAGTTAGAATTTCACTCTGAAACATGTAAGTATAGAAGAGAAATAGTAGTATTGCCTGTCAATTTCAACCGTTTCTTTGCTATGCCTTAGACTGGATTTGCATTAAAATATAATAAAATTTCATTTACAAGCTTCTCTGGCCTTTTCAGGATATTTTATTAATTTTTTTTTTTTTTTTCTTCTCATGATTATGTAACTGCAAGTATTGAGTTACATCCTGCTCCGGATTATTTAACTGTTTCGTGAATATTAACATGACTCAAATTTTTTGCCATGATTTGCATGTTGCAGCCTGAAGCATGTTTAGTTTGTAGAGCGAGCTTTCAGTTTTCAGTTACTTGCTTATTTTGTTCTTTTTGGAGACTAATCACAGTTTTTGGGGTTTGTTTGCAGCTTCTCCTCTCATGGGTGCGCAGAGCTTTCCTAACCTTACAACCACTGGTACCACCTCAACTGTTACAATGTCCACCTCCATAGTAACCAGCAGCAATAATGTAGCCACGGCAACTACAGGTTTGTCCGTCGGCCAGTTGCTCAGTAACACGCTGACGACCAGCCTGACCTCTACATCTAGTGAAAGTGACACAGGTCAGGAGGCTGAGTTTTCCCTCTATGGTAGGCCATGTTACATTTATTATTCACTTTCTTTTCCCTCATCCTCTCTTGTTCTAGTACATGCCCTGTTGTCAGCTTATTTATTTTTTGGCAAATTAATCTCTAATATGATGTTTTTGCCTATTACTAAACTAATTTGCAGTCTTATTCTCTGAATTCATCTCCTTGATTTATGTTTTGGAGTATGAAAGCTGACTATTTTCATTGATTTTCTGTCACTCAGACTTCTTGGACAGCTGTCGGGCCAATACATTGCTTGCTGAGTTGGATGACGAGGAGGACTTGCCAGAGCCAGATGACGATGATGATGAGAATGAGGATGACAATCAGGAGGAACAGGAGTATGAGGAAGTTCTGGTACGGTCCAGGGTCAACCTTGGTTACCACGTTCATATTCATAGGGTAAAACCTGTTGTAGTTTCAATAATAGTACAGTGGAAATCCTTTAATTTTGGTTTTCTTCGTGTTCTCCTTTCTGGGTTACCTGAAAATTGGTGTTTTTTTGTTTGTTTGTTTTTATTTGGTGAATAGTGGTGTATTTATTGGTTAGGAATGTATTTGGTGTTTCTGTGTTTTTTTTTTTTTTTTTTTTTTTAGTTTGTTTGCTCGTTTACCAGCATGGTTCTTCTGTGTAGCATGTCCTTTGGTTAGGTGAAATATGTGTTTCATGTTTACAAGCAGTTGAGCATTATGTGTAAGAGAGCTTTACTTTGCTTTTTCAATGGTGGCCTGAAAGGAGGAAGAGGAGTATGAAATCAAAGGGGGTCGGCGCAGGACGTGGGATGACGACTTTGTGCTGAAAAGGCAGTTTTCTGCTTTAGTACCTGCATTTGACCCAAGACCAGGCCGGACTAATGTCCAGCAAACTACAGACCTGGAAATCCCTCCACCAGGTACTGTTGGTGCTGTAGAAAGAGGATACGTTCTTATCACTCTGTAGGCTGCAGTGTTATTGCAGTATTATTTTCAAAGTATAGTATATATTCAAGTTATACACACAGGTGCATCTCAATAAATTAGAATGTCGTGGAAAAGTTCATTTCAGTAATTCAACTCAAATTGTGAAACTCGTGTATTAAATAAATTCAATTCACACAGACTGAAGTAGTTTAAGTCTTTGGTTCTTTTAACTGATGATTTTGTCTCACATTTAACAAAAACCCACCAATCTCAACAAATTAGAATACTTCATAAGACCAATAAAAAAAAAAAAACATTTTTAGTGAATTGTTGGCCTTCTGGAAAGTATGTTAATTTACTGTATATGTACTCAATACTTGGTAGGGGCTCCTTTTGCTTTAATTACTGCCTCAATTCGTCGTGGTATGGAGGTGATCAGTTTGTGGCACTGCTGAGGTGGTATGGAAGCCCAGGTTTCTTTGACAGTGGCCTTCAGCTCATCTGCATTTTTTGGTCCCTTTGTTTCTCATTTTCCTCTTGAACCCCATAGAGAATCTATGGGGTATTGTCAGGTCTGGTGAGTTTGCTGGCCAGTCAAGCACACCAACACCATGGTCATTTAACCAACTTTTGGTGCTTTTGGCAGTGTGGGCAGGTGCCAAATCCTGCTGGGAAATGAAATCAGCATCTTTAAAAAGCTGGTCAACAGAAGGAAGCATGAAAGGCTCCAAAATTTCTTGGTAAACGGGTGCAGTGACTTTGGTTTTCAAAAAACACAATGGACCAACACCAGCAGATGACATTGCACCCCAAATCATCACAGACTGTGGAAACTTAACACTGGACTTCAAGTAACTTGGGCTATGAAGCTTCTCCACCCTTCCTCCAGACTCTAGGACCTTGGTTTCCAAATGAAATACAAAACTTGCTCTCATCTAAAAAGAGGACTTTGGACCACTGGGCAACAGTCCAATTCTTCTCATTAGCCCAGGTGAGACGCCTCTGACGTTGTCTGTGGTTCAGGAGTGGCTTAACAAATTCCTTGACACGTCTGTGTGTGGTGGCTCTTGATGCCTTGACCCCAGCCTAAGTCCATTCCTTGTGAAGTTCACCCAAATTCTTGAATCGGTTTTGCTTGACAATCCTCAGAAGGCTGCGGTTCTCTCGGTTGGTTGTGCATCTTTTTCTTCCACACCTTTTCCTTCCACTCAACTTTCTGTTAACATGCTTGGATACAGCACTCTGTGAACAGCCAGCTTCTTTGGCAATGAATGTTTGTGGCTTACCCTCCTTGTGAAGGGTGTCAATGATTGTCTTCTGGACAACTGTCAGATCAGCAGTCTTCCCCATGATTGTGTAGCCTTGTGAACCAAACTGAGAGACCATTTTGAAGGCTCAGGAAACCTTTGCAGGTGTTTTGAGTTGATTAGCTGATTGGCATGTCACCATTTTCTAATTTGTTGAAATAGTGAATTGGTGGGTTTTTGTTAAATGTGAGCCAAAATCATCACAATTAAAAGAACCAAAGACTTAAACTACTTCAGTCTGTGTGCACTGAATTTATTTAATACACGAGTTTCACAATTTGAGTTGAATTACTGAAATAAATGAACTTTTCCACGACATTCTAATTTGAGATGCACCTGTATATTAGGGATGCACGATATTGGACTTTTGCCGATATCCAATATGCCGATAAATTTCAACTCATACCAATATATAATTATTTTTAATTTTGGTCAAGAACTTATTTGTTAGAATTAAATAAACATTATTAAAGTTCTTTTATAATGACAGTACATTGAAGATTTGAAAATAAATATAAATAAACTATATATTAATCACTGCATTTTTTTTTTTTTTTTTCCAGAAAGATGCAGTGGTAACCTTAACATTTTATTTTGTGATTTTTAACATTTGTAAATGGTCTAAAGCAAAAGAGTTGTAAAATTCTGAAAATCTTTTAGAGCTCATAATTTGATTAGAAAATAACATTACACATTAATGATTAAATTAGTATATATAAAATTTAATTTGTGTCATAATTGTAATTATTTTTTTTTGTTCATGTAAGCTATAGCTTCTGACCTTTAAATCAAAACATTAAACTCATGATTTAATGGCATCAATTACTGCTTTATTTAATCAGAAACACAGTCTAAGGATTATTTGTGTATTTTGCTTTCATTTTATTAGAAGTTGGCCAACAGCGCCCCCTGTGGAATTAAAACTCCTTACTGAGTGGGCATTAGGAGCCGGGGGAGGCTGCCCTGCATGTGCTATTACTGTTTACTCTATCACACACCGAATGTGCATTCTCAGTTTAAAAGCAGCGATCCAAAACAGTGAATCTAATCACCATTCAGGCAAAACTTTGCTTAAAGAATGAGCCACACTGCTGACGTGATCTAACCGCTAGCACACCCTGAGCACATGTGAGTTAATGTATTCCTCTTATTGGCAAGACATATCGGCATAATTTTTCATATCGGGCCGATTCAGATATTTAAAGCCATTATTGGCCGATTCCGATATTGGTCCGATAATATCATGCATCCCTAATAAATGAATGGGAAAAAAAGTTATTATATATATATATATATATATATATATATATATATATATATATATATATATATATATATATATATAATAATATATTATTTATTTATTTATTTATTTATTTATTTATTTAGTAATTTTTCCATTTATATTTTATTTCAGCTTTGTTTAAATTAGTCAAGACTATTTTTAATAACAGTAACACTGGTTGGCTGCTGAGTCAGACACAGCAATCCATTGTGATTCATGTTTAATGTGCTTGCAGGTACACCTCGCTCAGAGGTGCAGGAGGAGGTGGAGTGCACGCCCTCACCCCGTCTGGCTCTCATCCTGAAAGTAGCAGGTCTTGGGACAACTCGAGAAGTAGAACTACCTCTCAACAACTACAAGTCCACCATTTTCTATTATGTCCAAAAGCTTCTCCAGCTCTCATGCAATGGTGCTATTAAACCCGACAAGCTTAGACGCATCTGGGAACCTACGTATACGTGAGTTTATCATTTTACAGTTGTTTTTTGTAACAAAATAATTCCCTTTTTGTCATGTTTTCTCCTAGACATGTGTTAATAAACGTTGTTTTTGTTTTTTGTAGGATAATGTACAGGGAGTTAAAGGACACTGACAAAGAAAGAGAGAGTGGAAAGATGGTAATGACACGTTTTTAACATCTCTGCTCCACACTATCTCTCTACCCATCTTCCTTTCATTCGCTCTCTTCGGCTCATTAAAATCTTGGCTGTGATTTTTCTGTGGCTGTCCCCAATGTGTAAATGCTCCTTCTCAGTAAACTGTCTGTCAGTCGTCACTAACCTTAAAGCCAGCAGACTGTGAAATGACTTCCAGTGGTATCTATTGTTAAATGCACGGGCCTCTCTAGTGGTTAAACCTACTGTAATGCATGTGTATTGCGTGAGACTTTACAATCAGGAAAGACCAACATTTGGTTCTTCCTGTTGTAGGGTTGCTGGTCTGTAGAGCATGTGGAACAGTACCTTGGCACAGATGAATTACCAAAGAATGACTTGATAACCTACATGCAGAAGAATGCAGACTCAACTTTCCTGCGCCACTGGAAATTAACCGGCTCTAATAAAAGTATTAGGAAAAACAGAAATTGTTCGCAGCTCATAGCTGCATACAAGGTATAGAATGCCATCGGATGTGCATATATATCTATACATACCATCTTTATTTTTCCCTTCTCTGTTTTTCAAGTATTTTTCTATTTCTTGCTTGACTGTCACTTGTGTAGCCACCTGTTAGACAGTTGTTGCTGTCCTTATGTAAATTTTAATGCCTACATGGGTGTAAATGTTGTACCATGAAAGTTTTTAGGTGTCATTGTGGACTTTGTTCTCTATTTGTTTTGATTTTTAAGTTTTTTTCGTCGTCTTTGGCCATAAACTATATAATTTTGAAAGAATGCAGTAATTGCATTGTTATAGGTCTGTTGTGATTGTTATAAAAAGGTTGGGAGGAAAAAGTACGAGTAGTTTGTGTTAACAGTACGTATATGGTTTTGCAGGACTTCTGTGAGCGTGGCTGCAGATCTTCAGGCCTGAGTTCAGGGACGTTGTCCGCCACGCAGAGCTGTGACATCCTGAGTGCTGCACGCGAGCAGGCTCAGGCCAAGGCGGGCTCAGGACAGAGTGCCTGCAGTGTAGAGGACGTACTACAGCTCTTGCGCATCCTCTTTACCATCGGAGGAGAACCTTCATCCGGCCGCACACTACAGGAAGGTAAGGAGTTCATCTGCACTGCATTGTCTTTAATGAGGTTTTTTTATTACTATGCATTTAAAAGTCACATTTCTTTGTGTAGATGTGGAAGAGCTGCAGTTCAATGCATCACCTGAGGAATTCACCAGCAAAAAAATTACAACCAAAATCCTGCAGCAGATTGAGGTAATATGATGTGTTAATTATGCATGTTATATACATTGTAGAGTCAGGAAGATTTTTGTTGTTTGTTTGAAAGAAATTAATACTTTTATTCACCAAGAATTTTTTCTTTAAATTGATCAAAAGTGACAGTAAAGATTTCTGTGTTTTTGTTTTGACTTGTAGGAGCCACTGGCCCTGGCTAGCGGTGCTCTCCCAGACTGGTGTGAACAGTTAACCAGCAAGTGTCCTTTCCTCATACCATTTGAAACCCGGCAGCTTTATTTTACCTGCACTGCATTTGGAGCCTCCAGGTCTGTGATTGCAGTATTGAAAGAAATATTTACTTCATACAATATTCTACAATAATAAATCTGTGAAACTGTAGTTTGAGAACTTGCATCTCTATCTAGGGCTATTGTCTGGCTCCAGAACCGAAGAGAAGCCACTATGGAACGTTCCCGGCCATCCACAACGGTTCGCCGTGATGATCCCGGCGAGTTCCGTGTAGGTCGGCTCAAGCACGAGCGTGTCAAGGTGCCTCGCGGAGAGAGTATGATGGAGTGGGCTGAGAGTGTGATGCAGATACATGCTGACAGAAAGTCTGTACTGGAGGTAAACGCCGAAACAATGTTTGCAAAAAATAGTGGTGTCTAAAAGTCTGAGACTGCTAGTGAAAAAGTTTTTTTATTTCAAGAGTTTAATTGAACAATGGTACACCTGGTATTAAGATGCATTTTCAACTATACGTTGTCAGCAAATCCTTTAAATTTTACCAGTATTCAGAACAGAACAAGATAAAAATCAGGAACAAGTAGCTATAGTATAAAATAGGGATGTCAACGATTAATTGACGATCGATTAATTGTTAAGAGATGTAATCGATTAAAGCTATCGATGGTCGATTAAGCAATTTCATTTTAGGGTGTGTGCGGCTCGTGCGCAAAACACGTCCAAGTGACTGTGAGTGACAATGACGGGGCTGATTCTTTTGCGAAAATAATTTACTAATGTACAAATTGCACTTTTAATATGATCCAAACTTTAAAAGTACATTAAAATATAATCAATACAAAGTCCTTCAACATAGAAAGCAATAGAAATTTAGTTACCAAGTCATGTATAATTATAATTTACACAGATAATCATTTCATATCGGGCTCTGAACTTTGACAGGGCTGCGGTACATGAGCAGGACATATAATTCATTCCTACATCTTGTTAATTCGTTCCTATGACTTATTCATTTGTGGCCACGGTCCATGTTTCATTAATATGTTCCCCTGATAACCCACGATTTCACTAAAATGATGGAACAAATTAATAAGTCGTAGGAACGAATTCTTAATTCATGGCCAAGAAATCTTTTGTTTCCCACCCGCATGTTTACCACAGTAAGAGATGTGAAAACAGGGATTAAAAGTTAATAACCACAAAATAAACCTGTGACATTAAAGGGTGAGACGGTGAGGATTTGGGAAAAGAAACTATACATTTTAAGTTCTTGGAAATTTCGTGACCAACCGGCAAAACAGAACACAAGGCCGTGTATGGCTTTAAATGTATGGGCTGGAACAGTATGAATGCAAAAGCATGGTCGCGATATAACATTTGCCTGCTAACCAATTATTTCTCTTATAAACAAAGCTTCGTACCTCACTTCTTAATGTTTCATATGAGCAGCAGTGTGTTTTGCCGTAGCACCGCTGGTGGAAGCAGTTCACTGACCGTGCGGCACAGCCCCATGCTCCGTATTTGCGTTTGGGATCATTTTATTTAAAATGCCGATAATGTCAATTGCAAACATTGTAATTGTGTTTTAAAATACAACGAGCACCATGAAACCCTTTTAAAAAAGGTGCATTCAGCGGTCTTCATGACAGGATATGAAACCGCAAACAAAGTGAAATGATCCCAAACGTAACTACGGTGCACTCTCTTCATTTTATCAAATGATCATAATCGCATCTCTTCATTTTACAATCCTGATACTAGCATTTAATTTAGACTTATTTGAACATCCTGTAATGCCAGTGACTATATGCCACTGCAATAGATGGATTTTGCAGTATTAAGGTTAACAATTTAATTGATTAATTGATCTTTAATTCAGACAACGATTGATCATGGAAATGATCGAAAATTGACATCCCTTGTGCAAAATTATATGTACAATTATAAAGTAAAACACAATTTATAATGCCGTCCGTTATAAACAACATAGGCCTATAAACATCGAGCAATGCTATAAATTGCGTTGTGTGCACGCAAGAGGCTTTGGCGCAATCACGGATATAGTCCTTATCACATTGGAAAACAACTAAAATAAAATTTGAAACTGTAAAGGATTTACTTTGTATACTTACAATTAGGGCTTCCCCCTAATAGTTGACTAACCATTAGTCGACCAGAAAAGAATTAGTTGATCAAAATTTCATTAGTCGCTTAATCGCAGGAAAAAAAAAATCCACAGGAAATGGTCATGTAGTCCGTGACGGACAATTCATTAACAGCTGGTCTTTGTGGTAATTAAAGTAAATCGGTCAGGACTAGGCATGGGACGATAACCGGTTTCAAGGTATACCACGGTTTGGAAAATTCACAAAACACGGTTTCAAAACAGTTTTTTACGTGTTGTCAAAGATGGAAATTGCAGTACTCAGTTGTGAGCAATGAAGAGCGTAACGAGTCACATTACCCCTCCTTCGGTTGGTGCCAGCAGTCAGTGAGAGTCACCTGTGTGTAGGATGATGGCCGAAGGAGGTGAATCCCTGGAAATTTTTCCCCCGTCGAAAAAGACGAAGTCTGCCGTATAGGAATTTTTTGGGTAACGTAGACTAACCATGTTCCGTACACAACGATGTTCCGTACAGATGATGTTTTAGCACCGATCGCTAAATAAATACTTCCAGGTAGTACACAAACGATATATCTGTATCATCTTCATTTCTCCCTCTTTCACCCCCGATGAAGACAGAGACCCACCCGCCGTTTGTTTCCGTGTTGAAATAAATACTATTTGGCTTGCTACCGAGGCAGATAACATGGCTAATTAACTTGCTAACGTCAACTAGTTTCCTCCCTCACATTACCTCACAGAGCGGGGAATAGCAGACTAAAGTACTACGTTTCTGCGGTTTAGTACAATAAATTTAGCTGGTATCACATCTATAATTTTAAGCCTCCTGCCATTGTTTACATCTGTTCAAAATCACAACACTTAAAAAAAAACAAACAAACTGCTGGCTCTCAGGTGTCTTTGCCACTGTTTGAGTGTTGTATGGAGAGAGACTGTGTGTGACACACTCACGCTCTCTCTCTCCTTATGTGCATGTGCACACATCTTTGTACCTCACCGCTCATAACTTGGACTGAAAGATGAGTGTGTAGAAAGTGAGCATGTCTCCAAAAACCTTGTTGAGCTGCAAGTTTAATGACTGCATTTTAATATATATATATATATATATATATATATATATATATATATATATATATATATATATATATATATATATATATATATATATATATATATATTTTTATTTTTTTTTATTTATTTTTTTTTTTTTATTACAGAAATTGTTTTGATTATTGAGCTGTAGGTTTAGGCTCACTTAAGTGACTGCAATTTTTTTTTTTTTTTTTTTTTTTTTTTTTCCCCATTTAGAAGGATTTTTTGTTTTTTACAGAAAAGAATTTGTGTTCTGATTATTGAGCTGCAGGTTTAGGCTCACTTAAGAGACTGCACTTAATTTAATTAACAAGAATTCAACAATTATTTATGTTAATTATTTAGCCTGGCATGTTTACTGTTCCAAAATGTTCTATGTTTCTTAAAAATAAAATGTATTGTGTTCAGTGGAAAAAAACTTAGTTTTTTACCCAGACATTTAAAAATAACATTTTAGAGCTGTAATCGCAATACCGTGAAACTGGTTTTTTTTTTTTTGTTTTTTTTTTTGTTGTTTTTTTTTTTATCTAAGTTTATCATACCTAGTCAGGATATGCATTTTGATCATCGGCCTCAAATGTGGCTTATGATGTGACGTACAGTTGTGCTCACAATTATTCATACCCGTGGTAAATATGATCAAAGAAGGCTGTGAAAATAAATCTGTATCATTAATCCTTTTGATCTTTTATTTTAAAAATTTACAAAAATGTAGCCTTTCATTGGAGAATAAGAATTTAAAATGGGAGAAAAATCTCATTATGAAATAAATGTTTTTCTCTAATACACATTGGCCACAATTAATCATACCCTTTATTCAATACTTTTTGCAACCTCCTTTTTCCAAGATATCAGCTCTGAGTCTTCACCTATAATTCTTGATAAGTTTGGAGAACACCTGACAAGAGATCAGAGACCATTCCTTCATACTGAATCACTCCAGACCCTTTAGATTCCCAGCTCCATGTTGGTGCTTCTTCTCTTCAGTTCACTCCACTCATTTTCTATAGGGTTCAGGTCAGAGGACTGGGACGGCCATAGCAGAAGCTTGGTTTTGTTCTCAGTGACACATTTTTGTTTTGATTTTGATGTTTGTTTGTGGATCATTGTCCTGTTGGAGGATCCAACCACAGCCCATTGTAAGATTTCTATCATGGACAGTCAGTTTTTAATTTATGATGTCATGATGCCAACAAGATATCCAGGATCTCTGGCAGAAAAATAGGCCCACAACATTAAAGATACAGCAGTATATTTCATTGTACACATGGGATACTTTTTTTCCCTGTGTTCACCAAACCCATCTTGAGTGTTTGCTGTTAAAAAGATCATTTTTTATTTTCATCTGACCGTAGAACCCAGTCCCGTTTGAAGTTCCAGTAGTGTCTAGCAAATGAATATGCTGGAGTTTGTTTTTAGATGAAAGTGTTTTCTTTTCTAGAATTTTTCTTGAAACCCTCCCAAACAACATGTAGTGATGTAGGTGCTGTTTGATCATTTTTTTTTTTTGAGGCTTTCTGACCCCAAGACTCAACTGTTTTCTGCAATTCTTCAGCTGTGATCATTGGAGCATCTTTGGCCACTCAAACTATCCTCCTCACCTTGCTTTAAGACAAAATAGACTCACTTCCTCTTCCAAGCAGATTTGTAACATTTTCTGTTGATTGGAAATTTTTAATTATTGCCCTGATGGTGGAAATGGGAATTTTTAATGCTTTAGCTTTTTCTTACAGCCACTTTCTAATTTGTGAAACTTGACAATCTTTTGCTGCACAACAGAAATATATTCTTTGATTTTACTCATTGTGATCAATGATTAAGGGAATTTGGCCTTTGTATTGCCTCATATTTATATTCCTGTGAAACAGGAAGCCAAGGCTGGATAATTTCATGTTCCTAGTCACCCTGGTGTGATGATAAATGCAAATATGAATGGGAATATACTTGTTTTAGGGGTACCAGTAATTGTGGCCATTGTGTACTAGAGAAAAATACTCATTTCGTAATGTGATTTTCCCCCACTTTTACTTTTTTTTTTTTTTTTTTTTTTTTTTTTTTTTTGCTTAAATTAAAGGTTAGATTTTTTTTTTTTTAATTTTTGAATGAAAGATCAAATGGATAAACAATGCAGAGTTATTTTCACAGCCTTCTTTAATCATATTTACCAAGGGTATGAGTAATTTTGAGCACTACTAAGTTGCAGCAACATTACATGGCCGCTCGCCATGTGCGCTAGTGAAGTGTTTGTACAGAGTGTGGAAGCTGAACAGTAGTGCGCTCACCGCATAACAGTCAGTTTGGAGGCACTGGTGCGATTATTTACATTTAGCTTAAAATACTCCGTCATTTTTGCTCATACAAGATAAGAGTAATACATCTTTTGAATCTGTGAACGGTCTACTTTTATTTGTATGCACTCAAAATAACAAAACATTGCGCTTTGTAAAATAATGAAAGTGAAGAGGGTGTGCTTTCTGTTGTCTAGGTGCTTTCTGTTGTCTTCTAAAAAAAAAAAAAAAAAAAAAAACCTGAACTAAAAAAAAAAAAAAAAAAAAATTAACCAAAACTGTTTGCTTCACAGACATGAAAAATATATCTATAGAAAATGTCTACTTTTAAATGAACCAATTCAAATGGAAAACAGATATTTTTAGATTATGTAATGAAATTTGCACGTCAACTGTGGTGATGACAAGTCAGTATCGTCGACTTCATCACTGCTGCCAAAAATACAGAAAACACTTTTCAATGAATTATTATAATGTTAAGGCAGTCGTCTTGCGTTTTTTTTTGTTTTTGTTTTTTTTTCTTCCCTGAAGCATTCATAAGTACTTCGTCACTGTAATGTGGCAAGCTTTATGTGTGCGCTTGAGCACTGATAGGCTATAGGTAATTAAAGGCTCATTATTATGAATTGCATGGTTTATTAATATAAATGTGCGATTAGTTGACTGATCACTTCAAATGAATGTCTACTAGTCGACCACAAAAATCTTTGGTCGAGGGCAGCCCTACTCACAATAAGAACAAAACTTTGTAAAATAAAGAAAACAAACAGAATGCACTTTCAGCCGTCTCTGTTTCCTTAAATTTGTGGTGCAGCTGTAAAAAAGAAACAACTAGTTTTGTTCTGATTTTGTATGTTTTTTTTCAATAATTATATTTATTGAAATGATTTTATGTAAGCTTGCTTGGGTCCTCGGGTTGAGAAACACTGCTCTACAGCAACTATTTCAAACTATTTGATGAAGACTGATAATGATCGTTGTTTTGCACAGGTGGAGTTCCAGGGGGAGGAGGGCACTGGTCTTGGACCCACCCTGGAGTTCTATGCTCTTGTGGCTGCAGAGTTCCAGAGGACTTCCCTTGGTATCTGGCTCAGTGATGACGACTTCCCAGATGATGAGTCACGTCAAGTGAGTATTAGGCTGTTTTACCTTAAGGCACGAGTCCAGATATGACAGATTTGGCTGATTTAATTTGGCTGATTAATGAACTTATTCATTGTTTATCAGGTGGATCTGGGCGGTGGCTTGAAACCACCAGGCTATTATGTGCAACGTTCCTGCGGCCTTTTCCCTGCTCCCTTCCCTCAGGACAGTGATGAACTGGAGCGTATCACCAAGCTTTTCCTGTTTCTTGGCATCTTTCTGGCCAAATGCATCCAGGACAACCGGCTCGTGGATCTGCCCATATCCCAGCCTTTCTTCAAACTGCTCTGTATGGGCGATATCAAAAGCAACATGAGTAAGCTACTTCATCAAACTCGTGTTGAGTCGGACTGCCACTTCTCTGAAATCCAGTCCGAAGCCTCCACCGAGGAGGGTCAGGACACTTACTCAGTGGGTAGCTTTGATGAAGACTCCAAGTCTGAGTTCATCCTTGACCCGCCCAAGCCTAAGCCACCAGCTTGGTATCACGGCATCTTGACCTGGGAGGACTTTGAACTGGTGAATCCTCACAGAGCACAGTTCCTGAAAGAGCTGAAGGCACTGTCTGTGAAGCGCAGACAGATCCTGGGCAATAAGAGTCTGTCAGAGGATGAGAAGAACACACGGCTTCAGGATCTCATGCTGAAGAACCCTATGGGCTCTGGCCCTCCACTTAGTGTAGAAGATTTAGGGTGAGAGATAAGTATTACTTATTATATTAATCAATGAAAATTAGGCAACACTTATTTTACAGTCTCCTTGTTATACATGTCATATCCACCTTATTTTTCAACGTGGAAGTAAGCTGTTTTCTGTGAATGTGCGAGATTTCAGGTTCATTAGCCGCTGTAAGGAAATAGTGAGAAAAATAAAGTGCCGTGAGCGGGAGAACTGTTTGCACTACAAACCACTGTGTTCATAATTAAGATAATACATTAAAATAATATGGTAAGACACACCAGATTGCAATATCAAGCAGCAAAACGAGCTGTTTTTGTGCAGCTAAAAGTAGCTGGAAGCGGATGACACCGGTAGCCAAACACATAATTTACAAATGGCCACGCCTACTCTTACGGGAAAAATCAGGTGGATATACTTACTAGATTAATAACAGGTAGTTATCCGTAATTACAAGCAACTAATATAAACCAAACCCAACCATTTAGTAAATGCATGTTAATTAATATTACTCCATACGTAATTGAATAATTAGTTTGGGAGATCTTTCTTGAATGTTACTTTCTTGCTTTTTGGAGGGTATTTTATTTATAGACGTTACTCATCTAATGCTTTATTTTCATTAGATTAAATTTCCAGTTCTGTCCATCATCGAAAGTACATGGTTTCTCATCAGTAGACTTAAAGCCCAATGGAGAGGATGAGGTAGGTCACATGTCCAGACACAATCTAGTATGGTGTATTTATAGTCATGCTAATGCATTGTTTGTACCTATATTTGTAAAGCAGTGCTTATCACCCTAAGTACCACTACTTCCTGATTAAAATTAAAACCTGATAAAAATCATCTTGATAAAATTATACTACCATCCAAAGGTTTTGGGTCAGTAAGGTTTTTTTTGTTGTTGTTGTTGTTGTTTCGGTCCAAAATAAATAAATAAATGTTTTCAACATTCACTGTTTTCTTGAGGACCAAATCAGCAATAAGAATGATTTCTGAAGGATCATGTGACACTAAAGCTTTACCAACACAGGATTAAATTTACGTTTTAAAATGTATTGAAATAGAAAGTTTTTCAATTGTAATATTTCACAATATTACTGTTTTTAGTGCATTTTTGTTCAAATAAATGTAGCCTTGTGAGAATAAGAGGTTTAAAAAAAAAAAAAAAAAAAAAACTGACCCCATACTTTTGAATGGTGGTGTAAATGTTTTTTTAAAATTTTGTTCTAAATTTTAAACTCACTGCTTGCTTAGTACCTGTAATTATGTAACGCACTGTTTTGGTGTCATCCTGTGTGGAAAAAAAGACATGAATGCTAATAATTCTGCTGTCCTCTCATCAGATGGTCACCATGGAAAACGCAGAGGAGTACGTAGAGCTCATGTTTGACTTCTGCATGCACACAGGAATCCAGAAGCAAATGGAAGCCTTTAGAGGTACGACATGATTTCAATATGCTCGGGATACACATGTAACTTGGCTATTCAGGAGATATACGTTTCAGATATCAGTCGATTATAAATGACATTCGTTACAACATTATTCTTATTAGTTTCAAATATGTTATATATTTGATCTTTTGTTCTAATGGCAGTCTGTATGTGTTTTGCTACAGAGGGCTTTAACAAGGTGTTTCCTATGGAGAAGCTCAGCTCATTTAGTCATAAAGAGGTGCAGATGATCTTGTGTGGCAACCAGTCTCCATCCTGGACCGCTGAAGACATTGTTAACTACACAGAACCTAAACTGGGCTATACACGGGACAGGTAGACACTACAGTTATTTCATTATTTTATGATGGCATACTCTAGGGTAGGTCTGTGGTTTTATTTGTTTTTTGTTTTTGTTTTTTAAATGTGCCATAATGTTTAGCTATTGCAGTATTGTTGTAGTAGTAGTAATGTATGATTGCATATGCTTATAATAGCTGAACATTATGGTACGTCAGCCTCTTTGAATTAAAGGTTTCATGTTCAGGTTTCTAAATGATGTAAAATATTAAACAACTTGTCGACTTTTCAGACAGTGTGTATCATGTTGATGATTTAATTATATTGCAGTCCTGGTTTCTTGCGCTTTGTGCGAGTGCTGTGTGGAATGTCATCGGATGAGAGGAAAGCCTTCCTCCAATTCACCACAGGCTGTTCGACCCTGCCCCCTGGTGGACTGGCCAACCTCCATCCACGTCTCACAGTAGTCCGGAAGGTACGCAAGCATGGAATTTACTAAAATCAATGATGCTAAAACCCAGCCATTAAGATAACACTAAGAAGAGCTAACACCGTCTCTCTTCATACCTGCTGTTGTCTTTTCTCCTCTAGGTTGATGCAACAGATGCCAGCTATCCTTCAGTTAACACGTGTGTGCACTACTTGAAGTTGCCGGAATATTCCTCCGAAGAGATCATGAGAGAGCGCCTCCTCGCTGCCACTATGGAGAAGGGCTTCCACCTCAACTGAGCATGCTCTCCCCTACATCATTGACCAACTCCCGTACTGGTGAAGCCTGTTGTTTTGTTGCAGAAAATAAAGCTGTGCTCTGATGAAATCCTTTCTCCCCAAGCACCTCACATGTATCCAGATAAACAGGAAAAACAGTCCCGTCGCAGCTCCACTAGCTCCTGAATCTGATTAGGGTCTCCTCCTCCACTGACTGCTTCACAAGGCCTTTCCCAGGTCACTCTACCGCTTTAAGGGCTTGAGCCGCTGGCAGCCAGGGTAGTCTCTCCTCACCTACTGTGTTTACTGTCATTACTCCAGGTCCAGTGTAAATTTTGGCATAGATCATCTTTTTCAAACCCAGATAACACCATCTGCAGCGTCAGACCCTGGACACAAGCACACCTGCTTCTGTAGAGCTAACTATAGAGTGTTTGGGCATTTCCTTAACAGGTTTTAAGTTTTACTAGTGCCTGCATTAAAATATTAGGATTTTTTTCCTTCATTTGTTTTACTTAATCTGTCTGCATACAATCATGCACATGCTTTTCTTTTTTGCTTCCGTTACTGTGTGAGTATGTTTTCAACTGTTCAATGCCCTGCTAAAGGATCAAAGTCCTTGAGTGCATTTGTGTAATTTTGCAATAAAGCTATAGATACAGAAACACTGGTTCTGTGTGCAAGGCACATTTAAAAAAGAAAAAAGACAAAGCAAAAAGCAAGCTGTGCTTTCCCTTGTATTTTCTTTGTATATTATAAACATTTATTTAACTCAAGTTGCAGTTTGAAGTAAACAAATATTTTCAAATGTGTATGCTCCAAAAATAATCATTAAAATGTTTGCAAAGTATCAACACTGTCTTTTTTGCTTTTTCCTGCCGATGATGAGCTGACACACATTTCTGTTCCTAAATGTGATTCACATTTCGTTGTATTTAGTTCTGGAGATTTTCTTGTAGTTCCGTATTTAGGAGGAACTTTGACATCTTTGACAATGCATTGGGATTATTACAGGTCACATCAAAATTATGTTGAACAATTTTGTAGAAGAATGGAAGATGAACCCTAAGTTTAGACAAGCGAGAAACATTTATTTATAATTTGTAACCGATTATTGAGATCTCATTTGCATTGGATCAGCTTTCAGCCATCTTGTCCAGGGCCAGTAGTGGTGCCAGTATCCGGTTCTTATTTGTATCCACAATGTGTCCATTCAGGATCATTTCATCAAGTATAATGTGTACTTTATCTAAACTGAACATGATCTGATTATGCATTAAGGAATGAAACCCTCATATAAATGCACATGCATCACTGAAGACACAATCATAGTCAAGTTTGGTCAATAATACTTTGTGTAATTACACTTATATAAAGGATACATCCAGCTCACTCTGTCAAGAAAAGAAAACACAATTTAATCATAAATGAACCTAAAACATTTAATTTATATCTTCTCTCAAAGTTGTTGTAATCTTTTATTAACAGGTCAGTACTCACCACACGACTGAAATACTTGTCTAACACCTCTACGAAGTTGTGCACAAGCTCATAGATTGAGAGTTCATTCTGTGTGAAAGACAGCAGCCAGACACCATAAATCAGACTTTTAAAAAAAACACTGGAAAAAAATTCTGATTCCCAATAATTATGTCAGTCATTTTTCATTTTACCAATAATATAGCTAACCTCATTTTCAGTGATGCCAACAACTATGAAAAGTGCTGCGTACTGCCGATAGACCAGTTTGTAGTCCTTATACTCCACAAATGAACACTGAGGAAGAAGAAATATAAAAATGATTCAAGACATCTTGAGTTCAACAGCAGGTTTTAATCCTGAAGGCTCAAGTTTGAAGATTTTAAGGGCCAGTTTACAAAGGTAAAATAAAACTCAAACACAGACTGAAAGTCTACAATGTGGGGATTACTTGTATATGTAAATTATATGTGTAGATATGTTTCATATAGTAATGTTTTGCACACTATGTTTCTGTGGTTTATCATTATATCTGCCCTGAGGGGTCAGTAATATTTTTATGTCTGTTTAGTTATCTATATTCATAATATTTTGCACTGCAAACACTGGCTAGTGATACAAGTAGTGTGGTTAACCATTAATTTGGGAAAGGTGCCTGACCTCTTCCTTCCTCCGCGCGAGGCATCCCCTGACCACATCAGCTTCCAGAGCTGCTCTCTTCCCAAGCTCCACTTTTTCATAATACTTGGATAGGCGAGTCTGCCCCTGTTTGTTGACCATAAGCAGGAACTTGATCATAGTAATTCAGAAGAGTGGCCACCGCTAGAAAGAAAGAGAAATTACGTAATTACATCAGCAAATAACTGGAAGCGTAAAAAATAGCGCAGTTATTTGTAAACTGATCAATTAAATTATTTTTTGTAACCAATCATTTTCACCAAAATACCACAGTTACCACAATTATTGTTACTACTGTAAAATAATTACTGCTAAGTGGATTGTGAGAGAGAGCTGGTCATATGACGTCAACATGGCAGCGTCCATGAGGGGGCGACCCGCTCATACTGCTTCATGTTAGTGTACATCATTTCAATATTTCTCAGAGTGGCTGTTATCTATTTTTATTATTTTTATTTTAAAAAGAGTGTGAAATATTTGAAATGAGCAAAACCAAGTGCACCTTTAAATTCTGAAAAGGGAAAAAGTTCTGATATTTTTTCACTCTGCCTGCCCTACTGTGTATATTGCTATTTTTTCCTGCCACATTTTTAGATTCAATTTTCAATTCAATTCAAGTTTATTTGTATAGCGCTTTTCACAATACAAATCGTTGCAAAGCAGCTTTACAGGAAATTAAGTTTCTACAATATATTTATATATTGTAGAAACTTAATATATTTAACTTATGGCGATATGTAAAAAAAAATTGAAATTAATCGAAATCGAAGTTGTCATTTCTAAACTGATAAATCAGTTACATAAATTTGTTTATAACCAATCGTTTTCACCAAAATATCACAATTATTGTTCCTACTGTAAAATTGTTAACGGTGGATATTTTTAAGGATTTATTTATTTAGTTTTTTTGTAGGAAAAAGTGGGGAAAATATTTGAAATTAGCAAACCAGTGCGCCTCTAAGTTATGAAAAGGAAAAAAAATCTAATTTATTAACTGAAGCTTTTATATTTTACTTTCGTCCGTCCTACTTTATATATAATTATTAAATCGTCAGGTACAGAGCCTGTCATTGATCTGGTCGCTGTACAGCGCATGCGCAGTGTCCGCCCGTCAGTATTCGGATGACTCGAGACAGCGCAGGGTTGGGTGAACGCGTCCCATCATGCAGCGCGCCAGTCCTCCCTCGCTCACCCCCGCAGTAGGAGACTCACATCCAGGGATCGGACTAATGGCGGCCGGCAAATCCGTGCGCTGACACGAAATCCACAACAGCCAGCCGCTCGGGTGCCAGCCGATTTCGTGGAGGGCAGGGCGACGCCGCATCGCTACACGGACGGTAAAGAAGGGAGGGCTGAGGGGAAACAATCGGCGACTTCTAGCAGGACTTTCCTATTTTTAAACATGGATGAACAGCCCGGCGGAGGAGGAGGAGGAGGAGGAGGAGGAGGAATGGCCGCCCAGAGACAGCAGCAGCAGCAGCAGCAGCAGGGCAACAGCAGCATTAATCCCCAGATCGCCAGCGCTGGAGGAGCGCCTATGGTTCAGCAGCAGCAAGACGAGATGCCCAGGCCCCAGCAGTACACTATCCCGGGGATTTTACACTACATCCAGCACGAATGGGCCCGTTTCGAGATGGAAAGGGCGCACTGGGAAGTGGAGAGGGCCGAACTCCAGGTAACAGTTACAGACCCGTGGATTTGCTGACACACTAGTTAAAAAACCCCAAATCGAGACATTGATCGCCATCAGATCGGCTGCTTTAATTATAGACTTAACGTTGATTTACTAAGCAATTTACTACAGATCTCGCGAGCTTCCTGTCCGCCCCGTTTATGCCAAGCTTAAACCCTTCCGTTATAATAAACGAATCTGTCTGCACTCCAAGTATGCGTGACATGACATTTAGTGTGCTTATATTTTAATACAGCGATCTAGTGCGTCGCTCCCTCGCTAGTAGTGTGTGGATGGGCTGAGCTGAGCTAAGCTAGGCTAACATCGCTGTATTAAAGAGATCACGCGACGCTCGGTACGACCGAGTCAGATTATCTCACCCGCGAGCACCGGAGCAGATCTAATAGTCGTTGTTGCGGATTTATCGTGTCACGAGAAGACATCTGTCAACGAAAGCCTGCAGACTTTGTCAACTATTCTCTTGTTCTGCCATTTTGTTTTGGTCAATATGGCGTCCGTATGGGTCGCTTCTTTTATTGATCCATCCTACTAGCGATCACTTTCACACCCCGCTTTAGATTTTATGACACACTATATCCGTTCTTTTAAAACAATAAAAAGTAAACGAAGCCGTGAGTTCACTGAATAGTCCTCACAAAAAGGAGATGTTAGGCAGAATGACCGCGACAACAGTCACCATTCACGTTCATTGTAAGGAAAAAATGCAATGGAAGTGAATGGAGACTGAGTTGCTAACATTCTGACTAACAGCGTTTATATTTAATATAAGAAAGTCATACAGGTTTGGAGCAGCATGAGGGTGAGTAAATGATGACATGATGTTCAATTTTGGATGAACTTTATCTTTAAGACTGCTGTGAGGAGATAGTCTTTCTGTTTTTGCTCCTCATCTGATTATTAGCATATTTCTGATGAATCATTCAGGTTATTTAGATAGCTGAATGTCTCAGCAAATATATTTCCCTATCATATTTATTTACTCACCCTGATGTTTTCCAAACATGAATGACTGACTTTATGTGCAACACAAAAACAGAAACACACAAATACCATTTGACTAGTTTTGTGTATGCAAGTTGTTTTGACAGACATACCTTTACCAGCTTCAATAACTTACAGGTCTTAAAGCAATAGTTTACACAAAAATTAAAATTGCCACCCTCATGTTTTTACAAACCTGTATGAATGACGTACTTTCTTCTGTGGGACATAAAGAAGATATTTTGAAAAATATCTCCACGTGACAAACAGAGAGCTGCTTGATTTAAAATTTATTTTCACGTGAACTTTATACATCGCAACACTACTTTTATACATCGCAACACTACTGACAATAGACAGCAGATGTTTTGCTGTAAAATTTGCTGAAATTTTAACTAATTTGACCACACTTTAAGTCATACAGGTTTGGAACGATGTGAGGGTCAGTAAATGAAGACAGAAATGTAATTTTTGTGTGAACCATTTTATGTGTTATTTTTGGCTGAACTATTACTTTGTGTTATGACAGCTGAATCTCCCTGCCACCCGTATTAATGGGTGTAGCTGTCATTTTTAAAGTCTGCTAGAGCTGCGAGTGGCGGTTTAGCTTTTGTGAATGAGGAAAAGAGCTGGAAGGCCTGGGGCAGGACGTTGCGTTATGTAAACACAGTAAGTCTTCCCTTCGGAGGCCGAGAAGTTTTCACCACCCCTGTACAGACTTGTTCAGTGACATACTTTCAGGATGACTCCCAACTCAAACTTAATAGGCACTTTTCATTATTCAGAGGAAGTCAGCTTGTACTCTCCCACATTCATACCAATCCAGGTTTTCTCAGAATAAGAGTTGGTCTTGTTTATCTGCTCCGAATTCCATGTTTCAGATGTTCACTTGACTCCTAATCATCAGACGCACGCTGAACAAACTACAACAAACAAATGAACTCAAAGTTAAACCGTATCAAATCAAATCGTTTTGATTCTCCAACCTTGTGTGCAGATGCATTTGGCATCTTGTGTATGTGGAGGAGATGTAGCCAATGTTATCATAATGGATAGTTGTTCAGTCCCACTTTAACAATGTCTGGCTCTAATTGATGTGAAACTCTTCCTGTCGGTTTGCTGGGCCTCGTAGGCAGAGCTGCTAGCAGAGATGTCCTGAGCAGTCACATCAGGAATGGGCTTGATTAGCGTTATCTGGGTTAGCTCAGGGTTTGTAGGTCATGGTAGCACCATCTTCAGAGTCATGGCTCTCCAAAACATTAGAGATTGTCAAGTGCAGGTTTTATATTTGTCATGTCTATAAAGCCATCATCTCCTTCATATGTTAACATCTGACAAGTTCTAACTGGACTCAACATGATTGCTAAACAAATCACAGTCGCACTTCTTCAGTCACAGGTATTCAACAGCATTTTAACTTCTATTCAGCAGTTTAATAAAACAGTGCTATTTTAGTAATATTTATATGCCATTATTTGATTTGCCTTTTTTACATTTTCAGTTTCTGTTTTAGTAGTTTTGTTACATGTTTTAGTTACACACTTTTAGGTGTAGTAGATTTAGTACTTCACTTTAAACGTTTTATTTCCATTAGTTGGCATCATTTTTTAACATTTAAGTGTTTAAATTAAAAATTTAGAATCTAATATTTACATTTTATTTTTATTAGAATGAATAGAAAAGATTTTGGTTACACTTTATTTTAAGGTGTCCTTGTTACAGTGTAATTATACATTTAAGTACTGAGTAATATTAAAGGGGTTATATGACGTTGCTAAAAAGAACATTATTTTGTGTATTTGGTGTAATGCAATGTGTTTATGCGGTTTAAGGTTCAAAAAACATTATTTTCCACATACTGTACATTATTGTTGCTCCTCTATGCTCTGCCTTTCTGAAACGCACCGATTTATACAAAGCTCATCCTTCTGAGAAGAGAGGTGTGCTCTGATTTGCCAGCTATCTGGTGCGTTGTGATTGGCCGAATACCTCAAGTGTGAGACGGAAATGTTAAGCCCCTTACCGTATTGTGATGCCGTGTCCTGGCGCGATGACACAAAAACAATAAAACCCATTATAAATGAGGCATTTGTTGCATCCAGTGGGAACATAATTACTGATTATAATGACTTATGCTGTCTTTTTACACGTCGCGTAAACATTACCATGTCTTGTGATCAGAGAAACGACAAACAACAAACACTACTCTACACTGCTCAAAACTTGCGTTTGAATCATCAGTGGCAAATTCTTTAAATATGAAAACATACTTACAGGCTGTGAGTCAGAAGCGCCAGACTGTTCTTGCAAAGTTGGAATTGCCCCACTTTATAGAAACAGTCTTTGTGCACAGCTGACAGGCTACTCCCAGGTTCAGGCAATAGTCCTCCGTAAAATGTGCTGCACACACTCGATTATTTGGGTTGAACTGTTCTGGAACAGTGTTGTAAATACAACTTAACCACTGATTTGTAGTTGTGTCCTCTTTTGGAAGCCCAAAGAAAGTAGTTTCACTTTCACAATGAAACACGGCGTCTCCAGGACATGGCGCCGGCGGCAGCAACAATACTACAGCGAGAATAAAAGTCCGCCTTCTTTCATTGCGTGTACGTTTGGGCAGTGTTTTGCAAATCTCCCCACACCGGGACGTAGACATGTGGGCGTGTTTGAATGAGCCGTTTTAGGGGGGCATGGTCAAGTCTTAACTTTTATAAAGAATATCTCATTGGTTTTGAGACTTTAGTCTTTGCAACTTTAGGGATCTTATCTATGCACAAACAGCTTGTAACACTCCAAAGAGAAAGGAAAACTTGAAATCGCATCATATGGCCCCTTTAATTAACTACATGTACTTACTATATGGTTAGGGTTAGGATTAGGGTTTTTGCTTAGGGTTACTCGCATGTAATTATGCATAATTTATTGTTATTATAATAGTAAGTACATGTAACATGTAACAAGGACACCTTAGAATAAAGTGTTACCAAGATTTTTAATAGTTGTACTTTCAATTTTAGTTTGAAATAACACTGGAATAAACAGGTAATTAATCATATCAGATGTCTTCCATTTAGAACAAAAAGTATTAGTTTGTATATTTCTCCTACCAAATATTGTCAAATATAGTCACTTTGCTTCTACTTTGTATTTTGGTCTGAAATTTCATGAATACAGGCAAACAACATAATACAAGCAGTCAAACATCACTTAGCTTAACTCTAACCAGTCAGATGTGATGACCATGAACTCTTGTATAATGGTAAATGTTATAATGTTTTGCAGTTGGCATATTATATTAGTGGCATCCAGTTTTAATGAGGCATTTCCTAACAATATTACACTTTCTTAAATAGCCTTTCATGCTCTTTACTTATAACTGAAATATAAAGTTCTGTTTTAAATGTGCTATTCAGTTTGTTTTATATGCACATTTTACTTATATAAACATTGTACTATTACATTTCCAGTATATTTCCATTGTACTATTATTAAACCTATAGGGTCCCCTCATTCAGCTGTTTTTATCCCACAGCACACTGAGCACAGAGTATTTTTAGTGTCTGTGTTCAGTTCGCACAGCTGAAATGCTGTTCTGCTGATCTTTAAATCTGGTAGGTGACAGAGATTTCCAGCAAGCATCAGAGAGTTGCTTGGGGCTGTGAGCAGCCAGCTGTTCCTGACCATATGTGTACTAGCCATCCTCACTCTGCTGACACTAGCAGTGTTGTTTTAATACAACAGTGTTCCATAGTATTACCTGTCAGCACTTCACACTGCTTAGGAAGTGAGAATGAAACTAAATTACCAAAAAATATAGGCCTGATGTAATACATTGCGTTCATGCTATCGATGTATGCTTGAAACTACTTGGTAAGGTGAATTTCTAATGGCCTAATGCTCTTATACAGACTCCGCTCATTAATATTCAAATCTTAATGCACGTATCCCATTACAGAGGTGAACCAAGTAGTAATCTAATCGCTTCAAGCTACATGTGTTTGTTGGAGAACTCTTGAGTGATAAACTTAAACTTTAAAAGAAGACTATGACAACTAGACATGATGGGGATGTTTTAAAATCTGTTGTCTTTCAGAGAACTTGTTGAAAGAGTAGAGAAGTTTTGAGGAAGTGCTCCACGTATGTACTAGGCCTGCTAAGAGAAAGGACATTTAAAGGCGAAAATGTCCATTTTTTTTTTTTTTTATTAGTCTATCATCATCAGTATTTTGTGATTATTTGTTTTGTGGTTTATCAGGTTTCTCGACTGCAGTGTCAGCATCAACTCCCCCGACCAGCTCTGTTGGACTGCCGTGAAATGCTATGACCATTTGCAACTTAGGAAAATATGAGTCCTTGATTACCAAAAAGAGGAAGCTAAACCAAAGAGGAGTGAAAACAGTGACCATTCAGTCAGTCCTTGATAATCAACCAGTATGACTAATGCTGCAGATGTCTTGCTTACTCACTGAATAGTTGAACATGCTTTGTCAGAGGATTTTGAATTAAGCAGTGAATAATAACAGTGTGAGCAAAGACTTCATTTTTATTTGTTGTGCCAGTGTGTTTGTATATTCCAGCTGCTTTCTTGAGATTTTTGTAAAGATTATTACAGTTTTTTTTCAGCACAATAAAAGGCCTGGATGAATGGCTAATCAGTTTATAAATTAAAGTAAATTTTCTTGACAGGTTAACTACAGCACAGTTCAAAGGTTTAGGGTTAGTAAGTGTTTTATTTATTTATTTTTTTTTTTAAAGAAATAATCAGTTAGGACACATTAAAATGATCAAAAGTGACAGAGAACACATTTATAATGTTGCGAAATATTTTTATTCGAAGTAAATTCTGTTCTTTTTGACTTTCCACAAAAAAAATTGAGCAGCACAACCATCTACAACATTTTTTTTTTATTATTATAATCATCAATGCTTCTTAAGCACCAAATCAGCATATTCTGAAGGATCATGTGACATTAAAGACTAGTAATAAAGATTCCGGTTCACAAGAATAAATTACATTTTAAGATATATTAAAATTGAGAACAGTTGTTTTAAATGGTAGCAGTTGCATTCGCAATATTATTATTTTTACTGTATTTACTGTATGCTCAAATAAATGCAGCCTTGGTGAGAATAAGCGACATTTTTGAAGAACATTAAAACAAAACAAAAAACCACTTACAAATCCCAAACTTTTGAACAGTAGTGTACAGACATTGGTTTTGGATGATGCATAGAATGAAATATGTTTTAAATAAGATCTTTTCATGATGTTTAGGTCAGGCTGCACACAAGATTCTGAAGTGTATTAAATTCAAATAACAGAATTAAGCAAATTTACTTTTTTTCAGTTAAATTTCCTAACTTCCCATGTCTGCCATTGGTTGGACAAACCAAGTGATGCTCAAACAGAGCCATTTTTTCATAGCACTACAAAGTTTGTGCTTTTTGGGTAAATCAACCTGCACTTTTGACAGTCAACTTACTATTTAGTGGCCTTTTAAAAGATATCTTTGTCCAGTACAGTTTATTTCAGAGAAATGAAAAAATTCATGAAGTCCAACAGCTTTGTAAGATTGTCTGTCTTTAACATCCTTCTCCATTAAAGACGACAGGTTAGTCGTCAGTTAGTAAAATCGTCATTAGCTTGTAATATTCTCTGCTGTTAACTCTTTAATCTGACGGTGGAATGTGTCATGCGTCGGTGAGGGCTATTCTTGCCCCGTGTGCTGCAGCTTGCTCCTTTGTAAGGCTCTAGTTTTGGCCAGTGATCTCACTATGTTTCCCCCGGGCTGCCTCTGAGGCGTCTCAATGAAGTGACCTCACACATTGATTTCAGCGTTGTGAACGTGGGGGTGGATTGTGAAAGCACGCTCCTGCCAGACGCTTGGCCAGCTCTTCTCAAGAACTTTATCACCTCATACTCTTTGCAGGGACTTTGCAGTAATGCCATAGTTACTGATTTATTTACAGATGTGTTTTGGTCTGTGTACGAGTCTAGTGTAGTTCAGAGATGCATTTTTTTGTAATCAGATCATGAGTGCTGTTATGGGGTCGTACACATGGTGTGCTTTTGAGGAGTGCAGGGCAGGCCTCGGTGTGTCAGTCTCGTTCCAAAATGTCGTCTGTAGTCTGAAGACAAGTACGGACAGCTGTCTCGTGTGAAAGCTCTGTCCAAGAGCGTAATGGCTTTCAGCACCCGGCCCAGCCTGTGTTCTCTAACTGGCCTGTTCGCTCTTGATCTAAAACTTTCTTAGGATAGTTTCATTGGATGTCTTTATAAGTTAATAATTTTCACAAAAAATTATTTGTGAAAATTAACATTGAATTATGCTCCTAACCTCTATGTAAAGTCCATCACGAGAAATGCTTTGGAGTAATTCAAGTTATTTTCATGCTATGGCCTATAGTCGATAAATGTCTCATATTAAAATTCTATACTAATACTATACTAAAATCAGTTACTTTAAACGCTACACTTGATTTTAGTGAAAATATGATTGCAGTTTCCGTTTCATGCCAACTATATTTTTATTTTCAACCAATGCCGGGAAATTACCTCCAACATCATAACATAATCGAACATAATCGCCTTTAAATTTGTTTTGTGGTCACATATTAGTAAGCAGTTGTGATTTTAATCTGCCTTTTTAATTCAGTTACATTTTAAATGACTTGTCAGCCCTAGTTGTGTTGTTGTCACATCATCGGGGGACCTTTTTCTGTTTACGTAGTGTTACGCAATGCTCCTCAGCTATACTGCTTATCAGATATTTGAGTTTGACAGTTAAATATTTTAGTACATGAGGTGAAGGTAGTGAGACTAGCGTCTCACTGTCCTGCTTGTTGTGCTGTTTTAGAATGAAATGCCGCTAAAACTTGTCTTTTTTGAAGTGAAATTTGGAACTTCACTTGCATTGAAGTTTTATTAAACACTACGTTTCTCTCTGTCATCGTGCAGTTTAGGAAAATATTGTATCATCGACAAACCCACCTCACCTTCCTTGTTTCTATGAAAACCGCACAGGATGTCCTCCTCTAGTTTACCTGCCAAACAAATAAGGTTGTCATGAGAGCCTACAAGAGCTCTTTTTCTCCAGGAAGGTTGAGGGTTTGGTTTGTCTATAAATACCCCCTCCCCCTGCCTCCTCTCATTCACTTCCTGGCTTTTAAGAGGGGTCAAGTTGCACAGCTGCTCTCATTTGCTAATGTTAACCTGCTCTGTAGAGCTCTGTTCCTCAGGGCCATCGCCTGCCAGTGGCCTTCTGTTTGTTCCTCTTTAGAAAATAAGAGATCTGTGCAATTTTTTTTTTTTTTTTTTTTTTTTGGCCCAGAGATTTTCCAGGGCATCTTATAACCAATTAAAATTGGGTTCTGGCTTTCATTCAGAATGATTCGACATCGAATAGACCGATTCATTAAAAAGAACTGCACCAATGAAACAATTTGTTCACAAATGCATATTGTGCTAAATGTTCCCTTTTGTGTGACATCAGCAAAGGCATTGCTATTTATTGTCAATATATTATTTTGATGCCAAGTCTTTCTCATAACATGCAATTCACAAGTTGGCAACTCAGCTAAAATATATAAACACTAGTTTAACCTTTGTGTCACCTGTCCTCATGACCTCCTGTTTTGTCCTGCAGGCCCGAATAGCATTCCTCCAAGGAGAAAGGAAGGGTCAAGAAAATTTAAAGAATGATCTTGTTAGAAGAATAAAAATGTTAGAATATGCATTAAAGCAAGAAAGGTATGTAGTGTTTTTTTTTTTTTTTCCTCTAACATTGCATATTTTGTATATGTGTACATACTATGTACGTTTGAATTTTAACAACGATTCTCTTTTCTATTACCAGAGCAAAATACCATAAATTAAAATATGGGACAGAACTAAATCAAGGTGAAGTGAAAATGCCTAGCTTTGAATCAGGTAAGTGGACACAACTTCCTTTTGAATATCTGTATATACACTACCCTAAAAGTTTGGGGTTGGCAAAAATTTCATTTTTAAGGTTAGAAGTCTCTTAAGGCTGTATTTATTTGATCAGAAATACAGTAAAACCAGTACTATTGTGAAATATAATTACAATTTAAAGCAACTGATTTCTATTTTAATATATTTTAAAATGTAAATATGCTGATTTGCTGCTCAAGACACGTCTTATTATTATCAATGTTGAAAACAGTTGTGCTGTTACTAACCCCAAACTTTTGAATGCTACTTAGTTTGTGTATATTCATATGTTTTGTTCTGCTTTCACTGATGTGATTTTATTGTTTATTTTGTTTTTTAAAGAAGATACCAAAGAAACAGAGGTCTCAGCTATACCTCAGAACAGCCAGTTAACGTGGAAACAGGGCAGGCAACTCCTCAGACAGTAAGTTAGTCTTGAGTCGTCATGTTTTTTTCTGAATGATACTTTCTCTGTTTGGAAGTTCATGGGCATCTGCATCATCACATTATGGCTATTTATGTCACCTGATTGTCTGAGCTCTGTTCTTACTGTCTTTATACATCTCTGTCCTTCAAGATATCTTCAGGAAGTAGGTTATACGGACACAATACTGGATGTCCGGTCGCAGAGAGTGCGGTCGTTACTGGGGCTGTCTGGCTCAGAACAGAACGGTTCTGTGGAAACCAAGAACCTAGAGCAAATTCTCAATGGAGGAGAGTCTCCAGCCAAAAGAAAGGGACAAGACATGAAAAGGTACAGATTTCCTTGGATTTTTTTGGGTCGATTCAGCTGGTAGATTAATATACAGAGTTAAAAAGATTTCCATGTTAGCTGTTTTGAAACATTGCTTCACAGCCTTACAGTGATGCCTTTGGTTTAACAGGAATCCAGAGGTTCTGGAGACGTTTAATTTTTTAGAAAATGCTGATGATAGTGATGAAGAGGAGGAAGATGAGGGTGACATAATGGAGGACGTGGCTGACAGGAGCGATAAACGTAGAATAAAAAAACATAAAATTAAGGTGCGTAACAATTTTAGTAATGATTGATGTTATTGTTCTCGGTATATGATTATGTAATATAGCCTATAACGATAACTTTTCCAGGTTGGAAATGAAGGTTTGGCTTCAGACTTACCGGATGACCCTGACACAGAGGAGGCACTCAAGGAGTTTGACTTTTTGGTAAATGCGGAGGATGGAGAAGGTGCCGGAGAGGCTCGGAGTTCAGGAGACGGCACAGAGTGGGGTAAAACAGTGCTCACCAAACTCAAATACATTAAATGGATGAATTATAATCATTATTCATTATGGTTTTTATGGCTGCTCGATTCTGCTACAGTTTAAAAAAAAATAAAATGGATAATTGTGACTTTTGGTCACGTAGTTCTGACTTATCTTTTCAGAATTGCAAAAAATTCTAAAAATTCAGATTTAGTTTTTTTTTTTTTTTTTTTTTTAGCCTGAAGTTTTTATTTATTTATTTATTTATTTATTTTTATCATCTGAATTGTGGAATAAAAAGTTGCAATTACATTTTTAGTTTTTTATCCTGTGGCGTAAACAAGCTTCTATAGATTATAGATCTGTAATGAAGTAGGGCACATCTCAAAGGAGTGTTTGATGATTGAGCAATGACTGCAGGTCTATTATCATGTAGGGTTAAAATAAGGCCTGCAATTAAAGGACTACTTCACCCAAACTAGAACATTTTGTTTTCATTTACTCGCCCTCATGTTGTTTCAGCTCTGTTTTCTTTCTTCTACAAAACACAAAAAGACATTAGGCAGAATGTCAATGCAGATCTTTGCCATAGAGTGAAAATGAATGGAGATTTATACTGAATCCTAAAAGTACATTAAAAAGCACCAATAGGAAATACAGGTGCTGGTCATATAATTAGAATATCATCAAAAAGTTTATTTATTTCACTAATTCCATTCAAAAAGTGAAACTTGTATATTATATTCATTCATTACACACAGACTGATATATTTCAAATGTTTATTTCTTTTAATTTTGATGATTATAACTGACAACTAAGGAAAATCCCAAATTCAGTATCTCAGAAAATTAGAATATTGTGAAAAGGTTCAATATTGAAGACACCTGGTGCCACACTCTAATCAGCTAATTAACTCAAAACACCTGCAAAGGCCTTTAAATGGTCTCTCAGTCTAGTTCTGTAGGCTACACAATCATGGGGAAGACTGCTGACTTGACAGTTGTCCAAAAGACGACCATTGACACGTTTCACAAGGAGGGCAAGACACAAAAGGGGCTCCTTTTGCGTGAATTACTGCAGCAATGCGGCGTGGCATGGAGTCGATCAGTCTGTGGCACTGCTTAGGTGTTATGAGAGCCCAGGTTGCTCTGATAGTGGCCTTCAGCTCTTCTGCATTGTTGGGTCTGGCATGTCGCATCTTCCTCTTCACAATACCCCATAGATTTTCTATGGGGTTAAGGTCAGGCAAGTTTGCTGGCCAATTAAGAACAGGGATACCATGGTCCTTAAACCAGATACTGGTTGCTTTGGCACTGTGTGCAGGTGCCAAGTCCTGTTGGAAAATGAAATCTGCATCTCCATAAAGTTGGTCAGCAGCAGGAAGCATGAAGTGCTCTAAAACTTCTTGGTATACGGCTGCGTTGACCTTGGACCTCAGAAAACACAGTGGACCAACACCAGCAGATGACATGGCACCCCAAACCATCACTGACTGTGGAAACTTTACACTGGACCTCAAGCAACGGGGATTGTGTGCCTCTCCTCTCTTCCTCCAGACTCTGGGACCCTGATTTCTAAAGGAAATGCAAAATTTACTTTCATCAGAGAACATAACTTTGGACCACTCAGCAGCAGTCCAGTCCTTTTTGTCTTTAGCCCAGGCGAGACGCTTCTGATGCTGTCTGTTGTTCAAGAGTGGCTTGACACAAGGAATGCGACAGCTGAAACCCATGTCTTGCATACGTCTGTGCGTAGTGGTTCTTGAAGCACTGACTCCAGCTGCAGTCCACTCTTTGTGAATCTCCCCCACATTTTTGAATGGGTTTTGTTTCACAATCCTCTCCAGGGTGCGGTTATCCCTATTGCTTGTACACTTTTTTTCTACCACATCTTTTCCTTCCCTTCGCCTCTCTATTAATGTGCTTGGACACAGAGCTCTGTGAACAGCCAGCCTCTTTTGCAATGACCTTTTGTGTCTTGCCCTCCTTGTGCAACGTGTCAATGGTCGTCTTTTGGACAACTGTCAAGTCAGCAGTCTTCCCCATGATTGTGTAGCCTACAGAACTAGAATGAGAGACCATTTAAAGGCCTTTGCAGGTGTTTTGAGTTAATTAGCTGATTAGAGTGTGGCACCAGGTGTCTTCAATATTGAACCTTTTCACAATATTCTAATTTTCTGAGATACTGAATTTGGGATTTTCCTTAGTTGTCAGTTATAATCATCAAAATTAAAAGAAATAAACATATGAAATATATCAGTCTGTGTGTAATGAATGAATATAATATACAAGTTTCACTTTTTGAATGAAATTTGTGAAATAAATCAACTTTTTGATGATATTCTAATTATATGACCAGCACCTGTATAGTGCTGTATTTGTAATGGTCTGTGCTATATTACTAGTTAATAGTGTTTTTATTGACTGATAATTTTTCTCTGCTGTCACATACACTATGGTTCAGAAGTTGGGGATCTGGAATTTTTTTTTTATGTTTTTGAAAGAAGTCTATTATGCTCATTAAGTCTGCATTAATTTGAAGAAAACAGTAAAATGTTATTAATGTGAAATATATTGTTTAATTTAAAAATTAGAACTTTCAGCAACCATTACTCTAGTCTTCAGTGTCACATGATCCTTCTGAAATCATTTCTTATTATTATTATTATTATTATTATTAATGTTGAAAACAGTTGCGCTGGTCAATGTGTTTGTGGAAACAGTAATCAGTTTCTTTGATAGAAAAGTTCAAAATAAAAAATTGAATAGAAAGAACAGCATTTATTTGAAATAAAAATAATGTGTAACAAATGTACACTTCAATTTAATGTGTCCTTGCAGAATAAAATCTTAATGACCCCAAACTTTTAAACTGTAGTGTGTCTAGACGTGTCATATACGCTGAAAGTCATATACGTCCAGAATACTAGGAATGTAAGTTGTACTTCCTTAGTAAAAATCATTACCTACTTTCAATCTATGAAATGAGCTGTTTGGCCATTCTGCAAGTTTTCATTATGTTTCACACACACAGCACAAAATTCAAAAAGTATTTTTTTGCGTGAACTATTCTTTCAACATGTGCCTGCATGTGCATGCATGTCCTTAGTATGTGCTTTGTGGCACACGCTGGCCCTGCGGTAGAATCTGAATTAGGCCAGTTGCTGTATCAGCATTCCTGACAGCTTCCAGCACGGGAGATTCTCTTACTGCTCCGACTAAAGCCAGCTGGGTCAAACACATCAGCTCATTACATCCATCTCTCACTCTTTTGTCTTACTCTCTTCTGTCTGTTCTGACCCACTTCTAAACTAAGGATTATGTAAATGTCACCATAAATAGGAGGACATGTATTTTTGGTAAAGAGGCATAAGTATGTGTGAAGTGTTTCACCCTTAAATCAAGACATTTATTACCATAAACACTGTATATTTTCTTATCACTGTATCTATTAGGGTTGCACAGTGCATGGTTCTAGGAAATGGTACCAAAAATCTTGTCTAAATATATTAAAAAAAAATAATAATAAATAAAAATTTATATATATATTTTATTATTTTTATATATATTTTAGATATAAGATTATATAAATGATAAAAACATATAATAATATAAAAAAAATACTTATTGAAGCGTTATAAATTGTATTTAATTGAATAAATATTTCTAACAAATATAATACATTGGAAAAAAATGGATTAATCATTTTTTTCTATATTGCAAAAGAAAAATTGATTATTCTACCTCAGTTATTGAACCAAAATTGAGGTTAGTGTTTACTTACTCCATAAACTTACCCGGTTATGTCAAATAACCTACTTTTTGGGATACCCCATAGAGCAACCAGAGGCTGGTGTGATATTAAAGCCAAAATCTTGCTATTGATCCAACCCGTATTATTACTTTAGATGTATGTTCTGTATTACAAAACTGTTCAACTGTTGATGTATGTGTTTGTTAAGCAGTCTTTTGCTTAAGCCTGTTTTTCAATCCCAAGGTGTGACACCTTGTTTACTGGGCCCTTCTCTTCTCTTTCTTATTCTTAGCTGAGCCTCTGCCATTCACCCCTGGTGGGGGCAAGTCCTTTATCATGGGCTCTGATGACATGTTGGAAAGTGTGCTGGGCCTGGGAGACCTCGCAGATCTGACTGTGTCCAATGACGAGGCTGAATACAGCTATGATGTAAGCACCCCACTGCTCTTCTGCTTTAATAATACTCTATTCTGGCATTAATAAATAATAGACTCTACTTTTTTTAAAAAAATGGTCTGTTCCCTGCTCAATTTTTAAATGCAGTCTGTATTGTGTTAACCATCAGTTAACAGTTACAAAAACAGCCAGTCCAGTTTACTCAGATGTCATGTACTATATTAGCTTCATTCTGTATAAAGGTTACAGAGGACCTCGGTTGTCCAAGCCGGTGTGGTTTGCCGTGCGCTCAAATAGGACAACTATCCTAATGCCTCACAGTCAGTCGACCTGCAATTTCCAGGTTTCATTTCACAGTTGTTAAAATGCTTCAACAACGGCCCCTCCCCCCACCCTCTATTTTTAGCTGCCAGCCAATAAGGACGCGTTCAGGAAGACATGGAATCCCAAATATACCCTGCGAAGCCACTTTGATGGAGTGCGGGCCCTGGCCTTCCATCCTGTGGAACCCGTGTTGGTCACCGTCTCGGAAGACCACACCCTCAAACTGTGGAACCTCCAGAAGACAGTTCCTGCCAAAAAGTAAGTGCCTGCTGTGGCTTTCCAAGAATTGGGGATGTCTTGGGATTGCTTTTGATCTTCAAAATGATGTCTCAACATGCACATTGATTTTATCATGCAACATTAATGTTCCAAACAAACTGCTAAAGTTTCATCTTGCTTTGCAGAAGTGCCTCTTTTGATGTGGAGCCCATATACACGTTTAGAGGGCATATGTGAGTATTGATTTCTTGATATTGACTTTTTATACACTTTTTTTGCTGTTTGTTTGGTTTAGTTTTAAAACCTGCCTGTCAAATATTTCAAAAATGTTAGCCTCCAAGATTTACAAATAGTCACTGATAAGCAGATTTCCTTACAAGAGCAGCAAAAATGGATGCTGAGGTTGTTGTTGTCATTCCAGTTTATCCTAAATGTGTTGAGGAGAGTGAAAGCGTTGTGATAGTGTGGACAATACTGTACATGTAGATAGACATTGCCACAACCTTATGTGTTCAGAAAGGTAGTATTCTCCTGGCCTCTGCAAGGCCCGTCCATGATGGTTACATGTGATCCATAACTCCAGAGGATGATCCCACAACACACCAGCCAAAATGTGCATGGTGATGTTAGATATTTAAGTTTTTTGTTTGCCTTTACTCATGGCAGTGCTCTAATACTTTATACTGACACCTACTGGTCCAGATGCTTTAAACATTTGTGTTTTCAATCCCAATGATTATTGATGTTTTGTTGGTGGAAAGTAGTTTGCTGCTGCATTACACTATAAACAGTCTAGCTGCTGAGTGAGTGCTTGAAGTCCAAGCATATTTACTCATTATTATGGTTAGCAATAATGCAGCTGGTCAATTGCATGACAGGGGATTGTCATGTGATGCCAACCTGATGCTGTCCATAAGGGGGCGACCTGCTCATTGTAGGACAGTGGTTCTCAATAATTTTTACTCCCAAGGCATTTTGACAACACAGTTGTACCCAACAATATTTAATCCCAACAGAATCAAAAAAAAAATATTTAGCTATTTTACCATGTTTTTATTTTTGCAATTTCTACTAAAAAATTATTTTAGAGCTTGGCATAACAAAACATATATTTGTTATATAAAAAAAAAGGCCACTGTTGAAATGAGCATTGTGAGAATCCTGGGTCTTCAAAGACAAGAAAAAAAGAAGAAAAAAGAAAAAACAATTTTTGGAAAACAAAAAAAATAGGTTTTTAGTTGTTTTAGCTTATTTTAATACTTTTGTCTTATTTTAAATCATTTCAATAAATTCAATAAATTACTTTTTCTAGAAGACTCAGATATCTTTGTATCATGTCAGTATACATTATTTTGTTCAAAAGTGCTTTTTTAATTTATTTAGGGTTATTTTTTTTAATTGGCAAGTGCACCTTTAAACTTATGACATAAAGCTCTTGACAAGCTTCTCTTCAGTCATTGCTGTTGTTTGGAACTGGATAGTGAGTGTGTTAAATGAGGGCACATGATATTTACACCGAGATCTCAGCCCTTTCCGGTGAGCATGTGTGGTCTACAGTTTCATTGTTGTTGCTCTAGGATGTTTCCACGTCACACATATAGCTGATCAGGGCAAGAATTTAACAAACAAACTACTGGCACTGTTTGACTAAAATATTGTATTACTGTGTACTTCAATTAATGCACCTTCGTGGCCCCCAGAAAGTATTTGGACTCTCCAGAAACATTTAAGTGTTTGAGTATCATTGCATTAGACACAAAATTTTGCTTTTACTGATTTTACATAAACTGTCAGAAAAAAAAATGGCATTTGATTTGATATTTTCTTTTCTAATGCATTGACATCCATAAAATTTTATGTGTCCCTAAGCACTTTTTAGGGCCCCTGAATAAACAATGTAATCTGCTGAATCCACCAATTCAGTCTTTCAGACAGTAATATTTTTTCTCACAAATCCTCTTAACCTGGATGATCTGTTGCTGCAGTGGGCCTGTGCTCTCATTGGCTGTGACCTCGAGCGGCGAGCAGTGTTTTAGTGGTGGAATCGATTCAACAATACAGTGGTGGAACATCCCCAGCTCTAACGTAGACCCTTACGACACATATGGTGAGAAGATCAAATCTGTGTGGCTATGTCACATCTTATTTTGCTAGAACTTGAAAACAAGCAAGAATTTAAAAGGAGGAAACCTGCCTGATCACTAGTATCTTCTCTGTGTGTGTCCTCTTTTTCACTCAGACCCCAGCGTGTTGGCTGGTACGTTGTTGGGTCACAGTGACGCAGTGTGGGGATTGGCTTACAGTGGAATCAAAGAGCGACTGCTCTCCTGTTCAGCTGATGGGACGATCAAGCTGTGGAACCCTCAGGAGAAGTCACAGTGTCTCAGCACATTTAATTCAGATAGAGGTGAGCATAAGCGCACTGTTCTGTAATCGATGACGTGTTGACAAACTAATTTCTTCATTTCCTGTCTTTCAGATCATGGTGTTCCCACATCAATTGATTTCAATGGGTGTGATCCAGCTCATATGGTGGCATCCTACAACACAGGAGATGTTGTCATTTATGATCTAGAGACATCACAGCCCGTCATGGTATTCTCTGCACAGGGAGAGAGCGGTACGTCCTTCACATTTGTTCTAAAAAAGACAAAGTACACTTGTGGCTATATGATATATATTAGTTCAGTAGTTTAATTACAGGAGCGTGAGAATTGGATTTGTCATGTTTACTTTCTTCTGCTTTGTTGCAGCTATTCCTTTTGGGAATCACATTTATAAAGTAGTCACCCACCCCACCCTGCCAATCACAGTCACCGCTCACGAGGATAGACACATCAAATTCTTTGATAATAAATCAGGTGAGGTTTTTTTTTATTATTGTCATTATAAAATATTGATGCACTGTTGTTCACTAGTTTGGTGTCTGTACGATTTTTATAATGTTTTTGAAAAAAGTCTTATGTTCACCAAAGCTGCATTTATTTGATCAAAAATATAGTAAAACAATAATATTGTGAAATATTATTACATTTTCAAATAACTGCTTTCCATTCTAATATGTCATTTTTAAAATCTAAAGATACTTAAGTCTTAGTGTCACATAATCTTAACATTCTAATATGCTGATTTAGTGCTCAAGCGACATTTCTTATTATCACAGCACAAAATCACTGCTTAATATTTTTGTATAAACTGTGATACTTTTTTCAGGATTAATTTGAGAAAGAAATCTTGTGGAATATTATAAATCAAATTAATGCATCCTTGCTGAATGGAAGAAAATTGTATTTCTTAAAAAAAAAAAAAAAAGAAAGACTTCTGTATGTCTGACTTTTTTGTTGTTTTAAATATTATATTCGTAACTTATGTAACTATATGCTTTTTATATTCCTATTTTGTTTTAGTTGTTTATTTAAAATCTCAGAAAATATTTCAGTGTATTATTTGTTCATAAAACATTTTTGTTCAATTATATTTTGCCAGAAGTCACAAATATCCTGAGAAAAGTTAATGATTTGTTGAAGTCATGTTTGGGATTATTCAACACCTTCCATCCATCTTTCTTTGTAGGTAAAGCCATCCATGCAATGGTGGCTCACTTGGATGCTGTTACTAGTCTGGCTATAGATCCAAATGGCATCTACTTGATGTCAGGAAGTAAGTGGGGATTTTTTTTTTTCTATGACAAAAGTCATAACGATATATAAATATATTTTTCATATTCTGCTGAATTGTCCCTTTAAATATAAACTTAATGTCTCTTCTTCGTCTAACACAGGTCATGATAGTTCCATCCGCTTGTGGAACGTGGACAGCAAGACATGCGTACAAGAGGTTACTGCGCACAGGAAAAAGTCGGACGAGGCCATATACGATGTTGCCTTCCACCCATCTAAGGCATACATAGGAAGTGCCGGAGCCGATGCCCTGGCCAAAGTGTTTGTATAAAAGCACGTCCAAATTAATGCATACGAGAGAAAGAAAGGACTGCTTCACTGCCTTGTGTAACAAGAGTAGCATTTCTCACACTACATTGAAGTGGCTTCCTCCTACGCTGTCAAACTCACACCACACACACGATACCAGGTGCCAAGAGGGGGACGTGCCGTTTTTTTGCGAAGCCAGTGTGGAGTGCTCAATCAGTTTTAATCTTTTTTTTGTTTTCTTCAAAAAAAGAAAAAAATATCTGTAATTTACTGTAAGTCAAAGCTGGAGTGAAACCAGTGTTTGTAGCCTTTTGACTGGTTTTGAACTGAGCTGATAATGTGTCCTGTAGGTATGTTTCAGTGACCATGGAGTGGTTATCATGTTCATCCATCAGTAGGTTGTCACCGACCATCATCCGGGCACCAGAGGAACTGAGTCCCGCCCTGCCGAGCCATAAACCAGACCCTAATCTGTCACCCTCCTCACCCTAATGTAGCGTGCAAGCGAATACAGTTAAACTCAGTCAACCTTCATACCTTTAGCGTTTGTTTCATTTTTTGTGTAAAAAAGTATAGTTTTTATAATCAATTTTATATAAATAAAGACTGTCATAAAACCGCTGAAAATCACATTTTTTTAAAGGGACTATAATCCCACTCAAGCCCTCCATTTTATGCGGTTCTTCTTGAAGGTCTTGTGTCTCTGGAAACCCTGGATGAGTGCTCTCCTTACGCATACTACATTGCTTTAACATTGTTTTATCACATAATGGAGAGACTGTACGCTAGTAGAAGCACAGCGCGTGGTGCCCTGAGAGCTTTTAGGAATTTACAAATAAACTGCAGCATCCTGTCACTATGTGATGTTTCTGTACACCTTACTGTAAAATGAGTTAAAGTATCACAGGTTAGAGATCCGAACACTATTTATTTTCTGTTTGTGGATAGTCTTATCCTTCAGAGCATAGCTTGATGGCAACTCAAAGTTTGGGCTGTCGCTAACCAAACCAAACAGGTTATCTGATAGGAAATTAAGGTATATAGGTTAATATAAAAGCTCATGCCGTTTCTTGGTTGGCTGAAAACGGGGTTTAAATTCACCTCATGATGCTGGAGATCAGGAGAGAAACGATAAGTTAAAGGCATGGTTCAACCCAAAATGAAAAATGATTTACTCGTTATCATTTACTCACCCTCATGTCATTACAGACCTGTATAACTGGAACATAAAAGCTATTTTAAGGAATGAAATGGAACTCAGTGGAATGTTGGTTACCAACATTCTTCCAAAAATGAAAGAAAACCTTATAGGTTTGGAATGAAATGAAGGTCGAGTAATTGATAGAATTTTCATTTTTGGGATTGGAATAATCAAATTTATTCAAAATATTTGGTTTGGTCGTTCTGCCCCAATCTATTCAATGATTTTTAAAGGAAACAATGCAGTTTATGGTGTAACAAAAGACCTTTTTGTTTGTGTAATGCATGATTAATACTACAATAAAGTATTTTTTCTAGTCTTCCAAAAGTTCTGATCGGTTTGAAGAGTTTTGATGAGTTTTGTAAGGTTTTTTGATTTACTACGAATCAACAGATTTTAAAGATTGTACCACATAGCAAAACAACTGTTGAAAAGTAATGTATATAAAATGTCTATAATAAATATTAAATGGTGTATCTGTATATGCAACATGCCCCTTGTCTCGACAATTAATGCAGCATTATATTTATCACGATATTTGATTGCCAGGATTCACGATTTTAATAAAGATTGTGTTTCTACTGAGAGAGACCCAGATTGAACTACACAAATTAATAATACACGTGTTATTTGAATATGTTCAAGTTTCTGATGATGCTCAACCTGTTCAGATGAGGATGTTGTTCAACAGGTCAAGTTGTACAAACACCTTGTCCTTTATTGAGAAGAAAGTAATAAATTATAAACAAATGTACAAGCAGTTTGACACCCCTCCTCCCCTCTGTTTTCATTACACGAGACAGTAAAGCATGCATATGGAAAGGTAGACAGAAAATAGGTTCGATAAATACATGAAAGTATAATTTAAGAAAAGAAAAACATGATATATAATCAAAACGTTAACTTTCAACCGTAATTCTCATCGCACACCCAGACATACGTGATTGATTGTGATGTTGTGAATGTACTACAGTGCATGTATATTGATTGCTACTCCTGGGAAGGACTATATTTTATTATATAACCCAGATCTATTTATGCAATTGTGTGAATGAAAGCTGTGTATTTGTGTACTGCCATCAGAATGCATATGAGGGTGCTGTTTCACTGACAATCTTCATCATGACTGCTTTTGCTTACCATCTTGTGCACAACTGCATAACTGGAATTGAATCTTCAAGTCCCGAAATTAATATAAAAGATCCTTTTGTTACAGTGACCCCTCCACAGGAAAAAAAAAAAAGACGTGCCAGAAGCAGCGAATGAATGTTTTTCATCAGGAACATAAAGAGAAAGACTATAAATCACAAATCACATCACATATAGTCCTTCTCATTCTCCACATCATAGAGAGGTTGACATACAATACTGTGTGTTACATTCTCAATTAAGCTGTAAAATCCTTTGGATCAAACGTACCAATACCTTTATAACAAAACCATTTCAAATCCCTTTATCTACAAAAGACAAAGGTGATTTCTCTTATTCATGCTTGCCCTTTTTTCTCCTTCCTTTCCTCCACTTCTTACATTCTGTTCTTGCACTCAAGCAGTTGCACTGTCTAACTGAACTCTGTAAAGTCCCTGCAGATGCCCCGTACGATGGGCTGCTGGAACTGTGCCAGGCCGGTGAACTCGCGAGTGAAAAACACATGGCTTTCCTTGGGCTCGGACGCCATCGCCTTCAGATCTTCCATCGGAGCCCAAGCTACGCCCACTGTGATCACAGTGATTCCTGTGAAGAAACAATTAGTACATGGTCAAGATTTCATCACACTTGTTTACTTTGTAAATGCACTATTGATATTTTGTGCATTAGAGATAAAGTACTTTTTAGAGCTCTTAAATGTTCTAAATGTTCAGACCCGGGGACCCCCACCTACACCCTTACCACCTCAGGGACCATCACTATAAAAGTAAGACTTGATTTTGTTGGTAACACTTAATTATAACGTTAAATAAGAAGCACCTGGACCCTCAAGGGCCTGCAAACCAAAGTTCTAGATGAAATGTCAGTGTAAAAAGCATACCCTCCCTCTGGGCAGCCATAGCCGGCCCTCTCACATCATCATAAGACTGTCCATCAGTGATGATGATGAGGAAATTCTTGTTGGGGCCTGTGCGGGGTTTAAAGAGACTCCGCACAGCAAAGTTGATGGCGTCTCCAGTGGCCGTTCCTCCGCTCATGTACGGGATGTTCTGCAGGGCCCTCAGAGCGTTATCTTTTGTGGTGTGGTCATTGAAGTTGAACTCCATCCGTTGGTCGTAGGTGAACTGAATGGCACCGATGCGAGAGCCGACGTCAGAGATGTCAAAATTGCGCGCGATAGAGAGAAGAAGGTCCAGAACGAGCCGAAAGTTCCCATCGCCTACGCTGCTGGAGCCATCAATCAGGAAGCCCAGGTTCACTGAGTTATAGCATGTCTTGCTGCAGAGCATCTGATCGATGGAGCAAAGTTTATGAGCTAGTGGCTTCACAAACTTGTTGGTGCTGAACCAGCTGGGCATGGTGAAGGTGAAGAACTCATTGTCCTTGCACACCGCCTGTCAGATATATGTTGGTATAAACTGATTTCAGCAAACTCTGTTACCACTTAAGATTTTTTGTTTTCCCCCATGAATTCATATGTGAAGCATCTTACCTTTCTCATGAAGTCTTGCTCGCTCACCAGACTCAACTCCTCAGGGGCAGGTTTGGCGACAGACACAAAGAAGATGTTAATACCAGACTCTCTGGCTAAAATTGCTGCCTCCTCCACATTATCAGAAGGCCACCCATCGACAAACAGCACAATGATCCGCGGGTAACCTCTCCGAACACCAAAATCCGGATTGAAGAAGTTCCTCACAGTGTGCAGTATGGCCTTACCTGTGCAAAAGGCAAAAACTCAAGCCTGCCAAGTTCTGCTTATTGAAGCCAACTAAAGCCATTATGTGTCAGAGATATAAGGAATGAGTTCATTACAAGATATTCTATATAGACACTATCTGTGACATGCTGTCAATTATCAAACAAAAGCATACTGACTGTAAAAAAACAAGTGAAAAAATGCATTTACAGTAATGCATTTAGAACGGAAGTCTATGGGGCAAGGCAATTTAAAGATTTCAATGCACAAATGGGAACATTTTTGCATGCTACATTGTTATGCCAGTAGGTAGCAACAAGTGACTCTCTTTTTAAATAATTAATTTATTCAACTAGTTCCACAAAACTCGATTCCTTCAGGAACAAAACAAATGGCTGCCTTTGAGTAACTGAATCATTCACTCAACCGTTTTGTTAAAAAAAAACGCTCTTTCGTTCAGGAATGTTTATGACTGAGTTATTGAATCATACACTCAACCAATTAGATTAAAACACTGATGTCTGTTTCCCAGAGATGCACAAATGCTGTGGGTTAATTTAGAACTGTTTTCTTTTGCAAAAATAGGCAAAGCTGCTGGTAGCACTGAAAACAGGGTTTTCCTTTCATGTTGACTTCAAATGTTTAAATGGTAGTTCTCCCCAAAATGAAATTCTGTCATCATTTATGCGTGATGGAAGTCAGTGGGGACCAGCAACTGGTTGGTTACCCACAGTCTTCAAAATATCTTCATGTTTAACAGAAGAAGGAAATCTATACCGGTTTAAAACAACTTAAGGGTGAGAAAATGAAAGAATTTTAATCTTTGAATGAACTGTCTTGCTCTAGTTGTACTTTCAAAACTGTGTATTTGAACGTATTCTGGGACCTATTGATTTCCATTGTAAATGCCTTACTGTCAATGGCAATTTTTTAGTTTTGTCTTTTTTTTTTTTTTTCAAAAAAAAAAAAAAAAAAAGATTTAATTGACATGCTCTAGATTCATTTCATCCAATCATTCATCTGAAATGTGAATAGAAGGTGAAGTTATAGACCTGTATTGGTATTGCCCCCAATGTATGGGATCTCTTTGATGGCAAAAGTCAGATCTTTGGCTGTTGTATAGTTTGACAAGTAGAATTCAATTCGAGGTGTCTCACTGGAAAGAAAAACATGAAGTTATACTCACTGACAAAGGAAAAAAATGCTAAACAACCATGTGACAAACAACTAGGATTTGCACAGATCACCTGGTTTGCACCACTCCTACATGAGGACCTGGTGTTCCAACCTTCAGCATGGCTACAAGCTTACTGACAAAGTTCTTCTGCAGGTTATACCGCCGCTGTCCAATGTTGTAGCTGCTATCCAGCAGCAAAGCCATATCAACTGGGCAATCTGGAACAACATTTACACAGCTCTTTCTCATCATGATCATCATTGCTTTGACTAACAATTTAAATTGGATTAGAAAATCAGGTCATACAGACCCCTGTTTGCTGTTGTTGGAGGAGGAGGTTTCTTCACTGTTTTTTTGACTGGTTTCTTGGCTGCAAGGGAGAAGCAGGGATACTCAGTATAGACTACACACATCAATTCTTTCCAGTGATCTGAACACTTGTTACCTGCTCCGGATGCAACAGTGGCAGAGCTGCTGGTTTGGCTGGACACTTCCAAAGGCAAGCTAATTGTTCCTGAGAAGAAGAAAAAAATGTAACCTGACAAATCTGTATTCATAAACAATTTTAACTCACTTTTATATTCTATATTGTATATACACTATATTATTTATATAGACCAACTGGCCTCACTTTTCCTAACATTACGACCTAGTTATACTTATTGAGATTAGTAGCACATCTTTTTTAATCAGCACCATTATGTTTAGAAGATCATCAAGAACAATGTATTATGATATTCTCATTACACTAATTCTAATATTATTGTTAAATTCAAAATTAATATAATTATATTGAAATTATATTGTAAATTATATTTTTATATTTTTATTTTTGACAGTGTGCTGAGCGAGTGAGTAAATACTCTATTGTCTGTAATACTTTGCATCTGTACAAATTCTAAATCAAAACAGACACGCAAATCGTAATTGTCTCCACTCACTGGCCACAGTGAAAGATGAGCTCCATTGGGACAGGGACTGAGACTGGATGCCATGAGCATAAGAGCTGAGGTAGTTCGTCCTCCCTTGCAGCCCGTGAACCTCCACAGGTCCACCAGATAGACCTATGATTCCTCTGGATGACAGACAAAGACTTTCCTTGCTTTTGGAGTTTCTTACAAAATTCTAGCAAGTCACTAATTTTATCATTATTTCTGTGATTGTACCTGTGTATTGCTGCTCCACATATGCTGGAAATAGAGGCATATACTCCTGAACCAAACACTGACAGACTCCAGAGAGTGCAGTTTGCTGGGCACAGCACTATCTGACGTGTGTCTGGTAGATCCACCGCACGGGTTCCACAGCTAATTGGTGTTGGAACTAAGAATAGTACAATGTAAGATATTACCTATATAATGATTATGCATCTGTCAATTAAAACAAATATGTTACAAAAAAATTGCTCAATTCAATTAATATAAAATAAACTAAATTAAATTAAAAAGTAAGTGTTTGTCATTTGTTACATAAAAATGTAAACAGAGTGACGCTGATTTTTTAAAAAGATATTTTCAAAAGAACAAAATATTAAATATTTTCTCTAATGTAACTCAATTCCTTATATTTAAAAGCTGAAAAAAGAGAAGTAAAAATGGAATTCACTGACCATTTAAATCGGATCCAAATGTGCAACAGGTCAAAGACAGAATACCTGTGAAAAAAAAATAAATAAATAAAATGAATGTAATGACATCTGTGCATCATGGCAATAATTCAGAATAACACATAAGAAATGTTCGGTAACAATCACTTTGAACAAACGAATTGCCTACCTAATACATGAAGTACAGCAAACCACATCGACATGGTTAATGAAGATATCTGTAGAGACAAAAGAACATTATACCAGGCAACAATGAATAAAACCCAATTTTCAATCATTTTTATAAAGGTTTTTTTTTTTTTCTTAAAAAAAATTTAAATTGTCTAAGGCTTAAAGTTTATCTTCATTTTTTCTTTTATCCGGGTGTTGCAATATTTATTTTGCGCACAGAAGTGAAATCAGATATGATACAGGAAAAATGTAATCTCCCCAGACACATCCATCACAAACAGCTCCTTTGGATCTGCATACTTCAGTTAATCCACTCACGGATGAGGGAGAAGGAGAGAGAAAGAATGGAGAAGAAAAAAAAATGCATATCTGGATATATGAAATTAGCTCTATTAAAAAGCACCAAACAGCCAAAAATCATCAACCTATGAAGATTAAATCCAACTTACAGATATTGTGTAGGATGACGTTTCCTCAGCCTTAAAAGCTTTATAGAAAAAAAAAAGGTAATTCCGTTATGGATGATATTCCAGAGGTGTCTGAATATTGAGGAAAGAGCTAGTCCTTTAAATAATGTCCCCAAAAACCCCAATGATTCTCTGCTGACATCACAAGAGGCGGGCCTTACATCCAAACCACCTGAAAAGGACATTGTTTTAAATTCTCCAGCTTTTTAGCCATTTAGATATATGTACTACAGTTTGTACCTATATAATAACTATATGCTTTAACACGGTGTGGCCTAATTTAATCAATGATGGCGAGTAAAGAAACAGAGAACTACTAAGAGGAGAATAAACAACAAATGAACGCCACCATGCACACGTCATGACTAGGCCCTGACTTTGGGTTGAAAACTTTACCTTGAGGCGAATGACATGTAAACAACCTTGTTTCAGTGCTACAAACATAATCTAAACACACAATCTCATCCAAACTGGTCTGAATGGACCTCAAAGTCATTTGAGAAGACCTGACTAAACAGAATAACAGGTATGAAGCTTTTTATCCTAAATGACTTTCAAAAGACTTTCTGCATCAAAACACCTCTTGAACGAGGCTTATGCTGCAAAAACTGTAAATCGTCCATGAAATGTATTTATCTTCAGTATACAGACAGTGCTTAGCATGTGAAAGGACAATTGGGTGCATTAGCATGAGACTGTCCTGCTTTCAAAGAGGTCTCTCTTCTCTTGGTAACTTTTATGTAATCGTCAGCTGAACTGTGGACCATTTCCAGGTTTAATCCTGGCAGCAAACAGGAATATGATAGGTTTGTGTTTACTGTGGCATCTCACAACTCATTGGCATTTACTGATTAAGTGTTGTGGACATTTGTAGGGGTACGTGGTGTGCGACAAGGTGCTTATTCAGTGCGACAAATTAAAAACCTCTCATGGAATGACACTCAATCCATCTGTTATGAGCCTCTTTGAACAACTGCTCATTGTAACAACTGGGAACTGTCCCAGTGTCTCAATTAATAAATATTTCACAGCACACAAAGTCTATGTCGGCTAAAGCGGCCTTTCACGAGGAAATTCTTGTGAAGGTCATGGTGGAAACATCAAGTCTCCCAACCAGAGTGTGAACTTCCATATCAAGCAAAGCTTGGGCAGCTTAGGTAAACCAATAATGAGTCAATTCCAGCAGTTTAAGAAGCTTATTGATGTTGTGCCAAACTGGAACAAGAATTGATACTTTAGATTGTGGATAGAAGTAAATGAAGGCACAATCAGGTGGTTGTTAATAATGTGAATGGATAAGGAATGAAGTACATAAATGCGTTAATATTAAATGCAACATAGACAATTATTTCCAGTTACTCCTAAATTAAATTAGCCTAAATATCTTCATATACTATATTCAAACACAACCGTTCAAAGTTTGGGTTTTTTTTTTGTTTTTGTTTTTTTATTGATTTTCTTTTATTCAGGAAGGGTTCATTAAACTGATTAAAAATAACAGTGAATACATTACAAATATTGTTACAGATATTGTTACAAAATATATTAAAATGATTTCTGAAGGATCGTGTGAAAATGAAGAAATGGCTGCTAAAAATTCCGCTTTGGCATCACAGGAGTAAAGTACATTTTAAAATATACTAAAACAGAAAACTGTTCAATCGTAATAATATTTCAAAACATTACTGTTTGCACCATATTTGGTGAACATAAATACATTTTACTGAGCCCAAACTTTTGAGCTGTAGAGTATTTGAGTGTGTATGAACTGCTAACCATTGCATTTAATAATGACCTCTAAATGATAGTGCTAAAAAAGTTTTACCTTCTTACCTAAACGCATTTAGATGTTTTGTTTGATTTTTCTTGGAGAATTAGCCCAGCTCAAGGGGAAACAGTGTGTTCCCTTATGTAATAGAATGGGTTTTGTTATAATAGGTTAAGCAGGTGATGATTTCCTGTGATTTGGTATTACACAGTTTGTTCCCATTGGGGCAGCTGATGGTCATATGGAAAAGTTGGCTTGACTCTTCTGGCTTTGTGCAGTCAGATGAAAAAGACTGAATTAAGGCGAAGTGACACACACACTTTCTTCCCAGGCCAGCATCGCGCTGTCACGTTTCACACCATGTGAGACTTCATGGGAGATCCGCAGCTTTTGTCCAAGAATGCAAAGACTACCGCTCCACTCCTTATAAATAGAAGTAACCGTCTAATACTTCGATGGATGGCTCATTTAGGCGACTGTCTTCACCTACACAAATATTAGCCTTGGCTAATGCTGCGTAGACTCGAGCCCAGATTTGTCCACTGAAAAGAGAAATTTATTTTCCCAAAATACAAAATAATAATAACAAAAAAATTATTTAATTCTCTATGTTGGAAAATACAATATTTCACAATTAATAGCCTATAAGAGAGTGTAGCCTATATATTAGGTTTCTAGTTTTTGGTGAAATATTCTCTTTATGCCATGCTCCACATTGCGAATACACCACAGCAAATGTGATACGTCTCAAAATGTGAGGAATAAGCAGAAGTTATCTATCTATATATATATATATATATATATATATATATATATATATATATATATATATATATATATATATATATATATATATAGTTACAAAAAACTAGCTTGAGTTTTGTTACGGTAGCTTTCAGACATTTAATTATGTTTTTATGCACTCCTGCAGTTTTACTCGGCTTTGTTGGGTCATTTATAGACACCTCCTAATACTTATCATCATCATCATCATCATCATCCTCCATTAGAACTAATGGACTTCTAGTTCAAGTAAATGTGTTGTACATTGTAGATAGCTTGTCAGTGATTGGCACTAGATTTGGCAATATGTTTACACAGCTGTTCAAAAGTTGTTAAAATAAATTAAACTTTTTTTTTTTTTTAAGGATGCATTAAATTGATCAAAAAAATAACAGTAAAGATACTATTTCAAATGCTAATCTTTTGAACTTTCTATACATCAAAGAATTTTCATCAAAACAGGATGACTGTTTTTAACATTGATAAAAAATAAGAAATGTTTTTAAACACCAAAATCAGCATATTAGAATTATTTCTGAAGGATCATGTGAAACTGAAGACTGGAGTAATGATGCAAAACAAAATAAATGAATAAATAAATAATTCAGCTTTGTAATCACAGGAATAACCTACATTACATTCACAAAATGACTGTTTTTACTGTATTTTTGATCAAATAAATACACCCTTGGTTAGTATAAAAGACTTCTTTAAAAACTTTTTTTTAAAAAAATCATACCCACTACTAAACTAGGTAAGTGTATATTGGACATCCTCTCATCTCTTAGCAGATGCACGACTTTCTCTTAGGACTTTCCTCCCATAAATCATAAAATTATATAACATCACACTGATTAATATTTTCCAGAATTCATTATTTTTCAAACCGAGTAGTAGTCTTGCACCAAAATAAGCATTTGGGGTCTGCGCCAAAAAAAAAACCTTGCATAACAGACCTACTTTAACCCCCGACACCGCTAATTTGAGAGAACATTCACCACAACCCCACACACACCACGAACCTCTTATTTTGTGACCACCATGTGGGACTAATTCTCTTGGATGTCATTTGAAGAGGGGACATGCTTGAGTAGAGTGCGTTTGAGTGCTGTGAATGGGGCAGGAGGAGGACATTTCCCACAACCGTAAGATCAGGTCACTGAGGTGTTAGTCATTTCTTTAAGAAAAATACCAGCTCGTATCCAACTTGCTACTTGCTCCAACCCTCTGGTACAGATTTCCCATGTAAACTGGACACAAAACACTTTTGTCTGCTTTTTTCCTGTATTATAAAAAAATAAACAATTAAAGCATGTTATTTGCACATTGAATATAATTCACTCTGTTTAACCCTTTACCTGATAATTATAAAGTAGTTATCTGAGTACTACTCTGTGTATTTGTGTTTTTTCTGTTCTGTGCCAGGTTATAATTCTTTTGTGACCTACAAGGTCAGATTTGTTTGCTGTTAATCTGTTTGTTCTGAAACCAGTTACTGACCTTGTCTGTTCTTGGAATGTTTGACTGTTCCTGCTGCTCTGTTTGGACTCAAACCTTCACTGTTCCTCTGGCTACGAGCACGCCTGCTGCTTTTGAATTATGCGCCTGGATAATGTAAATAAAACACCATTACCTGACTGTTCTGTTCGTTCTGCGCTTGAGTAATTTGTACTCAAGTCCTGACATTACAGTCTGGTCAAACAGGGACGGTTGTGGAGAGACAGGAGATTCTTACTTGGCAGTCACCAGGATCAATTTGTAAATCCTCCTGCTCTGGTTCCTTCAGCATATCCTAGAGGTTCGCACCATGATTCCTGCTGGTGCTTTGCTGATTATAGCGAGCTTAAAACCTCACCAAGTTTCAAACACCTCATCAAGATTAACTGCTGGGAGAATGAAGATAGTAATAAATAAGAACCAGGGTTATTTTAGTTAGCTAAAACCACAAAAAAATCAAATACTTTAATAAAAAAGCACTACTATAATAATGTATTAAAAGTCAGAGTATTTCAATAACACTGGCAGAGACACCATTCATGAGATTCTTTCTCCTGCCCCAGATGTAGCTCCTCTTTAATGGCTTTCTGTGCCACAAGTCAAAGTTTCAAACTCTGAATTATCTTTTTATATATGGATTTTGGTATGTAATTCTGAAGGAAGGCTGTAGGGAGGGTCAGTGCCATTGATTTTGCAGATTGTCTTTATTTGATGTTCTGTTTTTGTTTAGCAAGATATTTTCTTATTCTTTAAAAGTGACATTCTTTCCCTCTTAGGTAGTGTATTTGGTATGTATTTGGTTCCTTCCCTAATGCTATTATTATTATTAAATTCGAGATTGTATTTGATGCACTGGGATGGGAGAAGAATCTCCAACAACCCTATATAATGTAATGCAGACATACCATTAAATGTGTCAACAGTTTACAAGCCTCAGAGAAAGAGATGAAGCGAAACCTTTAACCTCGACTTTATTGGATTCACACAATGACCTCACGTTCAACATGAAGCATTTGTAGACAACGTGACTCACTAGTAGCCTGGAGTGTCCTATTCTGTTGCGAAAATTAAGATAACAGAGACAGTGAACGTACTGTATTATCCTAATATCATTCTCATCATCTTAAATAAACATTCAGAGGACGTAAACTAACATAAAAGAGAGCTAAAGTCTTCCAGAGTCGCTGGGTTTCCTCATTAACCCATGAGGACTGACACTCTTACCGGACTCTGGTAAAGGTCTGTCCTGGCGTTTTGATTCAGGAGGGCTCTCTGCCTTTCCTTCCTGTATGTTTTCACTTGCATTAGGGTCCACCGGCTCATCCTCCTTAAAGCCATTGACGTCGAGCTGCACATCACCAGGCCGGGCCAATGGCACAGGAGGGGTGTGCCTGTGCACTGATGAGGGTCTGAGGCAGTAGAACAGAGCCTGCAGGTCCTTCCTGAACTTAGAGCTCATGCCAATGTAGATAAACGGATTGTAGAAACTCGCTGACTTGGCGAAGAGGCTGGCCAGGATGCTGTTGAGTGGGGGTATTTGGTAACCCCAGGCAGACCACATGGAAATGACTGCATACGGGGACCAGGCCAACAGGAAGGCCGCACACAGAATGAGGGAGACCTGGAAAGAGAAACACAGTATGACACGTACATGAGTACATACGTTACTGTATTAGTCTTTTGGTTTTAAAGGGATAGTTCACCCAAAAATCAGCCTTACACCCTTATATCATTCCAAACCCATAAGACCTTTGTTCAGAACACAAATTAAGATATTTTTGTTGAAATCCGAGAGCTTTCTAACCCTCGATAGACGGCAAGGGAACTACCATGGTCAAACATAGTAAGGACATTGTTAAAATAGTCCATGTCACATCAGTGGTTCAACTGTAAATTTATGAAGCTACACTGAGTACGTTGTGGTACTCATGAATGGTGGCGGACTGACCCGGAACAGAAGAAATTGTTGAGTAAAGTCGTTAGTTTTGTTTTCTTTGCACACAAAAAGTATTCTCGTAGCTTCATAAAATTACGGTTGAACCACTGATGTCTCATGGACTATTTTAATGATGTCCTCCTTACTACATTGCTTTGCCTTGACCGTGGTAGTTCCCTTGGTGTCTATGCAGGGTCAGAAAGCTCTCGGATTTCATCAAAAATATCTTAATTTGTATTCTGAAGATGAACTAAGGTCTTACGGGTTTGGAACGACATGGTGGTGAGTAACTAAAGACAGAATTTTCATTTTTGGGTGAACTATCCCTTTAAGAGACTAATGGTAATTTATGGGGCGATGGATTTACCCGTGTGATGCTGCGTTCAATCTTTCTCTGCCTCTTGCTGATATCTCCTCCACGACTGGACTTGTGGCTGGAATTGACAGTTCGGATGATGGATACATACGTATAAACTATAACAAATAGTGGCACAAAGAAGTTGAAGAAGAAAATGCTGATGACGTAGAGCTTGACGGGAACAGAGTACAGTGCTTGCACCCAGTCAATTTCACACGTCCCATACCCGCGAGCTGCAGAGGGAATGAAATTCAGTGATCTCTAATTCAACTCAATTTTCAATTTCTAAAGATGGTGAATGTCTTACTTCAATCCTACCTCTGTAACTGCCCCAGCCCAGCAGCGGAGCTCCAGCCCAGAACAGAGAGCACAGCCAGACAGCAGCTATGACCAAGCAGATATTACGCTTGTTGACGTGATGAGCTGAAGGACATGGCAGAAACACTCGCATCAGCACAGTCCTCATAGTGTAATCATACTGATTTATCTAGTATTTGTGCAGCCAAGGCTAAAGAGCTTCTTAGAAAAAAGCAAAATTAACACGGTTCTAGATTTATCAAAGACTCAACTTCAGAGGATTTCAGGTCTTGGAAGAACCTGGTTCAACCATTTATTGTTCAATGAAAAACAAAACGAACAGGATTTTCCTGGTTTCCAAATCTCTTTGGGTCAGATCACCGTGTCCTACTGTAAATCATAGTGTCTTTCAAACTTTTTAATGTCAAGAACCCCCAAATTGCCTTGTGAGGAACCCCTTTTCTAAAATATAAAATTTAATCCATAAAGATCCACTTATACTGTGTGAGAAATAAACACATATGAAAAAAACTCTCACATAGAACATATATGTGACCCTGGACCACAAAACCAGTCATAAGGGTCAATTTTTTTGAAATTGAGATTTATACATCATCTAAAAGCTGAATAAATATGCTTTCAATTTATTTGTTTCCGTTGATTTCCGCCTTTAAAGTTGTCCAAATGAAGTTTTGATATATTTATGGTAGGAAATTTACAAAATATCTTTATGGAACATGATCTTTAGTTAATATCCTAATGATTTTTGGCTTAAAATAAAAGTTGATCATTTTTTACCAATACATTGTATTGTTGGGTATTGCTAGAAATATACCCCTGTGACTTATGAGTGGTTTTGTGGTCCAGGGTCACATATAATTCATATATACATTACTATATTGATTGTCTAGGTTATTGATTATTTAATCCTAAGGTAAATAATCAATAAATTAATTTAGAAAGCAAAATAAAACTAATAATATCAAATTTGCTTAACACTGTTATTCATAAATGTCTTATATATAAATGGTATTTTAAAAATAAATAGTAATATATTTTATTAATATATCACAATAAGTTAAACAATTGTTTTGTAAAATCAACTTTTTTTTTCCCAAATCAGTTTCTCTGAAACCCCCCTAGCACCCCTGTCCTAAAATTTGGTAATTATGTGGCACCCTTCCCTAAACTCTCTAAAAATAATGTATGCAGCTAATTTGTACTCCAATAGTCTGTTAGAAACCACACAAAACTTTGAAAAACTGTTGGAGGGAATAGACTTTGCATAGACTTTGTAATGTAATTACAGAGCAGCTTTCAATGCATGAGCACCTGCTCCAAATACTGGGTACCAGCTAGACAAAGGTATAATAACTTCGTAGGTTTGGCCAGGATAGAGCATACCATTCTGAGGCTGGCAACCTTTGATGTAGCGGATGACACTGATGGCTGTCAGTGTGTTGATGCTGATGAGTCCGAAGAGCAGGATTAGGAATCCGTCCACCTGGCCAAGACACAACATCTTATACACTGCAAGCAGGTCTGGCATTCTCTGCAAACCTGAGGCAGTAATCACTCTGACTTGTCTCATCACCCACTAACCAGGCCCTGGGGAACAAGCCAGCAAGATTAGGGGATAAAAGGACACATGCCCGTGTACTTGGAACGACTACAAATAAATCATCTCTTCAGCCCCTCCCGCCTCATATCACCACCTGCCAGACTGCAAAGGGAACACAGTGATGGACCTCTCACACCAGATACTGCGTCATGTTCTCTAAGAGCATTCAGAGAACTAAAAGGAATCATGCTTAAAGGCACTTGATCATTTGAACTTTGTAACTGAATTATTAATATTCTTTTACCACTTGCTCACCCTCATGTGGTTGTAAACCTGTATGACTTTCCTCAGTGGACCATAAAAGTATATATTTCATTCATACAAAGTTTTTATTCATACAATGATACCTAATGGTGTTCAAAACGAATCTGACCCCTTTCATTTCCATTGTACATACAAAAAAGCCTGAAACATTTTTCAGAATATCTTCTTTTGTGTTCCACAATAGAAAGTAAGTCATGCAGGTTTTAGGTGGCATATCATCATCTTACCTTGCAAGTCCAAAACTTCTTTATAAGATAGCCTTGATCCCTGAGAACATCAAAAACTTCAAGGATTCCTCGAGAATACCCAAAAATAGCAATGCTGGCATCAGAAATGGCAAGGTTGAGAGTCAAGAAATCCTGTGGTTCCAGAGACTTTCTTTGCTTGGTTAAAAGTAATATTACAACCCCATTTCCAATCCAAGAAAGCCATCCTATCAAAAAATTAAATAAATAAAATTCACTGATTCTTTCTCATGACATCTTTCAATGTAGCGAAACTCAAGAAAATAAATGAATAAAAAAAAAAAAAATATATCACAGTAACGTACAGAGAATTCAATGCAGTTACACCAGACTAATTACCTAGTATCACCAAATAGACACCAATAGCCGTTTCTCCTCCATTCGACACTCGGTAGACTGTGACATTTGAGCGAAGAACACTGTGGATGTCCATCTTCAATGAAAATCTTTAGGTTGAACTCATATCAGGGTAACAGAGCACCAGTGTTGATCGAGACTAGGTGTAATCTCCTTATCTTGTTAAAGACTTTAGAGACTGAGACTTTTGGGACAGTTCTCGTCAGTCAGCAAACCACTTAAGGCATTTATCTCTGCTGTTGAACTCACCCGACGTCAGTAAGCCCGTGATGAGGCATGTCTAAATCTATGCTGATGACCCACTCAAAGTAGACTCAGAAAGAACACAAAATGCAACTGGTGCGTAAGACTTTATTGACGGGAACCTTTAGTATTGAATTAAATAGAATAGGAAAACAGTATAAAGTACATGGAATATGAGTGATTCTGAAGTTAGAGGGGTTTTAATGGAGTACAACAGAAGAGATCTTGATTCCAGTTTTGAGAAGGGTGGATAACTGGAGTTCAACGCTCCTCCTATTTCTGACCAAGCTGGGAGAGCTGTGGAGAAATTAATGGGTTTAGCATTAACCGCTCTGAAACTCCATAATCACATCAACATTTAAACAAAAGCAGGATTACTACTGAATAATTGTTCGGCAAACACTCAGTGTCGTAAGTTCATGACCACAGCAAGAATTGGGAGAAGTAAGACACACTCCCCTCTTTTTCACTCAGAGCAAAGGGGTAAAAGTATATTAACAAGAAATTGATGTGGAACAAAAAAACTAGGCAAAATGTTTAAAAAATATTTACAGAGGGAAAGGCACGTTATGACTTGGTGTCAACTTTGTTGAGACAAAGTACAACATGGAATGCTTTTTGCTGCTTGAAGCAAATCTAAGACACTCAAAGCAGTGTCGTTCCCTTCAACTCAACGATAATCAGTTGGGTTTTAAAGCAATGGATTGTGAAGCATCTGATTTTTCACTAAATTCTGTCATTGTATATGAAAACATGTAAATGAATTTGTATTTTTATCTGGTAACTGACATTTTAAACGTTGCATTTAAAAGTCCTGTTTTTATGAAATGCACTTCAGTAACTTTTATGCAGTAAGTGAAGTGATCATACCTGTTTCATGAACTGGGCTGCATTGAAAAGCTCACTACAGCCATAAAGAACCCGCTTCCCTTGCCTGGCCTGTAGAGAAGGAAATCATTACACTCATAAGCAAACCAAGTTCTTGTGGCATATTTTACATGTCAAAATGTGTGCAACCATACCTTTGTGTAGTCAACAAGATTTTGATACTCTATGTAATTGCCCCCACCAACGACAAAGACAATGGCCTGTGAAATGATAAACAGCTGTTCAAGCACAATAATGTGTGAATTTCAATGCAAGCTGTACAAACACTCTGTACTAAATAAAACCCTGTAATATTTCACAGGCTGACTCAAATGGCCGTCCTAGAGTCATGAGCTCAGACTCTCTGGGGGCTTCCAGCTCACTCTGTCAGCAGCAAGACCTAATCTCCACTAGGAACAGAAGGCTATCTGTGCCCTAGATTAACCCTGCCAGGTTACAGTGTATGGGCGCCAAAGTGCGAAGATAACGTATCAACATCCACACGGTACAAAATCACAACCATCAGATATCGGCTTTTTATACTCACATCTTGAAAGGGGTTCTTGTTCCTTGGAATGGAGCTGAGGGAGTTAAAAAGTTAGGATTAATTCATCATCACCAGCAGAGCGAAAATAGCCAATAGTTGTAGAAAGAAAAAAAAAAAAAAAAACACAGATCTTCTTATATTCTAAATATTTTCAGTGGAAAGTTACAGCTTTGGCAAGGATGTGCAGATCTGTTATTTACCTAACTTCAATACTGCCTTATGTGTATGTAATAAAGACACAAGTGATTTCGAATTCCTCCATGGACCAAATGCCTTTAACATAATATTTGAATACAGTGGGACCAAGTCAAACACTGAGATGTATCATTGGAAAATATAAGGAGCCTAGTCTTCGTCTTCGGTGTCCTACCTCTCGCTTCCGCGAAGCATCTTGGGATCGAAGTATCTGTAGTCATCCGTCTCCTACAAAAATCACAACACATAACATTACGGATTACAGAGCGCGTAAGTAAATTAAGGATGAAATAACATTCAGTGCACCCTCCCCACATCACCATCTCCTAAAAACCACCTCATCTATCTACATTAAACGCTTATCAAGATCAAATGCTTCCCAGCAACCATTTGTCTGAGAAGGTTCAAGAAGCCTCAAACAGTAAAATGTCCTCCAGTTTGACTAAATCGCTCTGCTTTGAAGAGTCTCGACACAAATTGAGGAGAGCTGTCTCTGAGGCCAATGGCCTCCTACTTCCTCATCCTCCATATCGGATGGGCCAAGCCTGTCTCTTCCCCCACAGGACCTCAGTCAGCCCAGCCTGGCAGGCCTGGCGCACTGGCGCATACTTCATTCTGGGAAGAAATACTTTGCCGTCAACTCACAGAAAGAAGAGCCTCGCTGCACTTCCAAATGGTAAAACGCTCCAGATTTTCTTGCTATCGGTTTACCCTTGTCGGGTAGCGAAGCTCAATATTAATAGAGAGTTCAATTCAAGTTTATGGGCAACGAAGGGGAAGCATTTCCAGTCGGTAAAGGGATACGGCAATCTGTCCACCCCAGCTTTTGAGAGCGAGAAGATCAGAGGGACCCTGAGGGTGCTTCAGAAGGAAATAAGGTCTTTATGTCGAAGAACGAGACGGGGAAGCTAAAAGGCCGCTGTTACACAAACGAATGATTGCAAGGGCTAATATGTCAGCTAGCTGTCTCCACTACAGCACTTTATATTTAAAACACATTGGGACAGTTCTTGGAAGGGTGCTTGGGGAGAATACAAGACGTCTAAATAGAAAGGAGTCCTAGAAGTCATATTACGAGGGCGCTGTCAAAGATTTGCCACATCATCTCTTCTGTGGTAATTCCACATTTAGAAAACATCAGCATCAATCATTCCCCACGCACCGTCCCAGCAGTTAGCTGATTTCAAAGCATCGGGAGAAATTTTCAAAGCAGAGTTTTCCTTCAAGGCTATCCAATGATAACTTGACAACAGCCAGTGTGTTCAAATACCTGATGCTTCATATACAGACGTTTTGCAGACAATGAGATCCTCGAGTGTAGCAGAAAACAATTCCATTATCGATGAAATAGCTTCAGCTGCTGTAGAGACGTCCCCTAGTGCTGCTCACATGAGGGGTTTGCACCTTTGTTTCCCGACCGCCTCACAAAGGTGAAAAGCCCAAATGGACTGCTTCCAAATCCCTCAACCCTAGAAACTTAATACATTGTGCTTCGGGTTCACTCACTAGAAACCCTCTCCCTCTCTCTCCACAGGTGTTCCCCTGGCTGAGACAGTCGCATTAACCGTGCAGCTCAGATTGCCTGGATCTCAGCACACTCAAAGTGCCCCTTCAGTGCCTCATTCAGGGCGAATTCAGTGTCTCATAGCGCTGCAGTGTCATACGCATTAATCCGCACTGGGAGGTAAAGCAGTCAGCCTTGGCAATACAGAATCTTGTGTGCACACTGGACACAAATACACTATCTTTTTAGATTTAGACTTTTAGCTAACAATCAAAATTCTTCTTTATTAGAGTTTCATAAAGATATATCAGCAAAACATGTTTAATATTTGTGCTTATGAGGGAGATGATGAAAGGATGTAATGAAAGGGAGAAACAGACAAGGACGCTCACCGGGTTTGACTTCATTTCCATCAAGTTGTCCAAGATGCGAGTAACCGGCAAGTTCTATGAGAGAAACAATTGAGAGTCATAATAAACCCCAAAAAAGTACCAGATGCTTTTGATCAAAAGAAATTTAGAAATAAAGAACATCACAATCAGTTTATCAAACAAAAACCAGAAGTACCACAAAATAAAATATGACTAGTAGAGAAGTCGGAGCAGGAGTAAAAAACAGAAGAGTTTGCCAAGGATTTGGAAAATGCTGCTCGCTCACTGACCATTAACACATCACCTTTATTTCCCCAAAATTAATTTTTTATTTGTTAAGGAACTTTTTTTTTGGTAGTGTATCCAATCTTACATTTCAAAAGTTGCTGCAATGATGCCTGAGTGCACGTCATTTTGATGTTTCTTAGGTGTTCAGTGTGTTTTTATAGTGCTGTCCTGGTTTTTAAGCCGAAAGTATACTTTGTTTTTTTAAGCATATGTTGCTAGGGTATGTGGAACAACAGCAACAAACTACTTGAGACTGCAACAACAGACACCCATGTTGATAAATGCTGGTGTGAAGGGATAAGAGATACCTGCAACTCCACTTTAAAGTACAAAGACATTTCAGTCGGCCATAACTTCAGAAGAGAAACAATGCAGACACTAGACGATGAAGGATAAAACTTTCTAGTGCACATGTGTAGAGTGCCTGTGTTCACAGACACTATTATATGGAGTGTACTTTGAAAGGCTATGTGCACAGCTGTATGCATTGCATACAATAAAAGTTTACGTTGAAACTGAAGTATAATTTGATATGGGTGTTTTTTTTAGTACACTGCAATTGCTAGGGTGTTCTTTTTGGTATTTTTAGCACATTGCTCCTTGGTTTCTTAGGTGATTTTAGCTCATTGGTATGTGGCTGTCTGGGCATTTTTAACGTATTTCTTACTATGCTGCTTAAATGGGCTGGATATTTTTTCACATTAATATGCAGTTGCTGCAGTGTTCTGGGTGGTTGCTTACTAAGTAAAAAGAGCCCAGCATTTGTGATATTCTGGTCCTTAGATACAGCCTAAGTAAATACTTACATGCTGCTTCAGGACCAGATTTTTCACCCCCTCCATCACAAATTGGGAGCCAGAGTTCATCACCCTTGAGAACAGTCTGAAAAATGACAGGTCATTGCATTTAAAACACATATGGCATCAACAAAAGGATTCATATTTTGAGAATGAAATTTGTCATAGCTTCATACCCCATTGGTTTCACTCCACTGCTCCCGTAATTGGCTGGTGTTGCAGCCATCTTGGTGAAAGCTCTGGAAAAGAGGTTATAATAGTTGCAGCACTACTGTTCTCATCTTTCAACTAAATTTAATGTAGTAACTAGGCAAACGTGACAGTGTGTTATGGTGTGTTTGTTCACAATGGCCAGAACTTACTTCCACTGCTTAATGTAGTTAAGTGAGGATAAGTCACAGCCTGCATCAACCAAGGCTTTCTTGTACTGTTCAAGATCAGCCTGAAAAGAACAAAATGTCTTTATTTTTTTAAGAGAACAGTTTAAGAGGATCTGTTTTTATAGAATGAAGGATGACTTATAGCTCACAAGCCATAAGCATTCATCAGGGTAAGGAGAAATTCTAGTTCCTGTTAGAGACAGAGTCGTCTATAGTATACCACATGAGTGAGAGGGCTGTTTTCATGTCACCAACCTCATTACAGCCTCAGAAAACAAACAACAAAATGACTGTTTTTGGAGTTTAAGCAAACGCTAAGCCAACAATAACCTACGCTGGTTCAGGAGGACACAGATGAAAGAAAGGATAACCAAAAGACGTGGGAAAAATAGTTCAAACTCTGAGCACACTATTCTTTTTTGGAAAGTCAAAGCTTTTACAGCCTGCACTGATAAACATAGAGAATGACAGTTTTCGCCCACAGCACAGGCCAGTGCTCTTTCTCTAGGGTTGAAATGTGGTCACTTGGACATTGTCCATCCCAGCTTGGTCCCACGGGTACGTCTCTTCGGAAGTGTACACAAGAACTCAAAAATGTCATTTGTATGGCCGTTTAAGTGACATCCCACAAAAGAGATCTTGCCATGAGCTGAACAATCCTGCTTTATCAAGGTACAAGAGTAATAACACTTGGCCGTGGCATCAAAGGGTGTCAGTGTTCCTCAAATCTGCGCTGCATGTGTCCCAAAGAACAACAAGGCTTTTGAAGACAGAGTCTGAAAATCCAGTTTAAGAACCCGGGCCGAGCTTCATAGGGAATGGACAGAATGTTTTTGGCTCCATGTGTCGCCAAACAATGAAATCCATGCATTTGGCACTGATTATAATAAATTGTGGTATTACCGAAAGCGCTCAACAGGGTAGCCCACCACAGTCAACCTCAAATCTACATTTTAGGATTATTTATCTAGGACTCTTAAAGTAATTTTCTGTGTTTGGTACAAGTTAAGCTCAGTCGATAGCAGTCAGGGCATAATGTTGATTACCACAAAAATTCATTTCCATTTGTCCAGGCTTTTTTTTAAGAAGGAAAAATATGGGTTAAAGCGGTGTTTCACTAGTACAGCCACAAGACGACGTACAACTTAGCTTTTCTGTGCAAAGTTACATCCAATGTCATCTGCTTCAACATTACGCCACTGTAGAAATTACAGCTCAAATAATACAGATGTTTTAACAGAACAGTTAATGCAAGTGCTTTTAAAAAAATAGTAAGATTCACACTTTAAATCCCCCTGAAAATTGGCCCCAATGACTATCATTGTAAGTCACAATAACCTTGATTTTTGTTGTTTTTCAAGAAAACAACGGACAAGTTTTTTGGGTGGTAATCAATATTATGCCACAAATGTTGTTACTAAACTTGCACTGAAACCAGACTGTTCCTTTAAGGTTGCTATGATCTGAAGTTTCTTACAGGATATAGCTGACCATGATAACTATTTATAGTATACTCTTTGTTCGTGACCATGGTGTGGGGCCTTACCTCAGATGGGGGCTGCTGGGAAGTGATGTAGTAGATCAGAAACAGCCTCATCTTATCTTCTGCTGTTCCAGCTATCAAGAAGAACAACATTTATACAATCATCATGCAAATGCATACAGTTACTTTAAATTCTGGAACAACTAGATTTTGTTAGTGTGTGTTTTTTGTCCTCGTTATTGCTGAAACATGATCAGGAAAATCAAACACTGTACTCGTCGGAACAATAAAGCACTGTAACAGTTGAAAAATAACTGATCATTATCATTATAGTTAGTGGCCATTCCTGTGTACTCATAAGAAACCCATGAACCTACAGAGGACCCTGTGGAGATCAAGAAACTATGTCCTCTTGAAACCTCACAATGCTGGCAGGAGAGAAAACAAATCTCATGCTGTGGTAGCATCACAAAGAGCCTTTAAAGCAGACCGCTTCCCCCTAGGGATGTGATGTATTTCAGTCCACGAAGCTGGAAAAATGACTGGATGAGGACGAGGGGTGGGCTAGGCTCTCATTAGGGGAAGGGGGTATGAGTTACTCATTCAATTAGTTTCGTTTGATCTCTCAGGATGGGGCTGTTCTTGGTAAAACAAAATTTTACGACAGTAAGGCAGTATGCCATGATTTGAGGGATATAGTGGTGTTTGGATTACGGTCAAGCTCAAAGAGCAGCTGACGAGTCAAGGCTTATTAAAGCAATAAGCCACTTGAGGCCAAGCGGTACAGAGATTTTACCAAAATTACGGGGTGTTGTCAGGCAGAATGTGTAGATTACCATGGTTGCCAAGCCACAAATTAATCAAAGATCCTATTATTGTCATCATCAATATTATTTCTATTGCCTAGCATTATTATTATTGGTTTGTAGCATCTTGTGCTGGTAGCATAAAATTCAAATGATGTGAAGTCACGGATGTGCATATTTTGGCTATTTTACAGTTGCTTCTAACAGGGCTCATCCAATGATCAGATGGTAAAGTACCAGCAGGTTATTTATTTGCACTTCAGTTTTTTTTTTTTCTAATCTGTGGGCTTTGTATAAAAGATCAGGGTATTATATAAAAGATAAAAGACTAATCTAGGGCTGCACGATTTAGGGGGGAAAAAATAATTTGAACCACTATTTTTCATATAAAAATTGCAATTTCTATTCAAAATGCAGTTTGTAAAATAAATAAATAAATAAATAAATAAATAAATAAATAACTATAAAAAATAATAGTAATAATTATTACTAAATAACTTCTTAAATAAAACACTAATATCTCAATGTAAAATAATAAAATGTAATATTTAAGAAAATTAATAAAAACTGTAAAATTACAATACTGATTTTTTTTATTTTTATTTATTCCTCTTCCAACGATCAAACCATCATGATTTTATTTTAGAAAGAAGCCCTTTAAACTTATCTGTTTATAAGTGCTTCTTATTACAAGCTTGGGAAGATAATTAGTGCATTGTTGCATTCCCAAATGCACATTAATAAGTGACCCAAACTCAGAGATGAGTTCTTGTGGAGCAGCATTTACTACCAGCCGAGCTCCTTTGATTTGATTTGATTCAATCTTGATTTTATTTTGATTAATTGTGCAGCCTTACTGTAATCCTTACCTGCATGAGAATAAACAGACAAGAAAAGGTAAAAATTACTGACGCAAAAAAAAAAAAAAAAAAAAAAAAAAAATCACTGAAAAAATACTGACCTGGCCAATTAAGACAGGATTAAAAACAAAAAGAAGTTTTGGTAATCATTGCATTACCACCTCCCCGTAAAAAATAATTCTTTCCAAAAAGGCCTTACAGATGAATGTTTAACACAATGAAGACTCACCATCAGGATCACTGATAATGTCCAGCAGGGATTTATCAAGTGTGGATTTGCTCATGAGTTTCTCCTCATACTCGAAGTACACATCAAGCTTACGGCTCTAAAGACAGAAAGGGAAATTTAGAAGAGAAATATGCTGCTGAACCTCACAGAAATAATACAATGTGCTGAGAAGATGTAACCCAAGAGATGAAAAACATTTTTCTCATGGAGCACTGACCTTGATGTGGTCCAAAACTGCTGTGGCAACGTTGGTGTGGAGGTCAATCAGTCTCTTCTTTTCCAGGAGCTCAGGAAGAGAACTGTTTAGAGAGAGGAGCAGGTTGTTATCCTACTCTATATGTGTAGGGTCAGGCAGGGGTACAGCGGTAGGTACAATGACTAATTCATATGTAAAACAGCTCTTCTGCATTATGAGACAATTACTGGATGAATTTAGACTATATCAGGATATATTTCATACACATAATTGAATAAAACTTAATTTCGGATGGGAGGTTCACTTTTTTTTTTTTTATGGGACAGATCAACAAATCACCTGCTATTGTCCACCAAGAAAATCCACGTCTTTGAGATAATATATTTAAATATTTTAAATTTTGTAATATATTATAATTATATTAAAAATGATTACGCTTTTAAATTAGATTTCTGGAATTAATTTATTTTAAAAATATCCATCATTTTTAATGTGCATGTAGATAAATAAGTTCAATTCATCATATTGTCCCTTCACACAAAAATACATTTTTACGAAGAACTTCTTACCTGACGGCTGAGGTAAGTTTGGCAGTGTTATCTGACAACATACTAATAGCTCCGTCATCTTCCCCTTCTAAGCCCTTTTGAGGAAAACCACATTTGTCTGTTAACTAGCATGCAACAATTCCATCATGTACAATTTAGCATCAGCCTTATTAACCTACCATGATACTCTTAAGGCGTTTAACCTCATCCTCTTGGGCTCGATATGTATCTAGTTCCTCCTGCACGGCTTCTGCAACCTCAGGAAATGGACTGAAACGGTGAACAGAAATGAATTAAATGCTTTCCCTGCTGAAGAGGCTAAAAATAAATGGCATTAAGCTGTTGTAAATAAATTTGTATAAACTGCTGGATACAGTCTTGAAAGCAGGAATGAAGCTAAAACATTTTCAAAACACAGAACTGATATTTTGCAAAAAATAGCAGTAATATAAAATACCATTAGCAAACGTTCTTAAATATTAACAAACACTGTGACATCTGACAAACAATTTGACTGAATTAAGACAACTAGGGATGATTTCCTATCAAACATACACATGCTTGAAAATACAGCTGGTTTATTAAATGTCCTTAAAGGGATAGTTCACACAAAAATTAACCATTTTGGACCCACTGACTTCCATTGTATGGACAAACAAACAAAACATATTTTGTGTTTCACAGAAAAATGAAAGTCATTAAAGTTTGGAACAATACAACGGCGAGTAAATGACATCAAGATGTTAATTTTTGGGTGAACTATCCCTTTAATCAAAACTAGGACAGAATAAGGTCTTTGGATAGCAACATCAGACATATTAATTTACATCAGACATAATAATTACACAGTCATCCGCTCAAAAGATTTCAACTCAGAATACTAGAAGTAAAAAAAACACCTATAAACATTTGTTAATGCGCAACAACGATCTCCATTTGGATACATGAGTTTTACCAACAGTAGATGTTTACCTTCCTTTGTGTTTTTGCCAAAATTTGTCAGCACCAGTCAGATCATAGCTCTTCTTGTTTTTCTTTTTTGGTCGTGCTCCAGCTGGGCTGGCCTCTGACCCTTGAGACTCCTCCACACTAACCCGGTTCAAGTGGAAGTCCTGATATAAGGGATATAACAGTTAGGCAAGAAAACAGAACTAAATCAAAACACAATACAGGACCTAAAATAACATATATGCCAGCTTTTACTAATACATAATAAAATCCCTCAGAGTATAGCTGCCATACAGGGAACTTAGACGATATTGAGGCAGAAGCATTTTTGGGACGGTGGAAAAAGATAATGATAAAGATTAATGATCACTGGCACAAAAAACAACCCAGCACGTACATTCCACATTTCATGAAACCTTTTTGTCATCTATGTGATAACTGCAATAGCTTCATTTTTCCATATGCTGCAACTTAGAACGGTTTGCACTTTCCATTTTGGGAAATAAATTACATTAATACTAGTAGAAAAAAGGAGAAATGAATTAGTTGTGGATCATGCAAGTTTATTTTAGGTTCTGCTCACCAGCACATCATGAATGAGAGCCTGATACGTCCATGTGTGGTGGAGAGGAGTCGCTAGATCCAGGTTACGATCGGCAAGAACAAACAGTGGCCTCTGAAAACTGTGGGAGTGGTGGAGAGAAAGAAGGGATATTTTTATGGCCCGATACTAAAACATTTCTCTACATTCTAGATCTTTCTTAAAGTGTCACAGTATAGGACTATCTACTTATCTGTCTATCTATCTATCTATCTATATATCTAATCTGTCTCACTGTTCACCCATCTATCAATCTCTCCATCCATCTGTAGGGATTTGTGTCTTGGATTAGGTGTTTACAATAATATTAAAATAAAAGATTTAAAGCTTAAACAAATATGCATATTCTCTTAAAATCAGTTGTATGGAGGTGTGTGAGACTGTGAGTGTGTTTTTGCTCCACCTGAACTGGCCAGTGCCCATGGTGTCTCCGGTGAACAGGCTGTTACGAGCGTCTCGCAGATTCTCTCTCAGTTTCTTGTCAAGTTTCTGAGAAAAAAAAAAAAAGTTAAATCAACATTACTAATACTCCAGTAGAAAAGAGTTGTACAAAATGTATAAAATAAATTAATCCAATAAACTGAGCGACCGGTGTTAATTTTGTCTTATATTACAGTGAGACATTCCTTTGCTGAAACTAATCATCTAAAAGCTCGGCACTGAAAGTGAGCCGAGGTTGGATTGAATCCCACATACGAACAAAGAGGAATTTTGTACCATCAGTGAAACTGAATTAAGCTACAGTATCAGTTTGCACATTGTGCACAGACTATGAAATGTACAAATGCACCGTAATGCAGAGATTAGTGTAGGAGCTGAGGTGATAATCAACTGACCAAAGCCATTCTATAACACTCTATTCTAGAATTCATAAACTGATTTTTACTGAATAGAAGATAAAGGTGTCTCAGACTGGTCATAAAGCAAGTATCAGAGGAACATTAAAAAACAGAGCAGTGAGTCTCTTACCACGGCTACCATTTCGGCAGCATTCCCTCTTGGACATCGGATTATTGGGACAGCACCTATGATAACAGGAAAGCTCACTGTACTGCCAATAGGAGGGTGCATTAAATATCTGCTCACAAGCTCCCAAGACACACAAAATCACATTTCAAAAACAACAATACAGATTTGATCATTGCACTTAATGTGAATTGTGACGTTTCTGTCATATACAATTCTAGCAGTCATGTAGTAAGTAAAAGAAAAGAAAAAAGAAAGAGACATAACAGACGTAAACGTAAACAGACGTAACTTAAATATTCAAAGCATTATCTAAATATTTTTGCCCTTTGAGCACTATACAAAACAATATTAGGAAGGTTCTGCCACCCAGTGGCTCTTCATGACAGTTGAGAGTTAAACTAATGGTTGTAATGTGACAATTATTATAAAAAAAACCTGCTATTTAATTTTGATTAAATATCAAGTCTTCGTCAACCTATAATTTTCAGTTACTTCATGTACCATGAAAGAACGTGGTAGATTTATTAGATTTTAGGTGGATTAAAAAGCAGTGAACATCTCCATATGAGGAATGGATTGTGTCTTAGCACAATCTTGCAGTAAGTATTTTCCAGTTTTGTGCTAAAGCATCTTTATAGATGAATAAGGTTTTCTGAATGTTAAATGGCAGCTTAATATATAAACAACTATAAGTAAACCATTTGCTGTTTGATTCCCTTGAAGAGTGTAATCAACACTGTGGCTTTGATGGGAATACCTGTTTGGCCAAACAATGGAAGACAGAGTGAGTGATTGGGAATCTTGTTTGAAATCATCAATCATTAATTCTGCTATTTCATTTGGTGCTGATAGAGGCACAGAAATATATAAAAATAAATGTTTCTAACTCGTAAGTCATTGCACATTACTGCTGTAAGCTTGTGTTCAGTAAGACTTTTTAAAAATAAATTAATACCTTAATTCAGCAATTATGCAATAAATTGTCTAAGATGAAAGTAAAAACATCTTACAAAAGATCTCTATTTCAAACAAACTCTGTACTTTTTAAGCTTCTATGTGTTAAGCAACTGTTTTCAGCACTGATAAAAATTAGAAATGCTTCTCACAATAAGCATATTAGAATGATTTCTGAACTGATTTCCTCAGTGTGACACTGAAGACTGGAGTAATGGCTGTTGAAAACTAGTTTGCAATACAGGAAAATGTTACATTTTAAAATATATTAAAATTGTAATAATATTTTACAATATTACTATATTTTTAAACAAATAAATGCAGCCTTGGTGAGCATAAGTCACTTCTTTTTAAAAACCTTTTAAAAAAATCTTTTGAACAGCAGTGTATATGCATGGAAGGATTAAAACTCATTATTTACCAAGAGTGACAAAAAAGCAGAAGAGACTATCCACTATTGTGTCCATTATGGCCTCCATGTCTGTGTCCATGATATCTGGTTTATTGATTGCTGAGGGCACAGAACAGTAGTAGCATTAATAACATTCAGATTACAAATGAAACTAATACTTCAAGCCATTCTAGCAGCTTACCATGGTAGGAGATGTGTTCTTTGTTTTGGTTGCAGAGAATGAACATATCATCTTCAAGTGTGATGAAGTTCAGATACTGATCAAATACCTGAAGAGGAACAGAACAGTCTAATATTTGAACTGTATAATAAATACGAGAAGTATGTTATTTGCTTTTCTTCAGGAATTCACAGAGCTTGTCTGTTGTGCAAAAACAAGATTTTTTAATTTAAAAATTTATAACATTCATAATGAACAAATGTGTTTGACTTACTTTGGTCACCAGGTTTACAGCATTAGCTGCTAGAGCAGCACTTGCTATGTCCTCCAACTTGCTTCTGGAGATTGCAGAGATGAAGTTCAAATAGTAGGACTCGTATAGTTGGTTTCGGAGATCCTGTGATAGTGAAAATAACTATTAGTTTTAAAACAGTGTGATCTTTACAAACAGTCATGGAACGGGACCGACGAAAAGACTGACTCAGTTATTTAGTGAAAATATTTACTTGACATATCCTGTCAATGTTCTCCTCTGTGGGCATTACAAAGTAAATGGCAGGAACATCTGGAATGGGGTCGCGATCTGAGTGCAACAAGCTAGAGAAAACAAACAAAAAGCAAACAATCATTCAAATCAAATGGTTTTTTTTTTTTTTTTTAAGAAACAAAATCTTAGAGATCCTTACAGGTGCAGAGTGATGCCCATGTCCCGTAACTCTTTCACAGACAGCAGGGGAGATATAATGTCTTGGCCAAAGCGATCGTAAATAAGAACCTAACAAGAATAACAAAGGGTAAATGTTTATGCAAATTATAACTATAAAAGACACATTTAAAAATGAAAAAACAACTGATAGTGGAAGGGGAAACCCCTAGGTGTGTGTTGAGCACCCTTACCTTCCATACCGGCTCAACTGTTGTGTTTTTCAAAGGTGGGGCATTGAAGTTAAGCATTCGCTTCAGAGCAGCTGAGAACAGAAACATCATAGAAATATAATACATCAACATTTTAAATCACTACTGAAAATCATTTATCATCTTATTGACTATTTTACTTGATTGTGTTTCAAAAGACTTGCGTGTGTGCATAAAAATCATTTTAGTAAAAAATAAATAAAATCACTGAAGCCTACATGCGAGGGCAGGATTTGACCAGAAAAACTCTTTTTTTTATTATTTATTTTAAAATTATGTATTTTATATAATACAAACACACTATCTATTTTAATCAACAAATCATATATTTCCCATTCATAAAGACGAATATGATTTTTTAGTTGCACAGAAAGTGTCAATATCTATTAATGACCATGTCAGCCACAGAAAAAAATAAAATAAGTTGAGCATAAAACAGTATCCACGTAACATAAGGATCATGACTGTTTTGTACCACTAAATAATAAGTATAATAGTTTTCGTTAAGTGACTTCAGCTAGCATGTCAATTCATATCGTGGTTTCCTTATGACAGGTCTCTGTAATGTTGATAGCCGTATATTTAATTAACGAGATGGTTAGCTATATGTAGTTATCAAAACCACAAGTGCTTCTTAATGTAGTCAAGCAGGTTAATCGTCCATTTGTCTGATGTTAACTAGCTGCTAGATGAACAACACGGTTAGCATCCTCAGCTACACTGACAGGATTGTGCAATTTCAGCTGTTATGCATTCGGTATTATTGTATGTATTTGAAATAAAAACGTTTTAAAAACCGCGTGAAAATCATTAATGTCAGTTATATTAACAGTACCGAGAGTTTCGATATAAATTCAAACTTATGAACAAACCTGTCTGTTTTTCCCGGATGGAGGCCGCCATCTTTACTGTTTATGCAGTGACGACTGTGAGGGTGACGTGGCAGCCGGCGAAGCGTCTGCGTACATGAACGCGCACGCTGACACAGACGACCACCGACGTACAGAGCTCGCTGGGGTGCACACTATCTGTCTGGGCTTTTCGGTTTGGTCCTGCCAGATTTACAGTGATTGATTCAAAGTTATAAGATGCATCAGTTTGATTATCTTTATGGCAGTGGTTCTCAACCAGGGACCGGGGCCACTAGGTGTCCTTCCTGAATTTTTAAGGGGGTCTTAAAATAATTTACATTTAGCAGACGCTTTTTTTTTTTTTTCTAAATTTCTATTTTATATTAATATTTATATTTTAATTCTAATTTCAAATTTGTGATTTTTAGACCCGTCATATGGACCTTTTTTATGTATGACTTTGAAAATGCATTGTAAAACTATTCATTATGACATTTCTAAATGATGCAAGAAGTGAAATAAACCACAAACTATAGAAGTTTTTTTTTTTTCCCCAAAAATTGAGATTATTCCACAGTTTTGTCCTTTTTTACCACAACCAACAATTTTGGCCCAATAAAGTTTCTTCAGACTTGTTCAGCAGTATTAAACACTGAGGGTAACGGAAAAGTAAAAAGTTTAATAAATTATGACAGATATGAAGCAAGCAAACTATCATACACTTTCAAGCTACTTCAGGAGAAATGAAACATTATACAAGGACAAAAGCATACCAGCTTGTGTATGATACTAACATTGGTCTCTGGCACAAAACAGTGAGATAATTCAACTCAGTAACTACTGATTCATATGCAGTGGCAGCAGTTAGCCAATGTGTGGCAAAAAGGGGGCAATTGCACCATCTTGTGGCTACCAAAAAATTACAACCTGTTGTTATTGTGAACTGTTTTTCTACTACTACTACAAAAAAAAAAAAAAAAAAAAATCACATCAATTCAAATCATATCAAATACCTATTACTGCTGAATACCTATGCTGTTCCACAGAACACTAAATAGTTTAAACTTTGGTTACGATACTAGCTATTACCTGTGAACTTCTGAACTGTGCAACTAAACTGTGCACTTCTGAACTGTGCAACTAAACTTACAAGAAAAAACTTTTTTTTTTTTTTTTAAAACACAGAACAGTCTAATAACGTCTAAGACTGTGTTACAACACGTATGGAACAAAGCAAAGCTGTTAAAATGTCTCTCTTTTCTGTCGAGGGACTCCAATTTACTGATAACTGAGGATTTAGCAACACCTGGGTTACTGATAAATAAAGTGAGGAGCAACCTATGATTAAGTAATGCTAACGTGAGTTAGGTTGAAAAATATTGTTTATAATACTCGATAACCCCAATAAATAGACTTTAGTACCATTGTATATCATTAGGTAAATCTACGCTGTGAATGTACTGAAATATCCAGTCAGGAGAAGAGTTTTTTAAATGCCCTGCATAACTGAGAACTGACACACTGTGTAATCCAAGTGTTTCTTGAAGAGCTCATATGAGGGTAGTATTGGCAGAATGAGATGATTGGCATCACAGTGGCTCTGAGGAAAGGCACACGAGGGGTCTGGTGAGCTGAAGAATGAAATAGACGGAGTGGGATGGAATCCAATGGATGGAACCAAATCTGTAGCAGTGGCGAATGTTAGGAGGTCCTCAAGTGATGCTGCACACCGACCCTCTGAAACACAAGGAAAGGGTTAAGATCATGCAAATAACAGCTTATTTTTCTAACATATCTTAATATATCATTTTATTATCCTAAATTTTAAATATGCACAAGAATCTAAATTGTACTGAAACAATATGAATTCTGTAGCGAACATACCTTCACACTCATGCAGATACTTTTCCCAAAAGTTTACTGTTGTGTTCTCTTTTTCTTGTTGCTCTTTTTCTTCTGAAAACCGGACTGTAAAGAGCTCCATGACAGATTTGGCCGTCAGCCTTTCCACAGGCCCACAGAAGACTGAATGGAAAGCCTCTGTACACATCTGAACCTGCTCAAACAGTCCTAGTGTCCTCAAACCTTCACGAAATCTGACAAAGGCAATATGAACTTGAATGAGCATTTACTTACAGTGAGACGTGTATACACTACTATTCAAAAGTTTTTTTTAGAAAGATTTAAAAAAAAAAAAAAATACTTTATTTCAGCTGCTATGATCATAAGTTGTAATTGATCATATTTGTAGCAATAGCCAACAATACATTGTATAGGTCAAAATGATCGATCTTTCTTTTATGCCCAAAATCATTTGGATATTAGGTAAAGATACCGTAAATAAAACTTAGTTTTTGATTAGTAATATGCATTCCTAAGGACTTCATTTGGACAACTTCAAAGGCCATTTTCTCAATATTTAGATTTTTTTTTTTTTTTTGCACCCTGAGATTCCAAATTTTCAAATAGTTGTATCTTGAACAAATGTTGTCCTATCCTAACAAACCATACATTGACGGAAAGCTTATTTATTCAGCTGATGTATAAATTAAACAAAGACGTATAAATTATGTATAAACTAAAAAAAAGACCTCTATAACTGGTTTTGTGGTCCAAGATCTCATTCATGGTATTAAAAAAAAAAAAAAAAAAAAAATTATATTTCAGATCAATCCTGCTCTTTTGAACATTTCTATTCATCAAGCAACCACTTTCAAGTCAGCATTTTTGAACGATTTCTGATGGATCATGTGATATTGAAGACTGGTATAATACTTTCCCATCACAGGAATAAGTTAGGGTACCAACCTCTGCAGAGGCAGCTGTAGTCTGATGATCAGGTAGAAATTTAGTACATCCTCCACCAGCATGTCCTTCTCTGAGAGTTTGCTGATCTTTCGCCAGCAACCTGCTGCTTCCAAATACTGTGACGCTGACTGCATTGCTTGTCTCAGCTCCTTCATTGACTCTGCTTCTGCAATCTAAAAGTGCACTTTTAGTGTTTATCAGATGTACAACAACCATTTGGTTCACTGTAATCACGCACCTCAGTGCAACAGCAGTTTTGAAGCACAATGTCAGGAAAAACAGAACTCACCTGTCTGATTTTGTGTGCAAAAGCAGTGTCTCCAAGGTCTTGTAAAGTAGGTCTGTAGTTTGTGGGGTAGTTAAACAGACTATGGTACAGTGCTGGAGAGAAGAAGCCCACAGGAGGACCTCCATGAACCAAAGAGAGGGCCAACAGACTGCCGACTTCAAAGTAGAGGTCATCCCTCAGAGCTGTTCACACACAACAATTGTTCATTTTGAAGGCAGCAGTGAGAGGGGCTATATGTATATAAGCCCGGAATTGTAAATTTTCAAGAAAAGGAAATCGAAACAAACATAAATTAAAGGGATACTCCACCCCAAAATGAAAATTGTCATTAATCACTTACCCCCATGTCGTTCCAAACCCGTAAAAGCTTCGTTCGTCCTCGGAACACAATTTAAGATATTTAGATGAAAACCGGGAGGCTTGTGACTGTCCCATTGACTGCAAAATAAATTACAATGTCAAGGCACAGAAAAGTATGAAAAACATTGTCAGAATACTCCATCTGCCACCAGTGGTTCAATCTTAATTTTATGAAGCGACGAAAATACTTTTTGTATGCAAAGAAAATAAAGATAACGACATTTATTCAACAATTCGTCTATAGCGCCATTTTGGAGAGCATCCGATGGACGCGAAGTGCGTACGCTATTCTCGGTCATCAGTAACGCATGGATACGTATTGTACATTTATTTACGCTTTGATTTGAACGGAAACCGCATATCCATGCGTTCCTGATGACAGAGAATAGCGTACGCACTTTGCGCCCATCGGATGCTCTCCAAAATGGCGCTACAATATGAATAAATGTCGTTATTTTTATTTTCTTTGCATACAAAAAGTATTTTCGTCACTTCATAAAATTCAGATTGAACCACTGATGGCAGATGGACTATTCTGATGATGGTTTTTATACTTTTCTGGGCCTTGACAGTGTCATTTACTTGGCAGTCAATGGGACAGTCACAAGCCTCCCGGTTTTCATCCAAAATAAAATCTCTTAAATTGTGTTCCGAGGACAAACTAAGCTTTTACGGGTTTGGAACGACATGGGGGTAAGTGATTAATGACAAAATTTTCATTTTGGGGTGGAGTAACCCTTTAAAGGGAAAAAAAGTGTCCTACCTTTTGAGTTCAGAGCCAGGTTTTTAGATCCATCAGGGCCCTCAAAGATTTCAGACATCTGCAGTTTCGAAACAAGACGTCTGAGGAAGTGACGCTGATTCCTAATGTTGTTGCTATGTTTATCTTTGGAGAATTTCACAGAAAGTGTGCAGCAGGGATTAAAGTCACTTTGCCGCAGAACCCGCAGAGCTGCTTCCATCACCCCATCATCATCTTCCACTAGCACCTCTGTAGACTGCTGCTGTGATATCTGATGGGCCAGATCCATTAAGACCTCTGGAGAAGTGGCAGGCACACATTGCCTAGAAAACAAGGAGAGAGAGCTGCTGCTACTGCTACACTTCAAATATAAATAAATATATATATATATATATATATATATATATATATATATATATTTCCAGTAAAGGTGACCAAAATACAGCAAAAAACATGATCCAAGGGAGCACTGGAATAGATTCTGTTAGAGTGCTGCAACACCACAAAATTCATTCATGTTGGGTTTTAGATGCGTTTATTTCAAGGTGAAGAAGAGCCTGAATTCAGTAATCTAAAGGAACAGTAATAATAATAATAATGTAGTTCATAAAACAGTAATGATTATCAAATAATTCATTTGAATACATTCAATTAGATTAATAATGATCATCATGATTAAAAAGTAATAACTTATTCAATATAGAGCTCTTGCATAAGCTCAAGGATTCTTTACAATCAGCACACAGCTTCTATGGTACAATGGTCCAGAGAAATTAAGAGTAAATAATCTAGAACATATCCTACTGATATCAGATGCAATTGATTAGGAAAGTACCTTTTACTGATGAGTGAAGAGTGAAGGTCAGAGATGTTTTTAAACAGCCTCTTCCTCTCTTGCCTAATAGCCAGTGGGGATTCAACATGGTTTGGCAATGGCACTGACTCTGGGGGGAGAAAAAAATCCATGTAATATCAAAGACTATAGAATACCCAAGACATGTCACTCATATAGTTTTGAATGGGGAAAAATGAAACGCTCAATATGGCTGCTCTATCGAATGAAGCCCCGCCTTCTGAGCAAAAGAGCCAATCCCTAATCGGTAAAGTCAGCGCGTCACTGCAGCTGCCATTAGAAGTCCCGGTTGCTATTGAAACAGTCAACTCTCTGAGATGTGCGCCTAGGACTGCACATGAGCACTGGCTGATCTAGCCTGAGAAATAAGCTTTTTTTAACACTATTTGAGCAAAATCAACAACACTTATGATACAGTTGTCAGATTTCATTGGTGATTTCAAATATAAAATTTAATCGGAAGCTTTGCGAACAGTTTTGTAGAATTTGATGATTCCCCATGATTTCCCATGCCGAGAGGCATTTCAAAGATGGCCGCCGAGTGACATGACTTGCCTTAAAGGGACTTTGGGAATATGCAACTTTGAATAATTTTACAAAGCAAGCACATATTAAACAATAGTTCAGATAGCTCACTTTTTCCCTCAACAGCAGCTTTACAGTCAGCACAAATCCAGTCGCTTTCGTAAAGTTTAAGGTTGGAACATTTTCGATGAGTTCCCCTGGATCCACACAACTTGCAACGAACAATTTCAAAATACCTGCAGAGCAAATTTTAACAGTAGTTAGAAACCTTTTCAAAAACAAACCGATTTCCATTTCACAATTTCAGAATGTCTAAATAAAATGCTCAGATTACCCTGACTGTGAGCTGTATTTACGACCTTTGTGACTGCGACACTTCACAGCATCACAGTGCTGGTACACTTGCAATAAATCTTCATATGCATTCTCCTCAAGTTCCCATGCTGCATCCCTGAAAAATATACACAATAGGGTTGCTTACAAAATATTAAAGGAATAGGTCACCCATAAAAGAAAATTTGCTGAAAATGTACTAAACCTGAGGTCATACAAGAACTACATGAGTTTGAAGAAATTTAGCATCACATAGTACATTTTGGATGGCCTGAGGCAGGGAGAGTCAATTTTCAGCAAAATGTAATTTTTAGGTGAACTATTCCTTTAACATATATAGTAATGGTAAATATTTACATTGTTTTGCCATGTCAAAGTGATGTGCAACGAAACTTATATTAAAAATAAATGTAAAAATACATAAACATATAAAATGTAAATAATTCCAGCAAACTATGAAGGATACAAATCAAATACTACACCAATCAGAATATTTAACATTGAATAACTAGAATCAATATCAGAAGGAAACACATTTGATTTACCGCTCTGGTATATATATTCCCATTCTGAGCATTTCCTGCTGAAACTGGTCCTTGTTATTGCACAGTGTGCATTTGAAGAAAAACATGGCAGCGCTGTGTGCATAATGCTGGAATAAAGAGATGAGAACCAGGCTCAAATTTCAAATCCCATATCTTTGTATTTTATACATATTTTTTCTCTCATTAACCTGAATGTAGACATGTGCCCGTATTCATAATGTGATATATCACAATAATGAATATGCACGATATTGTTATCGTGGGCACTTCAAAATACAGAGAATAATTATTTATTACAAATTATTCAGAATTTTGAATGCATTTTAAGAATACTTTTACCATCAACTGGTCACAATGTACAACAGACTTCTAAACTAAGGCTTCAGTAGTATTTGAGGAAAGGGTATTTCCCATAGCAATGTAGAGTGACCGAATCGAAAGGGAACCCCCTGGAAACAAAGCAGCTGCGCTACTTTCTGTTTCTGAAATGTGTTTAAATTATTTAAATAGCAATTCAGATTTTTGTATTTGCTATGGTGTTCATCACAGCACCAAATACTTAAATATTTAGACTTAATAAGCTATTTATTTTCAAACCTTTTTACATTTTAATCTGAACTACAACATGCCCTAGGGATTGTTTGAAAGTGTTTTGATTCTTTATTGTTCGGTCACACTTTAAAGGGTTACTCCACCCCAAAATGAAAATTGTCATTAATCACTTACCCCCATGTCGTTCCAAACCCGTAAAACCTTCGTTCGTCTTCGGAACACAAATTAAGATATTTTTGATGCATTCTGACAGCTCTCTGACCCTCCAATAGACTGCAATGTAATTAACACAATCAACACAATCAACATCAACGTAGCAAGGAGATCAGTAAAAATCCATTGGACATCAGGGGTTCAACCGTAATTTTACAAAGCTACGAGAATGCTTTTTGTACGCAAAGTAAACAAAAAAATGCGTCACGCGGACGCTGTTTGCGCTTTGATCTGAACGTAAACAATGTATCCACGTGACGCAGCTGACACAGAACAGCATACGTTGTTTACGTATGTGATACTCTCCAAAATGGTGCCAGGGTGACAGGGAGGAGACGAATTTTTGAATAAAGTCGTTATTTTTGTTTTCTTTTGCGCACAAAAAGTATTCTCACAGCTTCATAAAATTACGGTTGAACCCCTGATGTCACACGGATTATTTTACTGATGTCCTTGCTATGTTTCTGGACCTTGATCGTGTTAATTACATTGATGTCTATGCAGGGTCAGAAAGCTCTCGGAATTCATCAAAAATATCTTAATTTGTGTTCCGAAGATGAACGAAGGTTTGGAACAACATGAGGGTGAGTAATTAATGACAGAATTTTCATTTTTGGGTGAACTATCCCTTTGACTGTGTTATTTAATGAGCTAACATGAACTAAGAGTTGTATTTTTTAACAAAGATGAATAACTTCTGTAGCAAATGTAGGTATTGCTCATTGTGAATGATAACGCATTAACTAAAGTTAACTAATGAGATCTTATTGTAAAGTGATTCCTATTGGTCATTGTAATTCTTTTGCACTTTAATCTGTTTAAAATTGTTAACTTTATACATTTTTTTTATTTATGCTTTATTATATTTAAATGTTTAGTTATTTTGTTATAAGAAAAAAGTTTTAAACCTGTTATACTGTATTATGAAAACACTTTTTTGCAACTAAAACCGTGATAAAAGCATTAGCAATTAATTGCAACATGAAAATTTGATACCGGCATACCCCTACCTGAATGTGTGGTATAATTACCTGTACACAGTTTCTGTGAAACCAGCTGCCATGACACGCAGGACACTTGAGGACATTGTAGGAGAGGACGGGTTCGATGGGCTCCAGACAGACAGAGCAAGAGAGGGGCAGACTGGGGCTGGAGACGCAGGACTGACTAGGTGCATGCTTTTTACAGAAAGACCTGCAAATGATTGACATCATCACTACCAAGCTGAAATGAAATGACCAGAAATACACAGGAAATTACAGTACCATTTAAAATTTGGGGTATTATTATTTTTTTTAAAGAAATTTTTACTTTTACTTAGCATGGATGCATTAAATTGATCAAAAGTAACAGAAAAGACATTCATAATGTTAAATAAGACTTCTATTTCAAATAAACTGTTCTTTTTAACTTTCTATTAATCAAAGAATCCTGAAAAAAAAAAAAAAAAATCTAGCATGGTTTCCACAAAAATCTTTAGTAGTTTTCAATATAATAAGAAATGTTACTTGAGCACCAAATCAGCATATTATACTGGAGCAATGGCTGCTGAAAACTCAGCTTTGCCATCACAAGAATAAATTACATTCTAAAATCTATTAAAATAAAAAAAAGTTATTTTAAATTGTAATAATGTTTCAGTGTTTCTTGTTTCTACCTGTGTTTTTGATCAAATAAATGCAGCCTTGATAAGCATAAGAGGCATATTAAAAAAAAAAAAATCATACCAACCCCATTTACTTTTGGATTTTAATGTAGATTTTACATTTCTATCTCATCTTCCATCTGCAACTCACATTTTGCATATCACAAGAGACACTTACGGAAACAAGTCTGTGAACTGGAAAATAAACTCCTGCTCTAATCCACAAGGCATGTGGACCATTTGCCGACAACTTTTGATGGAGCACCCCACCGAAGCACCAACCTTTTTGCAATTCATGCACCTCTGCAAGTAAAAAAGTAATAACATTAGTTATAGTCTCAGAAATATTTCTGCGGTGTTAAACAGAACATGCCAAGGGTTCACTTGTGTACTTACCAGCCTTGAAGATCTGCGGATCTCCTTTTTTATGTCATCCACGAGAAAACCATGAACGTCTTCATCCTCCTCCCCTCTCTGACATATTCCACTAGACATCAGCTGTAACATTAGATTGAAGAATAACTGACTAGTATCTTAATGCTTGAATTATGATTTGTGTGACACTTTTACAATATTTGTACAAAATAATCCAAAACTAGATTTAGAAGGTAAAAGCTCACCAAACAGAAATAGTGGACTGTCAGCTTGTGCTGCTGAAGGGTGATCTTCTCTCCATACTTCTCTGGAATATTGTCACATCTCTTACAAAGACTGCAGACTAAAGGACAGATGCAGATATGAAATTCATTTGACAATATTGTGGTAAAACTTGCATTTAGGTACATATCTGATTATCTGACTTTATCGTAACGAAGAAATTCGTTGCTACAAAAACCTGTAGAAAAGCAACTTACTGAGGTCTTTGTCGTCGTGAATCTGTTTTATTTCGGTAGTCTCCTCTTTCATCGCTTTCATTATTGTGTATTACGCAGCCAGGATTAATTAAGTAGACTCGAAATGTTAAAATGGCGATTTAAAGAGCTCTGGATTAGCGGTCTGTTGCTACTGGTTTGGCAAGTTAACTGCCATTAGACTCACTTCATCACGAGCTTTTTCTAGTCTTCTCACTCCGTAAGGCAAAACACATAGTCCTTGGGTAACCGGGTTTTTAATAAAATTATATTACAATCATGAGTTTAAGAGTGTAAATCGCATGATAAAATTCAAAACTCCCTCTGTCACGGAAAATACGCCTCTGCTTGCTTTTGGTTGGTTAAATTCAAACCAAAACAGAGATTTTCCTGTGGGAGGGGCTCTGGCTAAAACGTTGCGCTGCGCAATCGGTGCGGGGTCACGTACTACGTAACTTCCGTTTGTTGTACAAAATAAAAGCATACGAATTTTATGACAAAATAAGATGTGAAGTTTGATTTTGTGGATGAGGTAGAAGTCATTGACATTGATAGTTGGTAATGCTTTTACATTGTGTCGTTATATTTGATATTTCAATTCATATCAGTTGTTTAGGGCTACATCACAGTACCCATAAGTGTTTGTAATATTTATAAAATATATATATATGTATATATATAATGTAACATCTGTGTACATGAAATGCAGCATTAGTACTGCCTTAAATTTTGCAGTTGCCATAACATAATATTTTATTATTATTATTATTATTATTGTATTAGACTGTGCAATTACGTAATCATTTATAATTTCATTTTTATTAAATTTTGTTTCTATTTTCAAAATTGTAACATTTAAAGCATTAATTTTACATACTTATTTCTGCTATTGAAATTCTCTTGTAAATGCATTTATTCTGCCTCTGCAAAGCTGACCAGTGTTTGTAAAAGCAAAGACAACATTTTGTGTTTAATATGCTGTTTCTGCTGCAGCTTTTGTGCTGCCTTTGCAAATTAAAGTTGACTCTATAGACCACTGTGCATATGTTTTGGTTTAGTTAGTGTAAAGCATTACATTTCACTTAGTGTACATTGACTTCTGTGCACTGATTAAATACTGAAGTATTAATAGTTTGAAATAACATGTATGCAATATGCAATTCTGAAATAAGTATGTGAATAGGCCACTGGGTTTATCTACTCAGATCCATACATTTCACAAAAGATAGTATGCTTCTGACAGTGTTTTCCATGTGATTTTATATTTTCTGTATATGCTGTATGTAACCACCACTTTTGACCTAATTGTGTAGTGGTTGCTACACAGTCTTTTTTTTTTTTTTTTTAATTCTCATTCTGCAACTTGTTACCTTCAATAACAGCTTTGGAGATAAACTAACTGTTATAGTATCACCTCCTGTGCACTGCCTCTCTCCCCTGCCCTAAACAACAATCTAATCTTCACAAGATGGAGAAGAGAACTGATGGTTTCACTCAGCGTCTACTCTCCTTGAAAGGGTTAAACGTAAGAGAATGTGCCTAGCTGATTCTTCATCAGTATCACTAACCAGTAGGTGGTAGCAGATCAAAATAGTTCAAAGTGCTGTCTGCTTGAGAACTGCCTTTCCCTTTCCCCTTTCCCTTTCAAATCTGACAGGGATCTTCAGACCAATTTATTATATTTGTATGCTAATTTGACACATCCACACCAGAACCATATTTTCAGTAAAATGACAAAAGGTTAAATGTGACCCTGGTCTGGACCACAAAACCAATCATAAGGGTACTTTTTTTTTTTAATTGAGTTTTATACATCATCTGAAAGCAGAATAAATGAGCTTACCATTGATGTATGGTTTGTTAGGACAAAATTTGTCTGAGATACAACTATTTGAAAATCTGTAATCTGAGGGTGCAAAAAAATCTCTATATTGAGAAAATCGCCTTTAAAGTTGTCCAAATGAAGTTCTATTTACTAATTTATTACTAATCAAAACTTAAGTTTTGATATATTTGCGGTAGGAAATTTACTAAATATATTCATGGAACATGATCTTTACTTAATATCCTAATGATTTTTGGCATAAAAAAAAATCGATAATTTTACCCATACAATGTATTGTTGGCTATTGCTACAAATATACAGTGCTACTTATGACTGGTTTTGTGGTCCAGGGTCACAAATATTTATATGCACACATTTTTTTAAAGCTTTCCCACTTTCAGTAGTGTGTGCCAATATGTAATTTTTAGCATATTGATTTGTAACAATAAGCAATTAATAATGAATTGTAATGACTTTTGCATTAATTTATGTTTAGCATTTTTCTACATTTTTTTTTAAATTGTAAATTGTTTTTTAGACTTTTCAGACATGCTATAAAGTATTGTGAAATATTAGTGATTACAGTTATAGATATGAGGGATTTTTATGAATTTTAAATAGCTTCTGCTGTACAGTATGTCATGATGTCATCTTGTGTATTATAATGGAAAACACTGCATTTATACTGTAGTGTGAGTCTACTAACTCAGTGGCCTCTGTGATAAGAACTGATTAATACATCTGGTGCCCTGGAGGGAATACTGTTTTTAGAGATTTCTCTACCACTCCAGCAAGTGTGCACAGAATCCGCATTCAGTCACTGGATGCACCTGTAAACTAACCTGCGCTGCCCTGGCTGGCAGTCACAACTTATTCATAGACTTACTGGAGTGGATTAAAACAAATAAGTGCTGGGCTGCATGTCTATTTCTCCTGCCTGAGCAGATCCAGTAGACCCAGATCAAGGTCTTGACTTGCCTATTGTTTGACAACACTTGCGAGGGGGTCCTTGAATGCTCTTTTGACTTGAGATATAAGATTACAGGCCATGCTTTTCCTCCCTTCACTAAATTCCAGAGGGAGTCCAAACAACTCCCTCAATTTTCGACGCAGCGCTTCCTCCCCCAGTGTCCAATGCTTCTCAGAGTTTGCATTATGCAAGCTAATTTAGCCAATTATGCACAGGTGTGATGCTAATTCTCCTCTCACATACCGAGCTCCCGACAGTAAAAATAGTATAATTATACAGCTGTCCCCGTGTTTTCCTTCCCAGCCACTGCAACAGCCTCTGTCTCACAAAAAACGCATTTCACTAAAGGCTATCTTGAAGAATCTGCCACTACTTTCTCTCCTTTCAACTCAGCTGTTCATTGTTGTACTTTGTGCAGCAGGTGTGAGACTGTATCACACTCTGTATGAAATGTAACATTGGATATTATTGCACAGGCACAGACTAACTTGGAGTCTACATACAAATTGCTCCATTTGCCAATTGAGAAAAACATGTTTTCTTGTTTTTCACTGGCAGTTCCAATTATGTCTGGAATTCAGCTCACAACATGTAAATGGCACATCGTTTTATTATTATAAAAGGTTCATTATTGGGATCTGTGGTTCCATGAAGAACCTTTAACATCCATGGAACACTCTTAAAAATAAAGGTTTTTAAACCCCTTGGACCCTTTATTTTTAAAAGCATAGGAACAGGAATATGTGTAAATAGTAGTTCAATGAGTCTTCACAGTTATAGAGAGGGTGGAAAGGCAGGAATTTATGAAACAGTGTTTGATGGGAGCATATGAATGTTCATCTCGAATGTTTCTGAGGAAGTGTAATGCATTCCTGATCCCACACTCCTACACAACTCTGAAAAGTCCCCAGATTCTCTCTCTTTTTTTTTTTTTTTTTGATAGTGATAGAGCTTACACCGGGGACAGCAACCTTTCAATTATATTCTGTCACTTTTGATACGTTTAATCGACATGACCACCAACCCTGATGAAGTGTTCTCTTCTCCAGACAAAAAACCCTGGGTATTATTATCAGGGTATGTAAGAGCTGCAAACCAGTCCTTGAAACTGATGGCTGAGGAATACGGTCCCCTGAAAGAAGTCAAATTAAATGATCATGCTCCCTAGTTAGCTGCCCTTTTAATATACGAATTTCTGTAGGGAATAGGATTGACTCTGACCCCACTCTCGAGGCTTCCTGGTGCACATGTATAACAGCTTGTGATATCTCATCTCGTGTGGCTTGAGGAAATTGCTGTCTACACAGGCCAAATAATTCCGTCTCTTTGACCTGTGGTTCAGGGAAGTCTAATTATCAGCTTCAGCTCTGGGCTCGCCGGGGTCCCCGAGCCGCCTTAAAGGCCCTGGGCTGTCACCCTTTCTGTCTCCCCTCCCAAAATGAAAATTGAGTTGTCTGCAGAGTGATAAAATGTGTCTGCTAATCAGAAATGTGAAAAGATCCGGGGCGAGAGTGGCACTGAGGCATGAGAGAATTGCAGATTTCTTTCTTCCCGTCTGTCAGATTGTCTAAAGTTTTGCTAACATATATAATCACTTGAAAACATTATTTTGGAAATGTGCACCATTTCATATCATAGATTCTCATTAGTCTTGTTAGCACGACTTGAGCTGCTGGATTTATTTAATGATTTATTGGGTTTGTTTGCTTGCGAGTTTGCAGATTTATGCCATTTATCCAATTTTGTATTTGTTTACCATGCTGAATAATGTCTATATGAGCATTATTGTTCATCTAAACAAGTTATTTCTCATTATTTGTGATATAATATGTATGTAAAAAGCTGTCATAAAATTAAGACACAATAATTCACCCAGGATCAGAGGAAAACAAATATGTCAATGTGTGCGTGTGTGTGTGTGAGTGAGAGAGAGATGAGATGAGATGAGATGGGATGGGTGGGGGGGTCTCTCGTTCTTCATCACCCTCAGGTCACAGGGTTCACTATTGGGTGGAGCCTTTTTCTCTCTGAGGGATGCTGGGGTATCAATAACCCAATGTTTCACCACACAACCTTTTTTAAAAGTGCTCTGAAAACAAACAGAGGCTGGACCTCCATCACCAGGACTGCAGCACCACGACTGTGGACACAGGTAACACTTTTACCCAGCATTCCCTTACTTTATAGCTGCATCAACTAACCAAAACACACCTCCACTGCTGGGACGGCATGATTTACTTCTTTGTTTCTTTTTTAAAATATCACTTGTGTTATCTGAATGTACGAAATTATTAATTCACGTTGTTGCATGCAAGAGCTGGATCTTTCTGTGAACGTTATTCTGTCGCCGGGTCTGAAAAGGTTGAGCTGGAAAATGATCTCATTTAAGAGCGTTTCAATTCAACCTTTGAACCTATCGCAGATGATTGGGATGTTTGCTTCCTTTCCCGTTTTTGCCAACTAACATAATTCAAGATCGACTTTTCCTGTTGCTCTTATGACTCAACAAACAAGAAAAATAACTTTTGAAATTGCGTCTCTTAGTTTCACATTGCATTGCTTTGGTGAAATCTAATTTGAGAGAAAATGGCAACCCAGCTGTTCTTTTGATAGAGAATCACCAAAACATGGGTTCTTTCAGTGCAACATGCATAGTCCATCCTCATCTACACATCAATGAGCTTTTCTCTTGTCTGCAAGGCTATAATTAAAGCTCTGTGCTGTGCTAGGGGTAATTTATCCTCCTTCTCTGGCTCTGTGCTGAAATCAGGTAGCAGGGCATGATTGCAGTGGATGGGGCGTTGCGCTTTGCACAATGCGGCCGCTTTGTGTTCTTCGAGCTTGTGGAGCACATGTGGATGAGCTCCCCATTAAATATACAAATTTATTATGCAAACAAAAGGGGTTAATTGTCCACATATTTGTATGCAGTGTGCAAATGAATTATACGGGGAAAATGGGTTTCATAGCAACCACTTCTGGAAGGAAGGTCGGGTTGGTGTTTTTTGTTGCTGCTATAAAGGTTAGGGTGCACTATCAGAGTCATCAGAGAGAGACATCGGACCAATGACCAGTTCAAAATGGACATTTTACTGCTAAATGTTTATTCTAGAATTTTTATACTCATTAGAAGACAGGATAAAGGCAGGATAGGAAAATAAGCAAAAAAAAAAAGAAAAAAAAGAATGGTTTTTCATATACAACGTATTCATCGCCATAAGCAGCAGACCAGAGAAAGTGAGATCATTCATCTCCTCCGTAATTAATTGCTTTATCTAGTCAATTAGGCATGCATGTTAGCACCTGCACATTCCCTGAAGACAAAGGAGAGAATTATTTCCCAAAGGCAATAGTAGCTAACTCATTTCAGCTTTAATTTGTTAGAACTTCAGCTTTAATATTTTGTCAAAATGTTTAAATGAAAAGACCAGATTAATTTTAACAGCATGGAGTATCAGTTCTGTGAATTGTTTTATTTATAAAAAAGCAAGGAAAAAAGATGATCAAATTATATAGAATTCATCAAAATCCTGATCAGAAGTCCACTGTTAACATGAACTGCATATAGAGTCTTGTTTATCCAATCAAACGAGTAGTTGCAAAATATATGACAACAGTTACACAACATCACAATGTTTTTATAAAGGGCTCAACAGTAAGTGTACTAATAAATTATTTACATAAAATATAGTATTTAGTAGTATTTATAGTTATAGTAATTATATCAATAGTAATATTAATATAATTAGTTATTATGATATTTTAATGTAAATTATAACTTCTATAATATTATATAAAATTGTATTTATTTATTTACTTCTGTCAAGCCATGTTAACTACTGTTTTAAATGATAACATTTGACCAGTCTTCATCCCAAATAACATAGATCTCTTCATGTTCTAGTTTCATGCTTCACTATGGCTAACCATTCACTTTTTGTCTGCATTGAGCCCCTGAGAATATGACCATGTGCATGAATAACAGTTCAGGCCAAGCAAAAGATCAACGAACTTTACCACAAAGCCGCAAAGCACAGCAGCTGCAGGACATGGGTCAACCCATCATTAAAGGGATTAGACAATGTTAGTAAATACATATTTGAGAGTTCCTGTGGATTTCCTGTGATTAAGTGATTGACTATGTAGCGTCTCTCTCCAACAGGGAAGCAGGGATTTCGAGGATGTCAAGACCTGGATTAGCCATTCCATGAGGGTGTCACATGAAGATTTTTAGCAACAGTGAACCAGCCGTCCCTTTCCTCACACCATTCATCTCTTCTGAGTGTCTGGGATATGGGTCCTCCTAGTATAGCTACAGTGGCCCCAAAAGTATTTGGACACACTTCAAACATATGATTTTCATTGCATCAGATACAAAATATCTTTTTTTCTATTACCATCTGGTCCCAAGAGTTAAAACATTATTGTATAATTTTAAACTCAAACTTGTAATGTTTTGCTTAAAGTATTGTAGTTTGGTTCTTCTTTAAAAAAAAAAAAAGTGCCATTTGGTTTCATATCTTATGTAATGCAATTACATTCTTTTTTTTTTTTAGAGTCCATACTTGTTTGGGGCCAGTGTACATCTAACAAATACCAATGGGAAAAGTGGTCGTGTTTAATGATCATGTAGGAGTCATCCTGTATGTGTGAAAGACACAGAGAGAGCAAGAGAATACGAATGACGGAGATAAACACATAGACAAATGTATAACCAATTAAAGATTCAACATGGCAGACTCAACGCTTTATTTCAACCATCCGAAACAGTTTTACACTAAAACTATCAGATGGCTCACTTGATCTGTTAAGAAACTTCTTTACAGTGGAGGATTTGTCTTAAATGGACTATATGTTGCTTAACCCCTTAAACACTGGTTTATCTTGATAGAGGTTTAATTGAGGACATTAGTGTATAAGTGTAAGCCGAAGGATAAATATGTCTTTAGCTAGTGCTGCTGTGATATTTTTGATTTGTGATACATTACTGTCAAAATTCATTGACAAGCTTGTTTTCAAGGTTAGCACGTTCCAATTTGCCCTTTCTGATAAATGATGGTTATATATAGCATGTTGCCAATTACATGATTGAAAATATCAACGGATCATTTTCTCCAGATATTATAGACCTTCATTGGTTTTTATAGTTCTATGCATGTAACATGCTTTAGTCGAAGCTAAACAAGCTAAATGCGCCCCCCCCCCCCCCCCCTCTTATTATGAACACAGTAGAACAGATTAGTAATAAACATGTACATAATATAGAGTTAATGTTTAAATATCAAATGCAGCTGATGCTGTTTTTATTAACCCTTGACAGAGAAGCAGTATGTGTATTTGTTTGTTGTCTGCTTCGAGAACATTGGTGTGACAGGTTGAAATGCAGTCCAGAAACATGTTGCCTAGAAACTAATAGAGTGAATAACCCAATATGTATGTGTTTGTCCTAGTATAGGTAACCATTGGCAACAGCAAAAGCTCTCGTCTTTCATGTTAACCTGCTCATATTTATTTTTTAAACAAGTCTGAGAATTTCAATGTTACAGAACGACTAGACATTACATGCATGAAAATATGAAATGCACAAATGTTTTTGGAACATGCGAGGCATGCATGTTTAATTTTATCCCAGAGCTTTTCTTGAATTTAACTATTTGTTTCTGAAACCTAGCTGTCTCTAGGAACAGATTTCTCCTTGCTTTTTTCTTGTATTTATTTATTTATCATGACACAAGTTAATGTGCTCATAATTTTTTTCCCCACCCATTTATACAAACATGGTTTGCAAAGAATCAGTCAAACCCAATGCTTGCATGTTTGAGGGGAGCTACCTTTCTGTCCTGTGCTTGCATACTCGTAAATGCTCCATAAATATGGCCCAACACGGTTATGCATTATATATGGGGACTCGTCTTAAGACCATTCCCTCTGCACATACACAGCTGGGGAGTGATGGGGGCTCGTGCTGCTGGGGGAGGTGGAGGTCATGTTAAGTTCGCTCCACTAGTCTGCAAGCACTGCTCAGGATAATCTGGTTTTTGAAATAAGGTGCCATGTGCTTAGGTCCGTGCACGTTGCGTTCATTCGTTTTTTTGATTTAATACTGAAAACAGAAACATGAGAAAACAGCATCATTTTAATTTTTCGTTTTTTTTTTCAAAAACATGAAAAGAAAAAGTCTTAATTTCTCGTTTTTACATTCAGGGATAGCAAATGTATAAACAGCTTGACTGTTCGATTTCCACGTGTGGGAGGGAATTAAACGCCCCTTTTCACCGATTGGTCAAGCAAAAATGAAACAGTGCCATCATTATGTCATCCGCTGGGATTCTATAGGGCAAGTATTAGGTGCTTATTGCAGAAATATGTATGTACCTCGGATCTGCAGCCACATTACCCTTTTAGTCTATTTCTTTGGCGCTCCGCACATTTTATTTAGCTGTCCAGTTATCAAAATCTGTGTGGCAAAGCTGCGTGATGCACTGGACAACACGGGGCGAATGCATTTACATTTAGTGTGAATACGCAGCAGTCATAACTTTTATTTTAGACAGTACAGTTTCATTAATAATGAGTATAAATTGATTTCATTTTAGACACAAAACAGTGTGCTTTATTTGACTTAAAACACAGGCGTTTCATTCTTGAATGAATCCGAGTCTTTAAATGAATCGTTTGAGTGAGTGATTCAATGACCCGTTTGCTTTGCTCCTGAACAAATCAGCATTTTGAACAAATCTGTTGAATTGATGACTCTATGACTCATTCATCAACACAATGACTTGCCGCCACATACTGGCGAGGTAAACTTAATTCATGTATCCTGTTGTTTCATTTTGTCACTCATTTCATATTTCTGTAGGCTATTCAAAATGTTTTTGTTTAAAACATAAATCTCATTCCATAATGCAATTGCTGTGTTAATGCATTTACTGCTGTCTGAGCCGCATTAATTGTGTAAATACATCTAAATTCAACTTAAGATGCAGCTTCTGTGCCACATTGCAAAGAAGGCTTTGGTTGGTACTGATTTAATTGATAACACCTATAATGTCATATTTTTCAAATATTGACTAAATTCAGGAATTTAATATTAAAGGTGACAGACATATTTTATAAAGTTAGAAAAATGCCCTTTTCTGTAAAAATAGCCTTTATTATATACATGTGTAACATGCCGTCAGATAATTACAGTATCATATAAACTTCTCTATGAAAAAAATTAGAAATAATAATCGGTACTGGTCTGCGCTTCACTATAATGTAAATGTCACGCAGCTTTGCCAAACAGATTTTGATAACTGGACAGCTAAATAAAATGTGCGGAGCGCCAAAGAAATAGACTAAAAGGGTAATGTGGCTGCAGATCTGATGTACATATTTCTGCAATAAGCACCTAATATTTGCCATATAGAATCTATACCTACACAGAAGTAAGCCCTGTCTAGGTGCTGCCCCAGTATGGTTTGTGTCAAGCCATTTGTTAGTCTGGTTGTTTGATGAGAGGGAGATGAACGCAGGAGTTGCAATAAACCAGGGGTGTCAAACTCAGTTCCTGGAGGGCCGGAGCCCTGCAGAGTTTAAATGCAACCCTAATTAAACACACCTGATCCAGCTAATCAAGTCCTTCAAGCTTATTTGAAAACTACATGGTTTGTGTGTTGGAGCAGGGTTGGAACAAAACTCTGCAGGGCTGCGGCCCTCCAGGAACTGAGTTTGACACCCCTGCAATAAATGCTTTAACAGCGGAGGACTCTTATTCTGGTGCACAAAACTGAAGACGACATGATGACGGCACCATTTCATTTTTGCTTGACCAATCAGCAGCAAGGGGCGTTTAATTCCCTCCCACATGTGGAAATCAAACATTCAAACTGTTTATAAAGCAATAAGCCCCAAGAAGCCATGGTTTACAGTGAATTTATAACAGCTAAGGGGCGTAAGGCACGACGCGAAGCAGAGTATAAAACAGAAAAAAAAAACAGATAAAACAGAGCAAATAAGTGTAATGATATTAATAAAAACAGTATTCTTCCACCAAACAATGTAGTTCCTCAGAAACAGTTGTGGTTGGAACCTATAGTTGGAACAAAGTGGTTGGCAAGCAACACACAAAGTAAACAAAGGTGTGGGTTTATAGTGTAATTTACAACAGCTTCAAACGTGGCTCAACCAATCAGAATCAAGGACCGGAACTATCCGTTTTATAATCCATTTTCTACCCATGAATGTAAAAATGGAAAATCAAGGCGATTTCTTGTTTTTTCGTTGTTTTGAAAAAACAAAAATGGTACCATTTTCTCATGTTTCTGTTTTCAATATTAAATCAAAAAACGAATGAACGCAACGTACACGGACCAGCTTACAGTAATAGTATCTTAATTTGTGAGCCTACCATCATCTTGGACACACCACAAACCTTAGAAACCTTAAAATTTTTCTTGTTTTGGTATTATTGGAAAATCTTTTGATATCTGTTTAGTAACACAGTATAATCATAACTATTTTGCTGAACTACTTTGCAAAGCAATTGTGTTGACATACATTCTTAGAAAAAAAAAACAGGACAATCTGATATGCACCCTTATATTACGGGTGAATACGTTTTAATCTCAATCAACATCTTTTGTGTTGATCACTGCTACATAATGTTGATTTATTACAAAAAAACAAAAACAAGATAATAATAACAATTTTGACTTTGCCTTTGCATAAGCAAAAAGCGAGGTTACTGTGAGGCAGTTACAATGGAAGCGAATGGGGCCAGATTTTGAAGTATTTAAAAGCAGAAATGCAAAGCGTATAATTTTATGAAAGCACTAACAGTCATTCTTTTGTTATTAATTATTGTTTAACCTGTAAAGTTTTTTTTTTTTTTTTTTAACAGGGCAGTTTGTAGGGTCCCTTGATTTCCACCAGCTAGAGGGCGCCAATGAGTCCCTGTTAAAATTACCATAATTACACTGCTTTTTACCAAGAAAAGCATTTATTTATTTATTTATTTATTTATTTTAAGGTTGTAAGAAATATGGTGATCAGAAATCCAAATATTTAGTGTACAGTGAAACTGCATAATTTCAATGAATGCATCTGCAAAATAATGTGAGTATTGGGGGATGACTGCCACAACCAAAGTTGAAGCGATATTAAAAAAAAGTTAAAGAAAAAAAAGTTACACTTTATTTTAAGGTGTCATTGTTACAGTGTAATTATACATGTAAGTATTGTGTAATATTAATTAACTATATTTACTTACTATATGGTTAGGGTTAGGGTTCGGTTTAGGGTTACTTGCATGTAATTATGCATAATTTATTGTTATTATAATAGTAAGTACATGTAACACATGTAACAAGAACACCTTAAAATAAAGTGTTACAGAAAAAAATGCCAGAAAACATGATAAAGTGCTCCATTCACATTAATCCAAATGTTCTAGTTGCAATAACATATGGGAACCTAAGAATCTCACATAAGGCACCAAAATGGTCAGAAGCAGAAAAAAAGTTGGTAAGCAACTACATTTTTTTTTTTTTCACAGTAAAATCATATTACTTACATCTTATGGTTGCACTACTGAAGCAGTGAGTATTTTGTTCATTTTAGTCAGTTCACAAACTGGTCTCATTCACTTCTATCATAAGTGACTCACTCTACCCCATTTTTGCTTGTTGGCCAATTTGAAATTAGATTTTGTACTATAAGCAACAATATATTTCTGTACAAAGGTTTTGAACTTTTGTTTAGCCCTTTCATCGCAGCACATTCATGAAAACAATGTGATGCGCGTAGTCTCCAGACCTCCAGATCAGCGTTTGAACCTCTTGGAACTGACACAAGTGTTAGAAATGCCAGCCGTAGTTAAGGCTGGATCAACAATCTTCTAATGGGATTAGATATTTCCTTTGCTCCTCGCAGCCGTAGGTCATTCTTCTCATCGTGCTGTATTTTAGGGCTTGTCTTCCGTGCCGTTCAATTGAATTCCACTACATTATTAAAGAGCTTTTGGGGGATTACAGAGACACGTTTTTTGTCATGTGTGATGTGGTTAAATTCACCTAAAAAACAGCCGAAAGTGAGCCGCACCGTTAATGCGACATGACATGGGCGGCTTTGAGCCATGGGCTGGGCACGGACTCGGTGCAAACAGGGCAATTGTTTTCATGCTCTTTTAATGGTTTCACTCAAGCAACAGATTACAGTGCAGACATTTTCAACAGTGAGTGATTCTGTCAGCGGGGAGCATCTGTCCAGGGAGGCTTAATTGCTTTAATGAAATATTGAGAGTTTTAGTTGGCCCGTCAGGTGGTAGGGCTTGTGAGGGGCCCTAGATGAGGCCCTGGGGTCACTGGTTACTTCTGCTGGATACCGGATACGTCTTTTCCTCCATTCTGTTCCACTGTGACTGGTGCAGATTGACTTCATATGTTCGTAATGTATGTATGACTGTCTTAGAAGTTTCACCTCTTGATTTTTTTTTTCCCTCTCTGAGATTCATTTTCGAAGGTATGCAGGAGCTCCTCATTAATGCGCCTTCCATGACGGCCTCTGTCAAGATGGAGAGTCTTAGCATGGTAGGGGGGCCTGCAGGTGGATTAATTTGTTCTGCCAGGTTCCTCAGGCCCCATGCTAATGAAGGGAAGAATACGGATCAGAGCTCATGCCATGGAGAGCTGTCCAACTCCTATGATGCCCTGCTGGAATTCCTGCCTGGATTAACCAATGACTTCCCTACTTCAAGCCCTTATTAGGCAGTGTTGGTCTCCTCATGCCATGGGAGCAATCCAGGGTGAGCGGGTCGGTGAACAGTTTGGGCTACAGAGTAATGAAGCATGGGTAAGCGAAGAGCGGCCTAGCTCCCAACAGCACCCCTCCTTTCTTTGTCTGCTTTTCCAAATTGGATGTGTTTATAATACAACACGCTCCAGAGAACAAACACAGAATGTAGAGGGCATGGGGACATCTCTCCTCTCTCCTCTTTTCTCTGTGCCATTGTTGATGCGAGGGTGTCTGTCAAACACTGTTTCCATCAGCGCAGTCTTGAGGAGGTGTACGGCTTACATCTGGCCAAGTGTGAAACTCGGTATCATTTACGAGATCTACTGTTAAATCACGCCTTTTATTTGTCGCCAAACCTTTGCTTGAAACCAAACACAAAGTGACAATAAATAGTTTGTATATTCTACTCAGATGTTGGATTTGTAGAGACGTACAGTATTAAGTAAAGTAATAAAAGATTCACTGTAGGTTATTATATACATTATACTGTATTTAAAAAAAGAATAAAATGAAAAATATATTTGTAAACTTTTTTAGAAAATAATGTGTAATCTCAAATGTATTCAAGGTGTAAAGAAAATATGTTATACATTTTTACTTGATGGTTACATCACATGATATTTTCAGAATCATTAAAGATAAACTTTTCTTGAAAATTGTATAAAAGTTTTTTATGCCATAAAAACCATATAAAAACAACATGAATACATAAAATAGAGTACATTTATAAAATATGGTGCATGTGTGTTTGACACTATTTTTTGTTGAATATTTTTTTCGTTTTTTAAAGCAGACACACTTACATGTCATTGATCTAGGACCAATGTGTAACAGGCCTCTTATTTTTACCTGTAATTTCAAAGTTCTCATTTATCTTGTTTTTAGTCTAAACAGCATGTTTTTACAGCGTGTACATCAGGAGTTTTCAAACTGAAGAGCCACAACTAAGTGCTATAGGGGTTCCATGGAAAAGTTCAGAGAAAAGCTAAAAAAAAAAAAAAAAAAAAAAAGTTAAATAAAATGTAAAAATTATTAAAATAAATAAAATAACAAATAAAATGTTTAATAAATAAAATTAGAATAAATAAATAAAAATGACAAATAAAAAATAAATAAATCTAAGTGTACAGTATTACAATGAGTAGTAAAACAACATATTAATGTATCTACCTAACTAAATATTTTCCAAATAATATTTTATATTATAATTTTTTATTCACTATAAAAAAGACACTATATATATATGCCTATTCAATTTTAAGATGAGGGTCTCTTGCCTAAGGGTATTTGGGGGTCCGTGGCATGTAAAAGACTGAAATAACCTGTTGTGGACAATGTTTATTTTCAGAATGTTTTAAAACAGAGACAGTCTTTTTTGAAGCGACCATACAGCAGTCGTTCAGCATAGTGATTTACAGAAGTACTGTACATTCAGGCCACAGTTTAGTACCCATTGATTGAACTTCTCCACATATATAAAATACCTCTGTAATGGGTGTACTAACACAGTCTGGGATGGCAATTACGAAATATTAGAGAAAAATTTGCTGTAATTAAAAAAAATAAACCCGGTCATGCTGTATTAAGTTATTCACACTTGTCTAAATCCCCTGAAATTGATTCTGAAAAACACACGTGATTCATTACATCTGAGAAAGATTAAGGCCTCAAGAAATAAGTGTTTTATAAATGTATAAAAGGTGTGTTTATAGTTATGCACAAGGTTTTATAGTTAAAACTCCCCCGGAAGCTCTTAAGTACTTCTTCAAGAGTAATAAGGAGCATGTAAGAGTCTCCACAGTATATTTTTGTACACGCACCCTCGGGATCTGCTGTTTGTGTTGGATCATGGGAATGTGTTGATACAGTTAGTGTGGTAACAAGCAGACATCTCCAAGCTGACATTTTGAGTGTCAGGGGTGTGGAAATACCTCGCTATCTCTCACTCACGTCAACCCTTGAGGGGGGAGCGAGTAGGGCACGAGGCTGGGGGAAGGACAAGGTGTAAAGGGCTCCGCTCTCCCTGCTCCAGGACCGTGCCACTGGGGCTCAAGACAATCTATAAATGCATCGGTCTGTTTACATATCAGCAAATGTAATGTCTCCGATCGGTTTCTATTGCCAAGCACAATGTATACACAAAGCAACGATGCTATGTACACAAGACGGGCCGATCGCTGGGAGCTGTGTGCTGTCCTTGCTTTCACAGCACACTGTCGCTTTAATAAATAAAGCACTCGCTCCAGTTAGCTGCTCAGTGAGAGCCCCAGCAAAGCCACATTGCGTGCAAACCCGGCTCACTGCTCGAGCCGTGGAGCGCTTGAGCCTAATCCAAGCTGACATGTTACAGTAAAAGTACTTTATAAAATCAATATTAAATTCACAGCCTTTGACATCCTGGGACATCTAAGATAAAGGGGAAATAAGGCGTAGGGTAAATAGTCCTGCAGCTGTGTCATTCGCTGAAGGAGGAAGCCCGGGGAAGACACAGGGGACCACAGGGAGAATTAGTGCAGTGCTAGTCATGTTTTATACCAAGGTCTTGACATCAATGAAAACATTATAAAACGGCACGCAAACTCTGACGGAGAAAAAAAAAGAGAAGGAGCCAAGCAGAGGGAGAGCCGGTGCAGTGAAGGGCGAGTCGCCGACCATTCAGAAGGCAAGAAAAAAGAGAGGGTGGGGATAAGGTATAGAAATGGAGACTAAAGGATAGAAATGTTACAACCCAGGGTGTTTATCCTCAGGAAATCGATCTGTGTCTGTTCAGTTTTGTTGGACAATTAAAATGGTCCACACATTGATTGCAAACAAACTGTGGTTTCTCAAGCATAAGGAATTAGCTTCAGAGTTTTGGTAGGCCTTATTTGTGCATTTATTGGAAATGATAAAAACTCAAAAAAAAAAAAAAAAAAAAAACCTCAACTTTTAATATTATTATATTATTTCACAATATAGTAATTATATTCATAAAATATTTTTAAATAGATGTATTATGATTATATGACATAGTCTGTTTTATGAATAAACAATTTAAATTGTTACATATATAATATTAATATGGCATATTACATTCTAATTTATTAATAGAAATATAGTTAATCTACTTTTACTATGTTATACCACAATATAATATAGTAATTATATTCATACTTATGATAGCTGTGTAAAATATATTATTATTATTATTATATGAATAATATTACATACCATAGCCTTTTTTCATAGTCATACCATACTCCGTTTTTAACAATTTTCAAAAATCAAGTTTTTTTTTTCTAATTGTGCATTCCAATTAATCTCAATCAAACTGCAGTTGGGCTAAACACAATAAAAACATGATAGCATAATAAAAAGCATGATTTTTGAAAATCGTTTTACTATATTACAATATCATCTAGTAATTAAATTAATATTTGTAATTGTAAACTATTTATAAAATAGAATTGTTACATACAGTGATAATTGTGACAGAGTTAAATTGTGAAAGGTTTTTTGTTTGTGATTAAAAGGCTAGTACTTTTGTGACTAGATTTTTAGTACTACATAATTAGATATTTAAATTTAATATATATTTAATTACATATAATTAAATTTTAAAATGGATATATTTATTTATTTATTTTTGAAAACATAGCAACACATGGTGTACATTTCCCTTTCAGTTTAAATTAATCAGAATTATTGCTGCTATTCAGTTATGACTGACAGGTCTTTTCATGATTCCAAACTCTAAATGCTCTAAAGCTACAGATTTCAATGTTTGTGTAATATTTCTAGAGATTGCGTTTATTTATTTATCCTGCAGGCTGGCATGTTGAGATACAGTATGGGAGGATTATATGTGTCCTACTTTGGATGGAGTAATTTAGTGTCCACAGAGGCAGGCACGCACACTGACAGTAGTGCAGCTGAATGACTGAGGCCAGGGCAATTTAATAGGTCATCGGCGAGAGAAGATATGTTGTGACAAGGACGCAAGTTGTAATAGGTCAGAGGAGAGGGAGCACCCCACCCGCTGCTCCCCCCAACTCAACAAGCTCCAAAAACTGCCAAATCAACAGATACAGCTTTATTAACCCTTCACCTCATCATCATTTAATACAGAGTCTTTGTTCAAAACTTATGTTTTCAGCATAAATTCTGAGGTTTTTTTAATTGGACGGGTTGGATGGATAATTGTTCAGACTCAGGAGGCTGCATATGAGAAAATGGGATAATAGTGTATTAGTTCACATCCTAATTTGAGCTTGAAAATGGATCTTAATTTCACACCCGGCTGCAAACCAAAACGTGTCAGCTGGTTGAGTGGCTTCAGAAAGAATGACCTAAATTTTCAAAGCACAAACAGAGTTTTAAAGCAAGCACTAAGAATCAGAAAATCGCCTATGGTAAACAAGGCAATACTTAATTACATAACACTATTTTTATTATTATTGTTATTTTCATTATGTCAGGAATGACTTGAAAACTGTACAGGGAGCAAATGAGAGCAGTGGAGTATCTGTTTAGACACATTAACACAGTAGAAGTTGAAGATCTTCCTGGTGCTTGCACACACTCCCTTGTGTTTTCACATAGTTGTTTTGCTTTATTTTGATTCTTGCTCTTCCATGCGATAAGCATTAACTACTAACTACTAAATGCATAAGCTCTGCATTTAGTAGTCAGTACAAGGAAAAGTACATGTTTCATAGGTCCTAATGCACCCATAAAAGAGGATGTCTGTTGCCCTCCAAATGCACTCACAGGTGAACAAGGCAAAGAAAAAAATATACCCCATGATTCCAAAGAAGTAGAAATGCTTTCTTGTAATATGTGACCCTGGACCACAAAACCAGTCATAAGGGTCAATTTTTTCAAAATTGAGATTTATACACCATCTGAAAGCTGAATAAGTAAGCTTTCCATTTGATAGAATTGGACAATATTTGGCCGAGATACAACTATTTGAAAATCTGGAATCTGAGGGTGCAAAAAAATCTAAATACTGAGAAATTCGCCTTTAAAGTTGTCCAAATTAAGTCCTTAGCAATGCATATTACTAATCAGAAATTAAGTTTTGATATATTTACAGTAGGAAATTTACAAAATATCTTCATGAAACTTGATCTTTACTCCTAATGATTTTTGGCATAAAAGAAAAATCAATAATTTTGACCCATACAATGTATTATTGGCTATTGCTATAAATATACCCCAGCGACTTAAGACTGGTTTTGTGATCCAGGGTCACATATCGGCATAATAAATATACACTGGAAACAGTTCACTCAGTTTATTTTATTGAGTGACTTTTTTATTGATTTGAGAAGTGATATAATGCTCAATTTTATTTAAAAAAAAATCATCTGAATTCCCAACCTATCTTTTCCTGTTGCTGATCGTCACACCACAGGAATCAGACTTTTCTGAATGCATGAATGAACTGACCTGAAAATCAATGCACTTGTGTACACTGTACTGTGTGACAACACTAACAGAGAAATGGAGTAAAGTAATGTTGCTGAGCGGAATTTACCCTGAACTCACTCTAATTTTAGTATACTGATGTTGTAGACCTGAGGCAAATTTCCTTACAAAAAAAAAAAAGTAGTTGATAGTGGCATGGTTCAGTGATCATATCAAATGGAAGTGCACATGGCACTTTGCTATAAAATGCTACTGAATTATCATAAACTATGATACTCAAATGTACTTCAATGTCATGCTTTAACCATTTCCAACAGTTTTTTGTTAGTGTTGTAGCTAATTTAGTCAATCATTCAATAATAGTTTGTTTGTTTTTAAAGCAACTGCTACGATCTCATGTGAAAACCTAACTGTTTGATGATTTTGTATGAATTTGTACAATGTGATGGTATTAAGTATTAAGTAAAAATATAAAAAGTAATGTGCAATAACAATAATTATTATTTTAAAATAGGTAAATCTATTATTACAGCATGCATATTATTATAGGCCAGGCCTAAATTTTATAATGTTAAGTATGTAGTCCCTCTCACAAAGAAGTCTTTGGCATGAACAAGACTAAAGACCTGTAATATAAAGCTGAAAGATTTATATTAAACAAATGATCTGAACACACACACACACACACACACACACACAAATTCCACAGACGAAATAAGGTCATACAGCCTTATTGATGACAAAATCGTCATTTTTGGGGTGAACTGTACCTTTAAGGCAGAATGCATTTACTACTACTTTAGTGAATCACCATTGCATTCTACTGCTCAGCTTTCTGTCATTTTCTATTATTAACAGCATTTTCCTTGATTTTTTCATAAAAATACTGGTCTGGGCTACCTTGTGCATAGAATTTTCCATTAAATCCACCAGTCGCTACAGTGAGTCTTTCTGCTTCATACGGGCCATGTCTTCCTCTTGATGTGTACATTATAGTTCTGAAGCCCATTTAAAGGCACTAACTGATCTGGCACCGAACTCTACACCTAACATCAGTGGTTTTTGTGGCCCTTGTTATCACTGGGACTCTCTCTGCCTCCGCCCCTTTCTGTGTGTGTGTGTGTGTGTGCGCATGTATGTGATTGTGGAGTGATAGACAGCTTGTTACCCTCAACCTGAGGCGCGCCTCGTTAACACAACCCTTGGAATATGGACATAATGAAAGAACCTGGCAACACATCTCACTCGCTCTATTAGCCTCTCAGTTTCCTCTCTGGGAAACTGCTCAGGGCCTCCATTCAGAGTGGCCGCACAAAGGGCCCGATTCTTTAAACGCTAGACAGGCCCACGGACAGCTGGGTAGAAAATGTCACACGGTGCGTGGAATGCCCATTATCAGACACACTCATTTGTTCTCCGGGCCCTCCAAACCCTGTCAATCTCCACATCCCCCTTCCCGTCAGCCACACACACAACCTGATACCGAATTGACAAATCGAGCCTTGCGTCTGTGACAGAATATAATAAACTCGGGAAAGGGGGAGCGGCGAGTCCACTCCGTTCTGCCCAATCTAATTGGTTTCGACATCAAAGATGTCAGTCAACGCTAGACTCCCCTTTTAGACAGTTTCTCTCACTCTCTCTCTCTTTTTCATTATGCCAGTGGTCCCATTAAAAGAGCCGTCAGTTCCCTGCACTGAGGGATTTGGTGGAAGTCATAATTAGTGATTTCATTTGACAGAGCAGTTCTGTCTCCATTTAGTTTTTAACACCCCCAGGCCACATTTTTCACATAGAGTTGTCTCAACCACGCTGATCAGCATAGGTGCACCTGGTCTGAGATCCAAGCTGTCACACTTTCGCTATTGTCTTTTGTACACTGTGTTCATAGATGGCCTCAGGGGTTGAGCGCATTTTGCTGAGGTTTTACCAACTAATTGACACTTCCATTCAAACTTGGTTAATAAAGATGCTGACGAAAGAGCATGCTAAATATACAATGTGAAATTCTAGATTATTACCACGTGAAATTTCAGGGTTGTGCGCCATTCACAACTGAATTGAGGATGTCTTTTAAATTTTGTTCCTGAATTTGAATTTGAGGAAGCAAATGTGAAAATTTGAATTTGGAAGTAAGCATTTTTTTTTATCAACAAAAACAAAGTTTGTCAAGACTTGACAAAGCTTTGGCTAAAAAATAGTATAGAAAAATTTTCAAAGATAGATAGATATTTAAATTAATTTATATATTTCATATTTAATCATTTAACTATTGTACCAAAACACATTACACACATTTCTTGAATTTATTCACCAGTTCAATAAATTTCACTTCCTGTCATTCCATTTCAAATTCCAATTTGACTTCCCAATTTTAACTCATTAATTGAAAGGAAGTCAGTTCTTCAATTTTGCATTCTACCCAACCATGCCTGAAATGCATAATTCAGTCAGAAAAAAACAAAACAAAAAATCATAAGAATAGGCAACAAAGCACCCGGTTTCCTCTCATTTGTGCACTCAATGACACAGGCAATAACAATACATGTACAATACTTATATATGTACACATAGCCAGTTGTTAAATTCCACATGTAATATACCTCAAGAGAGTCTCACAGTTAGATCTAAAACTCTCAACCGGCAATCATGCCTGTAATCCTTTTACATCCAGTCACTTTCTGAGAGTCATGTGCTGTGAATAAAAGTGTAGACTCTTTCCTGTGGAATTTAAATACTTCAATCCATCATGTGATTCTGCCTATATTCTGTATTTCTTAATGTATAGATGAATTTGAAGAAAGTCATTTGATTTTTTTCTTTTTTTGTTCTAGGGTGAAAGGTAGTAGCAGATGTCGCTATACTGTGATATATAGCCTTTCTAACCTTACAGGGCTACGTCCCTAAAGTTAAAAGAATTAGGTCTGGCCTGTTTGACATTTGGAGCTATTCTAACGAGTGATTCTGTCTCAGAGTTTCAACACTCACTGTACCATACAAACCCCAGTTGATTGGCAGTTTGTGTGTCTATGCGCAGCTTGTCTATCCTAGAAGCATCACCACCTGCTGTTGCATGACTGCTTAAGCTCCTGCCCCATACAATTTGACATTCAGAGTGACTACGGAAAACATCAATAAATAAATAATCCAGACAAATAAATCCATAGAAATACTCATTTGAAGGCTCAATGAAACGCTTTGTGAATGTAATATGCTGTGGATGCATTTCAAATGTAAATTATGGTATTCTAACACATTTGGTTTTCCATCTTTTCCGTCTTCATTTAGACGCTGGTTCTACAGGCTCACAGCTGGACTTTTGTTTGCCACTCCACTCACCCTCTTTGCCTCTCCGTTTTTTTATGTTGCCGTTCAGACGATATTCATGCGGCAGGTTGTGAGAAATCAACGTGCTAGGCCTCAAGTTCATGTGGCAGAGCTCAATGGCATAAGCCATCCAAACACTATCACATCAATTGGCTAAGTCAAGTTTCCTTCTCGTGTTGGCACTGTCTGTGTGATTGGACATTAGACACTATCTGTTTCCTGATTCATAATGTATTATATCCTATGAGAGGAGACATCCATTCTTCAGACCTTGATGTTTAATTCAGATAGTTGGTTTGAATCACAGTACCTTGTCATATGTGAATCCTATAAGCAGTTAGAGAAGAGACATGGTTACAGTCTGGTGCTGGAAGACATTTATGTACTTTATGTAGCTATAGCAGCTAGTGTTGCTGAGCAATCATATGAATTTATTCTACAAAAACAATAGTATACATTTCAAATCTTTAATTCACATTTACAGGGTAATAGACTAAAAAGTATTAGACTAAATACACTGCAAAAATGAAGAAAAAAAATTATTCAGGTAAAAATATCTACAAAAAGAAAATGAAATTACATATTAGGATAAGATATTAAGATTTGTTTACATACATTGTATCTTGAGTATAAATGTATTTTGTCTTATGGCAAACTGCTATTTATACTTTAAGGAATTACACATTTTGCCAGATCAATAAAAAATAATACACTTGCACACAAAACACACTAATAAAAATAATAAAACAAAGAAAACAAATGCACTTAGTATATTGTGCAGTTTTGCATCTCTTGTTTCAAGGAGTTTTGGATATTTCTATTGGAAACCAGTCAAAATAATATATGATATTTTAACTGGAAAAATTCATAGAAAATACTTGGAAATGGGATTTTTTTAACAGCGTAAACTTTAAAAATAATAATAAAAACCTCATCTTCCCTAAAAATCATGATTATAATAATAGCAATAATATTAATCATAATAATAACTTTATTATTTTATTTAGTTGTTTTTACTGGAAAGCATGACAAAAACATTTATTAATCAAATATTTTGCAGTGAGGCAGGGGCACCTTGTATAATGCATTTTACTTTACTTTTACTTTTTTTTTTTTTACTTAATTCATAAAAAATACACATTTATGTTTGCATTTATAGTAGAGGATGGATGTTTAGATGTTTTAGAGCAAAACTGATATAGCTTGGCAATGCCTGACACCACGTTTTTCCATTTAAGGTATCTGGCTACTGTACTCATGGATAGCTGGAAACCACTGTCCCAAGGCAGACCGACCTTTGACACTTTCTGTCACTCACAAGTGCTGTATAAAGTACTGTAGTGACATGCGACAATACAAATCCGTACAGCATGTGTGTTTGCACCAGTACTTTGGGGTCAACAGGCTTTCACATACAAAGGCCATAATATTTACAAATACAGTGTGGATTACCACATGATGGCTGCAAACATGAACTCCTTAGCTTAAACCAATGCACTCAATTAAGCATTTGTCATAAATTAGTGTACTTGAAAGATTTATGGATTATCTTGGAACAGGTTATATGTAAGCTGATCGCATGGAGTTAGCAGGTCATCGCTCATTACGGTAATCCCTGATCATTTGTTTGAGTCAGACAGAAACAAACAGGTTCAACCAATCCAAACACTGAATTACAAGCTAAATATAGGTCATAGGTCATCAGCATCTAATTGGGTCCAGCACAGTGAACAACAGCAAACCATAGGCAACTTTCCAGTAACTAATATCTGACCATTAAGCTAATTTATTTTCCCACAAAAGCTTGGGCCACGAGGACAAATCCTATCACTGCTGGGCATTTGCTTCTTTGAGATACCATGGCCACTTTAGCCCTGTCCGTTCATCTGGCACACCTCAGTCACGCAATTTCGTTTTACGTCTGGAAGGGATCCCAAGGGTGGTTCACACGTACAAATAGTTTTTCCACTTATAGGCATACATATCAGAGCGATCACCTCTCATCCCTGTCACTTTCGGATATACACTTGTAAATTGTTGTGATGTAAAGATTTTCACATGTGAATTGTTTTCAATGTATATATGCCCATGTGCGAATTACTGTTCCCATTTGAATTTGCAGATATTGATTGTTCTTTCTCCGTGAACTATGAGTGTGAACAGGAGATCAGGCCTATATGGAAAGAGAGCTGTAAAAATCACGTATCAAGCGTTAAGTATAAAAGAGAGGTCCAGACATTTAGACAAGAGGTTGAATGGTTATAAATGTGAAGGTTTGAACACCAATGCACTGTATTTGCATATTAAACACTATTTCATTTCGTATTCATAATCAAAGACTTTAAATCTATCAGAATTACACATTTTCAGTGTCCAAAAGAGCCACGATCAGGTGTCAAATCAAAACATTTCACTCTGAAAGATACCAAAATGCAAGGTTAGATACTCAGCGCCCCCTAGCAGACAGTGTAAAAGTAAATGTGAACACAGAACGATATACTGAGGTTATTTTCCTAATATCTGCACGCACAGCAGCTTTACATTATGTCTATCACAAGCAATTTTGAATTTAACAAATGTGAGCATTTTTACTCCTTTTAAATTTAACTGATTAAAAAAAATCGAAATAAGTAAATGTATAAAAAAGTATTTACTCCATGCGTTTTTTTTTTTACTAATGGAAAATGTCACAAATGTTAAGGAATTCAATACTGTGCAGAATAGTAAGAGCACTTTTACTCAGTGTAAATGTACATAATTTAATTAAGTAAAAACTATAAATTAATAATACATGTTCTAAAAAATAATACATTAAAATATAAAAGAAATGATGTAAAAAGTATTTCAAAAAGAGCAAAAAAATCACAAAAAATCTAAGAATAAAAAAATCACAAAATTTCACAAATATTAAAAAATTAGCACAAAATTAATTTAATAATTTTTTTTTTAGTTCTATTCAATGTCCTTCGATTTTTAAGACAATCTTGAGGCGGTATGAAGTGTTATCTCTAAGCTCATGCTTTGCCTCATCATGCCTGTAGATGGCAGTGCTCCATAAAGTTTCATGTGAAAGCCCTTTCCTGAGAGCTCAGGCTCAACTTCAGTCTGTTTCTGCAGAAGAAACCTAATTATACACATTCCTTTTAAAACCACAGCTCTTGACACATTAATGTATCATCAAAATATTTTTCGCTCATTAATATGACTTGTTTGTGCTACTGCTTACTAATATCTTGTGTTGTTAACATGCCTATTAGAAAAGGCATTTGGATTAAATCTGATTTTACATAAGGCAAAACTCACTTATGAATTAGGCTGTGACTGCATAGGGGTTTTTCGACAAATAAACAACTTAACAAACACACCGCTGTGGCACGCGAGGCTAATAATTCAAAGCAACTCAGCATTACATTTTAACAGAGGTTTTGATATTTTCTTACCCCTTATTATGTCACAGAAATGACGACTCGGTGCCTTGAAAGCAATGGAAATGAGAGGTGAAAAAATCCCCCCAAAAAGAGAAATTTGAAAAGTGTGAGAAGGGAGGGAACTGTCAGGAAAAAAAAAAAAGAGAGAAAAAAAAAAAGAAGAGAGGAATTGCTAATTTAAGCGTGATCGGGATGGGAAAAGGTTTGTGAACGGGCTGTTAAAGATACAAAATATAGTCTTCTTCACGGTTGACTTTTAGAGATATTTCAATCGCGTGACATTTATGATTCATACTCCAGTTATTTTAAGGATGAATGGAAAATTAGTTTTGACAATTATTTTGGTACTTCATACAATCCTATCGCACAAATAGGCCTAATCTAAAGCTTCACTTCTCGGCTGTCAGGGCGCATTTTGTTGATTTATAGACGTCTGTAGATAAACAGGGTATATTTTGTAACTTTGGTAAAGGTTGTGAAAGTTTAAAATAGTTTAGAATGTTTGTTAAGATTAGATTTTCTGACAGCTGAAGTGTCTTGAACATCACACATATATTATAAAATCTATGGTATTTTGGGGAGTTTTGAGTCTGATCAGTTAGAAAATATAAACACTGAAAATAGTCTGAAGGTGTGACACGAGTTAAAGCTCTAGGAGGAGATAGTGTTAAGTTTTAGTCTAATAAATAATAATAATAATAATAATAATAATAATAATAATAATACAGAGAAAGCTATAGCTTTTAGTGTATGTCAAAGGAACCATCACCATATATCACAAAACATCATTAACTGTAAGGTAACAGAGTCAGCAAAGATATACACACATACGGGCTGGTTTCTGTCAAGATGTGTTGTTGATCCTATCCTGTGTTGTTTGGCAGTGGCACATTGTTCCTCTCATTGTCTTCATCACGAGCACTGTTGCTGCGGCGCGAGCGCGCATTAACGCGAGCGCGCAGTATTTGGGGATTTTAGACTGTTGTCTGAGCGCTCCGAAACTAAGTGCGATTTGATGGACACTTGTTTGTCCACATTAGAAAACAACACTGCTTGTTTTCCATGATCTCCCACATCAATTTTGAACGGCTGCCTGTATGCTATGTAGTTTATGCAAGACTAAGATTCAACTTCTGGTAAAGATGCTTTAAAATGTACAGGAAAAAAAAAAAATTGATCCGAGGCACTGCGTATTTACAGCAGCATTTTTGTGTGTATGATTGTGTATCTGCGCATGTGTGCTGTGGTGGAACAGAATCCCACTGTGCTAAATGACCTGTGACTGAAGTCTTCCGTGTCAACCCTATGATTCACACTGAGCCCCAAGTCACCGTGCACACACACACACACACGCACACACACACACACTAACGCCATACACAGGCCTATGAAAGCGCGTGCACACACCTACGCGCGCGCGCAAGCTGAGCAACAGACCTTTGAGAGAGAAACGAGACACGTGACTGCTTCATTCTCACTGACACGATAAACCTGGAAAAATACACAACATCAGAAAAATCTTCGTCCACTCATTCACATCAAACCGAATATTGTTGCCAAGTTGTGCTTTATTAAGCTTCGCTCCACTTATACATTAAACAGCAACATGTTTTTTTTTTTCACTCAGTACTCTTTTTCTCTCTCTCACCATCTGTTAAATCATGGGGGAAAGGGGGGGAAAGTTGGGAATTAACAAGTTTCCACATGTTGCAGGTGAAAGTGGCACAGTTTTTAATTATACCTGGACTCCACTAATTCCAAATACTTAATATAACAAATGGCAAATCAGCTCCTGGCTGCTCCCTGGATAATTGGGACTCGCTGTACTCAGAGTTTCTTTAGCGTCTGCTACATTAATTAACGCTGCAATGAACCCAGCCACAATATGTTCTGTATTTGTTCAAATTGATTCCCCTGGTAGCGTCTGTGAAAGGTGGGAAAGCACAGGACGATGAGGCTCCAACCTGAGCTTCATTAGTTCAGCTGAAAACCCACTCGGCCTGCCACTGCTCCCATTGAGCTCTGTGGCTTACCTATATGTTTGAGCTGGATAGTATAGAGCTAGCTGCGCTTTCCTGACCAGATTAAGTGGCAGAGCTAAAAGTGATGCCAAGTGATTTGGATTAGTCTGTTGCTTTTGATTTCCAGGACAAAGATATACACATAAAGTGTAACCTAAGAGGTTTATGTTAGTGATATAATGTGTCTTTTCAATATGTGTCCATCCAGTGAGATTCCATAATGAATTTCAAACAGAGCGGCGTATTAAGTCAGGCCTTATGGAAGCAAATTAAATTTTGTCCCTTGCAGTAAAAGCCACAATGCATGCTAATCTTAATATACGAATATAATGTGCTTCTCTTTGGAGATTGCTGTCAGCAGGTGGGCAAAAATATCATCGGATTTATTCTAGGAGTATCAAACCTAAAGATTACGAGTGCTAGATGGAGATGAACAAAGAAATTGATATATTTGTCCTCTTGTTATTACAGGAAGTCATGTGTCTGAACACATCTGCACAATTCTTTTACTCTTCGAATTTCAAGGGAGGAAAATGAAACGGTTAGTATAATATTTACCCACCCCCCTTTCTTTTCCCTCTCTTTTTCTCACTCTCTTTCTTAATCAAGCAATTTCATCATCCCTCCTCCACTCCTTCTCTCTTTCTCTCTCTCGCCACACGCACACCTAGAATAATTATCCCGATCTGTGGTAGAGAGTGTCCTTCTGTCTACCAGCAATGTCTGCATTAATGGTCTCTCTTTCCCTCCTCTGGAGTCTCTACCTTTTTTGGATTAATTTCAGCTCGCCATTCTTTCTCGTTTCCTCTAAGAGGATTGTGCAGAGAAGCCTGTTGTACGCCCACACACAAAATCTCCTGTCTCCGCCCTTATGTGCTACAATGAGAGATAATGGTTAAGAGACAGGATTTCGAAAATGAATGGCTTTACATTCCATAAACACATTAAAATGAGTTCTCTTTGTGTGTGTGTGTGTGTGTGTGTGTGTGTGTGTGTGCGTCTGTATGGGTAAATGTGACGAAAAGGGTATGTGAAACAGAAAATAGAGAGGGTAAGAGGGAGGGAAAGAGAGAAGGACTACTTTGTGTCTGAGTGTGTTATTAAGCTTTGTGTTTTTCAAAGCAAAACTCAGACACTTCCAACATTTTGCCAATGTGGTTTTTCTTAGCCCACAATATAATGAAATGCAACTGACAGGCTTTCTTCCTTACATATTTGTCATATCTCTAATTTCCATTAATATCATATTTTCCTCTTTTTTAAAATATAGTAATTTTATCTTTATTTTATGACATGGCATAGAATGTTTGCTTCAGATTACTATTTTTTTGTTATTATTATTATATCAAGAGATATAAGTGGTTTTCTTTCCACTATTTATCTATTTGAAGATATTTCAGTGACTCTTCTACAAAGATTTGTTGCAAAACCCATCTCAATATTCATTTGCTTACATTTTATTTGTTGAATTTCTAAACATCATTACATATAGCTGCATAGTGGGAAACAACAAGAAAATAATAAGCTAAACTCTATAGGACTTAGTAAGTTATTGTAGTATTATTACTAATGAGAGATAATTGACTGTGACGGCCATAATGAGTCAGTTCCCACTAATAGGGTTTGCTTTATTTTGCCCATATTAAGCCTTAGAAACATTTGTAGTAATAGAGCTAATGTCCAGATGGAGAGCGGCCATTGAATGTTTCTGAATACAGTGAAATTTTAGACGTCTGAGACTATTTATATTTTAATTTGCTTTCATATAGTTGTTCACAACGGAAAAAATAAATTCACAAATGGACACAAAATCTGTTATGATACGGAAAAAATAAAACAATAGAGCAGAAAGTGTAATGTCACATAACATATGACATTGCACCACAAATATACCTCTGAATTTGGTATATATAGATTCAATCATAATTATAACTAATGAATGAATGAATGATGATTTGTTTTCAAACATACTAAATGAAAACCGTCTGTTACTGGAAACTGGTGACTGTTTCCAACAATATTAGAGAATAATATTCACTGCAGATTCATTCTGAGCAGCACAAATACCTGATTTTACAAGGATTCCTCTCTTTGTCTCTACTTTTCTTTAAGTTGGAGGCTGTATTGTTAGACTAAAAGTAGACTAAAACCTACATCAGAAAATATCCTGTTAAATTTCTGGTAAAAACTGGTCGCTGTGGTTGCCAGAAATTCACCGTAAAAATATTGTGACAATGTTTAGTATGTTACATTGGTGCCTGTATTTTACAACTAAGATTTTACAACATTTTAGTATATTTCATTAAGGTGATATAGTTGATATTATACCAAACTACTTGAGCTATCAAAATCTGCTTTTTAGCTTAAAATGTACTGATAACCACTGTAATAATATATGTGGTACAAAATAAAGTCACAAGATGAATCAGAGTTCATTGTAAATGGCTTTTCCATAAAACATGGCCAGTGCTTGTATACAGACATTGCACAGGGTCATATACACAAAGGCAACACCATCAGGGTAACACACATGACACTAAAATAATGCAATAAGTATTAACTAAATAATAGAAAATGTAACACAAAATATACATTGCTGATAACGGAATAACACAATTATTTAAATATATATATATATATATATATATATATATATATATATATATATATAAAAAAGAATCACTAGTGATGTGTCAAGCATCAACTTCTGGAAATATCCTTTTACTGTTGTCACTATAAATTATATGGAAATTCATATTTTGTTTGCTTGCAAATCAGTATTTTACAGTAAAATGACATATAATGTGACGTTAAACCATTTACATTTTTTTTCACCGCAATGGTAAAATGACTTACAGTTACCAATTATCAGCTTTTTACTGTTACATTTTTACAATGACAAACATCACAGTGAAGAATTTTAAGACAGTTGATTGCAGCCTGGTACAACCTAACAGACAAATTTGCATTTCTAGCGATGTATCTGTGGGAGTGTCCCAATAATGAACACTCATTATGGCCACCAGGACAGCGAGGCTCCTCCCTGACAGAGGGCCTGTGCATTTGTATGCATGAATAAATGTAAAGGCATCTGGAGGAGCTGAAAATATATGCATGAATATAAGTGTCTGTGAGAACACGAGAGAAGACAGACAGGCAGTGTGACTGAAAAACACTCCCTCTCTTTAGCCCTCTTGTTCCGTCACACACACACACACACACACACACACACACACACTGTCTCACCCAGTTGTAAGGCTGCTTTCTGGTGACATACAGTATGTGTGAGGCATATGTTACACAAACATTGTCAGCGTACCACCATTTTATTGGTAAACAACAAAACTCAGTTTGGTCAATAAATGATCCGTGGGCGTGCCATCGAACTCAGGAAAGCCTTCGGCGAGTCCCTCAGGAGCGCCCTGCTGCTTTTGCGTCTTTTGTTCAAAAATTCTTCAATAAATAACTACTCTTTAATGAGCCTCTTTTTTGGCGGCGATGCATTTTCAGACATTTGCAGCCAAATGTCTTTTGTTATTTACAGCAGCTATTTTCATGCACGCCCTGGCGTCGTCGATGTAAAATAACAGTAATTGCTGGATCGTTTGCAGGTTGTTTAGCTTGTGTACCGAGCCAGATGAGAACAGTTAATGAGCACAGCTTCCAGCGGCAATTAGTGAAGCAGTCGTGTACATCACAGATGATTTGCAATTAGCTAGCTACATATTATATACACTATGCCAGGAGTGCACTAGGCGCTTTGGTGTGTGTTTGTTGGAAGGGGGGGGTCGATTGGCAGGGGAGAAAGCTGTATGTAGGGATGAAGGGGACACGGGATGAGATGCTAGCGAATATTCACACCTATTCCTCATGGGAGACCTGTGCTTGAGGGGATTAGGCCCCTCCTCCTTTATTCCGCTTTACGTTATGTTAATTGGCTTAATGGTCTGTTTCGGAGACAAAAATTATCCGTAGTTGTGCTGCAATGTGAGGCCTACGAAGCCCGGGAAGATATAATAGCATCGCACATATGCTACAATAACGTTTTTATAGTTCGGCCGTCATAATCACAAAATGCCTTAAAAGGTGCAAAATAATACCTATATCTATAGCCTGTGTATTCGAGGCAATTTGGTCAGTGATAAAACATGGAGATGTATTCTGGCTCCTATAGAAGGAGCGTATATGTCAGAAGAGCCAGTGTGTTCACGGTTTATAATAGTGCCATGCATAGGAGGGGGCGGGAAATCACTTTGGTGGCTGTTTCTTGCGTGACATCATACAGCACCCTCTGTGATATCTGGTAAGACTGTCAGGTCCTCTGACAGACACGCCAGATGGCTCTGTGTGTGTGTGTGCGGATTATTTCATTGTTGTTACACTCCAGGATAGCAGCAATGTTGACACCTTTTAGCTGCTAAAGTTCAGATCTTAAAATATGAATGTATTAGGAAAAATACAGCCACTGAAAATCATTTGCATTTATCTACCGGCGGACTTTCTCTGAAGCCGGTTTGGTCATCTGGATGGGAATTGCTTCAAAGTGTGTAACATATATTTTCAGTGTCGCTATCAGCAAGGCATGGAGGAGCGGATTGTCGCTGCCATGTTTATACCATGTTCTGCTGTGATCTGACCTCATGAAGTTTCATTATTTATAAGCTTGAACGTAATCACTGTGCATTTCTTTTTCTTGCTTACTTCTTGGTGTCTTATATATAGCTCAGGAGCAAAGTGAGACATCGAGAAGCGTATAATATTAAGGTCAGAAATCTATGCTTGTACGGCTGAGCTTCAGGTTTTAGTCTCGCTTCTGACAGAAAACATGTCGCTGTTTATTTGGCTGCTGGGGCAAAGGAGAGCAGAAACTGAAATGCGTGGTTTGTGATATGGCTTCGTATCTCCCTGACAGGACCTATCAAAATGGCCACCGGGTGACAGACTCTTTGGCAAATTTCTCACTTGTGGAGATTAATTAGACCACCAAATATGACACTGCAAGATGTGTAATGCAGAGCTATGATGGAGAGCTAAATAAATATTTTAAAACATAATTGTATAAAGCTGTAATGTAAAGGACACTGGGACTAGTCACACTTTTTACTCCAGAAAATCCATTGTATTTATACAGTGAATAATGTGTCAGTTTCTTTATAGGCCCTTAGGCACATTAAATACCAAAGAAAGAAAGAAAATAGCATATAGAAATACTACACTATTGGTTTGGCCAGCAGAAATTGTATATAAAAAGTTTAAAAATTACAACATGAAATAAAATTGTGATCCCAACCTGACAAAGTTACAGTCATTACAATTAAATCTTTAATCTTTATTACATATTTGCCTTCTAGGAAAGTATATACTCTTGTCCTGAATGTGTGGTTTTATTGTGTTTATTTGACATACATTACTATAGTTCTATTACTAGTTAGTACATTACCAGTTACTATCACCACTACACTCCTCTATTGCACTCCAAGCTGTTTCACAGAACTCACATATAAATAGTTCATTTATATCACAAAAATATACACCAACAGGCCACTCTTTCAGCCCAAAAACAGCTCATGTCCACCCACATACATAGTCTGCAGTGTGTAACTGTGACATCAGCTATTTCATTCTAGCAGTTCAGTACATCAGCGTAAGAACATTTTTAAAGTTAAATTCAAATGATTCACTTGCTGTGAGACATTGGTGAGAGCAGAGGGAAAGAATATTTTCTTCATATTTTAAATGTATCATTTAAACCAGTTCATCAGAGGATTTTCTGTCACATACAGTGGTCTGTTAAAGTATTAAGATTTTAATTTCTCTTAATTTTACTGAATTAATTAGAATTTTGAAATGCAGAAGTTTGCATTTCTATGTATAACAGCTAAAAACTATTTTTATTTGGGAAAAACATACCACCATTAAGGCATCATTAAATACTAAAGGACATTCCAAAGAAGTTAGAGTTGCATGATAACAAATGCATAAATTAGGGAAAGGGTTTGCAAATATACAAGTGTTTGGATGTCCCAGTGGACACAGCTGGGGTAATTATCAGGAATCTAGAGAGACTAAATAGAAAAGGTTGTACCTAAAAATGCCCCAGCAAGGCCAGCAATCATTTGAAAGAGGAAACATTCAGTAGCAAAGAATGGAGAAAAGCTGTGCAGCATAGTAACCATAACTAGAAACACAACAAGAAAACAGTCTGGTAAGATGAGACCAAGACAGATCTTGTAGCCGAAATTCAAAATGATCGATGTACTAAAAAACTGCTATTTTGGAGAAAAGCTACAGAATGATGGCACAAAAATGGGTCAAATTAACATCAAGTGGATCAAGTACAACATGGTCAATGTCCTACCGTGGTCGGTCAATGTCTTGATTTGAGAATGAGGTAAATGTGTACAAGTGTGAAAAAAATAGTATTTGAAGTTGGTACATATCCTCAAATGATTACAGCAAAATGTTGTTTTTCAAAATATTAAGATGAGTTCATTTGTTCCCATAGCATATTTACATTTCCTTTTGTCAAGAATGTTCTCTGACATAAACAATGTGACATTAAAATAATTGATTTTTTTAATTGTGCTTTTTGAAAGTAAAATGTCAGGGGTCAGGAAATTCTAGAATATGAATCGGCTAAAATGAGAAAATTGTACTTGGCATACTTTTGCGGCCTATAGACATTCCTTGACATAATATTGTGACAGAAAGTCCTCTGGAGAGCAGGTACAAATGAAACACATTTAAAATATGCTTAATTCATATTCATGCATTTTTACAAGGGGCACCTGCAAGTTATTGGGTAGAGGTCTGAATACTTTTGCAAACCACTGTATAATTATAAACTCTACGGCCTAAATGTTAAGTCAACAAAGTTGTTGTGTGATGCCAAATCAAAGAATGACCAACTTGCATCCTAAGCAAACAACTCCATACATTTGAACCAAAGAACATGGTTTGTTAGGGCGGGAAGAGAAAGGCCAGAGCAGGGGTGTTCAATTTACAGGTTTGAAACTGTAGATTAATGCAGTCTCCTGGGAATCTATTATCAAGTGTACTCATACATGCAACAGTGACCGCCATCCGCCCTAAATCCAGCCACACCTTGTACCCAATTAGGCCTGTCCCTGGCGACTGGGCAAGGGGAGGGCCTGCTGAGGTCTGCCCCGTGCTAACGAGATGGGTGACAAGCGAGTCATTAGCGGCCTGTGACTGTAGAACTAGTGATGTGAGCCATTAGGGGACAGTATCCATCCTCTTCAAGTCCCAACTGAACGGAAGCTATGCTTCCACAGTCCCTGCCTGCCTCCGCAAGCCAATTAAAGTTGTTATTGGGAGACACAAAATAATTAAAGGTGCACTTTGTTGTTTTTTATTTGGGGTGCTGAGGGACCGCCCCTGGCAGTGTTGCAATATGTTTTCTGATGTTTGCTTTTCAATTTCCCAGTTAAGTATCAAAAATAAGCCCTGGCCAGCATAACGAAGAAGCAATTTCTCATGCGAGGGTGTTGTAATCATGTCAACTATTTACATTCTGGCATGATCGTGTTTCGTCATGATGTTATGAAAACTAAACATGTCAATTGTTGATAAATAGCCAGCTTTAATAGTTGTATTACACAACTATTCATTACTACACAACTATACAAGCTTTAATATTTGTATTAGATGTTTAAGTAAAGGTATATTGGTACATATACATATAAATATATGTCATTCTTACAGTAAATTGTATATAAAATGATATATATCTTCATGTAGAAATATATATATCGGTTATATAGAACATTTTGACTGTGTGTATATCTATCTATCTATCTATCTATCTATCTATCTATCTGCACAGTTATTGTATATATAGGTAGTTATGATTTTGTCAATATAAATTTCAAATACAAACATGCTCTACATTTTTATGTTGCATTGATGACAAACAGAACATTGCATTTTTGGTCTATATTTCAAAACGAAAGAAGGAAAATATAAAGCTGATTTATTGTTTATAATGCTTTTTATTAATTTGTTTGTTTGTTTGTTTGTTTGTTTGTTTGTTTGTTTGTTCGTTCATTCGTTCATTCATTCATTCATTCATTCAACAACTGAAAAGCTGTTTTATTTTAATCTTTAGTTAGCATATGTATCAAAACCATTCTAGCCCTCCATAAACCAGTGTTTTTATTTAATTTTTTGTTTGAAGGTATGGACTTCCTCAGCACACCACTTGGGTTCTATTGTGCATGTATTATAATTTGTATAGATTTATAAGTGCTCTGCAGAGGGCTCTGTGACTCTACATCTGTTTTTCAAAGTAAACTTGTTTGTGAACACATTTTCAATAGAGGATTCCCTAGGCCTCAAATTAAATGTCCCGTAGGTTCCAGAAGTAGACAAGAGACAGAGCAAGGAGAAGATACACATTATATGCACACACCTGCAAACAAACATGCATAAATCACAAACAACTTGCCACATCATTTCACCTACACCCTAAAACAAATACGATGCAATCAAGAATCAACTGTATAGCTAATTACAATTATGCATCTGTCACCACAAGCACCTTTACACGGCCTTAAAGGGATAGTTCACCCAAAACTGAATATTCTGTCATCATGTGTGGAAAAAGTGTCAGTATATATATTTAGTGTCCATAAATGAAAGTCAGTAGGGTTGTCTTAGAAAAGACAGTTGAAACATTATTCAGAATAACATTTTGAAGAAAATAAATCATACAGGGTCAATCATTTTTAATTAATAATTTAAAATATTTTCATATTAAAATAAAATGTATATAAAATTAATAATTTAATATTATTTTCACATCAAACAGAAATAGCAGCATTTAAGGCCCCAAATTTTCTTTCACACTCAATATCTTTTCCACCAATCAATATGATCCAGTTAAATGCTGCACAAACACAATAGACTGACTATGTGCAGGCCCAACCCAAAACACTTTACTTCACACATCTATCGGGGTATTGGCATTTACATACCCTGTTATATATGCTTCCTATTGTTATTTGAATTTCACCCAGCAAAACTACAACATTCTAAACAGGACCTTTTTGCAGAGTCCTCAGAAGTGTCATTACAGAAAAGGCGTCTTCGCTGTGGGGATTTAAATTGCTGCCAAAGTCACAATCACAATGAATATAAAACAAACAGAATCAGCCAACGAAATGAAGACTTTTCGCTCAAGTAGTCTCTCCAGATATTTAATATGCATCCCTGCTGACCACATACTAAATAAACAAGATCTGCACAACAAAGTTTGTGCTGGAACGACGAGTTGTCAGTGTCAATCTCACTCACAATATCCAAATAAAAAAAATAAAAAAAAGTTATAGTTTATCTTATGAAATGAACCTTTTACATTACCCACTGCATCATGAACCTGAGCATTAACAAATAGTGCACAGTTTCATGGGAAAGCAGGGAACCAATTGCAAATCATTTGAATTGTAAGTTTTGTTAGCTTTGAAGATGTCTGCAGAAAAGATAATGAATGGTAACAAAAGGTCAGTGAATGAAGGACTGAATGAGATTGAGCATGCAGAGAGGGCACAGTGGCTGAAGAGGCCCACAAAAGATTGATGAGTGGCTCTTGTCAAACAATGGTTTCACATCAGACATGCTTATTTTCCTTTGATGCATCCACTTTAACCCTTTGATTGTCATAACGAGTTTATTTCAGATCTGTGTGCACCCTATATTTGACGAGTGGTGATTTTACATTGTATATTATAGAGATAAACAGTTGATTCTGAGCTTCGAATAAAGAAAAAAAAGCTGTTTTTAAAATGAATCAGATGCTTATGTTTATGCATATAACCAGACAATAATATTATAGCGATATTTGGATCACAATATGATAAGACCATTGAAAGGTGTTACATCAATAAAAATGATTATTATTAATATTTGTGATTCTTAGGACCTTCTATGGATATGGTTCTACATTTAGTTTATAATTATTCAGCATATATTAAGATCGTTTTCTCACTTGGTCCTTGAACTTTGATGTGTCGCACAATTATATTCTTGGCTCAGCCTAAGGTCAGCTTTTGGTTGAAAAGAAGTAACTGAGTGTGTTAATGTACAGTTATGTTACAGAATAGTTTAGAATTATTTCTATAGTATATAGCTTTTATAAATGTTTTGAATTATTTTCAGTTTTAATTTTGGTCAATTTTAGTAATTTTATTATTATAATTTATTATAATTATAAATTATTATAATTATAATTTTATTTAAAAGGATAGTTTACCCAAAAATGAAAATTCTGTCATTAATTTCTCACCCTCATGTTTTTCCAAACACATAAGACCTTTGTTCATCTTAGTAACACAAATTAAGATATTTTTGATGAAATCTGAGAGCTTTCTGACCCTGCATAGACAGCAATGCAACTACCACGTTCCAGGCCCAGAAAGGTAGGAAAGACATCGGTAAAACAGTCTATGTGACGTCAGTGGTTCAACCGTAATGCTATGAAGTTACAAAAACACTTTTTGTGCTCAAAGAAAACCAAAATAATCAATTTATTCAACAATTTTGCATGTGTGTGATGCTGCCTCTTGGTTTTGTTTTGGCACTTTTCCACTACATGGTACGGCACGGTACAGTTCGACACGGTTCACTTTTACGGGGTTTTTCACTGGGTACAGTACCTGGTACCTGGTACTTTTTTCAGTACCACCTCGGTTGAGGTTCCAAGCGAACCGTACCGTTACCAAAACGTGACGTGTAAACTCTGCTGATCACTGATTGGCCGGAGAGAATTGTCACTACCCGTGTCATTGAACTTGCGACATGAGACACAACAGACATGCTAGATTTAAATCAGCACAGCCAGCGAAGGATCGAACGCAACTGTTTTGAATGAGCGCACCTTTCTTTAACAACCAAAAAATGGCTGTTTCGTGGTCTGTTGAGGAAGTACAGATGTTCCTCTCGTTGATAGCCGAGGAGCGGATCCAGCGAGAGGTTGATGGGGCAACACGGAATGAAAAAGTTTTTCAGGGGTCACGGCAGTAGAGGCGGCGCAACTATAACAACATGTGAATAATCCCGCCCACTCTAAAGCGGTAAACTGCAGTGGAAACGCAAACCGAGCCGAGCCGTTCCGTGCCGTGCCGTACTGAGCCATGCCAAGCCGAGTCGTACCACGCAGTGGAAAAGCGCCATTTGAGCACAAAAAGTATTTTTGTAGCTTCGTAACATTACAGCTGAACCACTGATGTCACATGGACTATTTTAATGATGTCCTTACTACGTTTCTGGGCCTTGAACGTGGTAGTTCCGTTGCTGTCTATGCAGGGTCAGAAAACTCTCGGGTTTCATCAAAAATATCTTAATTTGTGTTCCGAAGACGAACAAAGGTTTGTGGGTTTGGAATGACTTGAGGGTGAGTAATTAATGACAGAATTTTCACTTTTGGGTGAACTATCCCTTTAAGTTTTCTTTTAATTTTATTGTAGAAGCATACATTTTCTGTAAAAAACAAAATTTGAGACATTATGTATTGTGAAAAGCACTATAAAATAATATTATTACTATTTAGGTTTCATTTATTTTTATTACAGCTTTAATGATATCCAAATATTTTAGTACTCTGGAGTTTTGATTTATGCACAAATTGATAATATTGTCTTTCTTTCTATAAGGAAAATATACATTTACTGGAAATGAACTCTTCTTTAGAGTTGGATTGAGTGAAATGCATCTTTAACCAAACTAAAGCACAACCTCCACTGCCCCAAGATGCCACACCTGACACCAACCATATCAGTCAAAACCTCCATGTCACAAAAAGGCTTGATGGAGCAGTCACTCCACTCTCCATAATTATAAATATAGACATTTTCCCTGTCAGTCAGATCAGCACTGAGGATGTAATGGGCATTGAGTTAATTGCTGAGTGAGCCACAGCAAGAGAAAGAGAGAGAGAGAGTGAGCGGGGTACTAAACTGAAAACTGTCATTTCTGCCAAGCCCCTAATCATTTATTCTCCATTTTCGACCATGTTACTAAAACTCTTTCCCACTTATTACATAAATTGCAATTAGAAGTCATCATGACATGCTGCTGGGGGTCCTGACCTGTAATGGCTCCTAACACAGAGAAACCTTATTATCTGTCAAGAGGTGCTTTGGCATATGCCAGCGTTTTCTCGCTCTTTCTGTGTGACATGCTCCGATAATCTTTTGACTTCCTGTCTTCTGTAATTTAGACTTATTTAAGGAAGATTATTTTACAGGCTTATGAGTGGAATAATTTTAGTTCCTTTTGTCAAATGAGAAATTGCATGTCATGAAGAATTTACAGAGTCAAACAAGAATCGATGCGCATGGAAAGGTTAGCCACCTGGAACAGCATGTGAGATGTTGGCGTCACCTTAACGAAATGCTGTGCCGTGCTCGATCCTCGCATTGTATTTCACAAAATCAACCAAAAATGTGCAACGTGAAAGAAAAACATAATAAAGAACAATGAGTTATTGCAAACTGATTTACACTAAAAAAAATACAATTCTGTCATCATTTACCCTCATGTCATTCTTTGTTCTCTGGAACACAAAAGGAGATCATTTGAAAATGTCTCTGTGTTTTTTGTCCATATAATGAAAGTTAATGGGGTTCAATGTTGTTTTGGACCTGACTGACTTACACTGTATGGACAAAACAGTCTCTTATAGGTTTGAAATGACATGAGGGTGAGTAAATGATGACAGAATTTTCTATTTTGGTTCAACTATCCCTTTAATTACATATAAATTACTCTAAAGGTTAGTGTTCAGGCAGCTAGTTATTTTAAAAAGGACATGGATTATTAATTATCGCAAATGGATTGTGATGAATTCACCAGCCTGTGAGACAGTACAGTTGACTTGAGAAATGTGTTCACGTACTTTATTACCCATTGAAAACATTATATTTTAAGACAAAAAAATCCTAATGACTTTTGTATTCATTATTTTTTTTTTAAATAAAAAAATACTTTTGACAGCCAGCCAACAATATAGCTACAAATAACACTTCCTGTTGTGAAAGAAACAAATGTTGCCACAATCAACACATCATTTGTTTGGGGAAATTTGTCTGCTCTCTGACAAAGCAGTAAGCCTGTGTGGGTCTAATTTGACCTAAAACAAGCAGTCCTATTAGTGATCTCTCTAATTGAATCGAGTGATATTGGTGGCCTTCTGTATGGTACTACAGCAGTGATGAACACACAGTTGCTCTATGCGTGGGAGGCGAGCATCAGCTGGCCTCTCTCCTAGCAACTACAAGTCCTTGAGCCCTTCTGTTTACAAAATGCCGGCACACACGGAGGTGCATGAACACAGTTGGCCCACTCAAGCCTGGTCAGAGTTATTTGCATCCTAATGTGTAAGTTTCAATCTAAATAAAAGGCATTTAATGAACCACTCAACTCTGTCAGGGAAAAAGCTACAACTGGTGTGCCCTTGTCAGTGTGAACACTGGGCTGCACTAGGGTAAACACTATATATGTAGTGTGTGTGAGTGTGTGTTTATATACAGTATATATATACACACACACACACACACACACACACACACACGTGTGACCCTGGACCACAAAACCAGTCATAAGTAGCACGGGTATATTTGTAGCAATAGCTAACAATCCATTGTATGGGTCAAAATTATTGATTTTTCTTTTATGCCAAAAATCATTAGGATATTAAATAAATATCATGTTCTAAGAAGATTCCAGATTTTCAAATAGTTTTCTCAGCCACATATTGTCCTATCCTAACAAACCATACATTAATCGAAAGTTTATTTATTCAGCTTTCTGATGATGTATAAATCTCAATTTCAAAAAAATTGACCGTTATGACTGGTTTTATGGTCCAGAGTAACACACACACAAATAGCCTATGTATATATATATATATATACACAGTGGGTACGGAAAGTATTCAGACCCCCTTAAATTTTTCACTCTTTGTTATATTGCAGCCATTTGCTAAAATCATTTAAGTTAATTTTTTTTTCCCTCATTAATGTACACACAGCACCCCATATTGACAGAAAAAACACAGAATTGTTGACATTTTTGCAGATTTATTCAAAAAGAAAAACTGAAATATCACATGGTCCTAAGTATTCAGACCCTTTGCGCAGTATTTAGTAGAAGCACCCTTTTGATCTAATACAGCCATGAGTCTTTTTGGGAAAGATGCAACAAGTTTTTCACACCTGGATTTGGGGATCCTCTGCCATTCCTCCTTGCAGATCCTCTCCAGTTCTGTCAGGTTGGATGGTAAACGTTGGTGGACAGCCATTTTTAGGTCTCTCCAGAGATGCTCAATTGGGTTTAAGTCAGGGCTCTGGCTGGGCCATTCAAGAACAGTCACGGAGTTGTTTTGAAGCCACTCCTTCGTTATTTTAGCTGTGTGCTTAGGGTCATTGTCTTGTTGGAAGGTAAACCTTCGGCCCAGTCTGAGGTCCTGAGCACTCTGGAGAAGGTTTTCATCCAGGATATCCCTGTACTTGGCCGCATTCATTTTTCCCTCGATTGCAACCAGTCGTCCTGTCCCTGCAGCTGAAAAACACCCCCACAGCATGATGCTGCCACCACCATGCTTCACTGTTGGGACTGTATTGGACAGGTGATGAGCAGTGCCTGGTTTTCTCCACACATACCGCTTAGAATTAAGGCCAAAAAGTTCTATCTTGGTCTCATCAGACCAGAGAATCTTATTTCTCACCATCTTGGAGTCCTTCGTGCGGGCTTTCATGTGTCTTGCACTGAGGAGAGGCTTCCGTCGGGCCACTCTGCCATAAAGCCCCGACTGGTGGAGGGCTGCAGTGATGTTTGACTTTCTACAACTTTCTCCCATCTCCCGACTGCATCTCTGGAGCTCAGCCCCAGTGATCTTTGGGTTCTTCTTTACCTCTCTCACCAAGGCTCTTCTCCCCCGATAGCTCAGTTTGGCCGGACGGCCAGCTCTAGGAAGGGTTCTGGTCGTCCCAAGCGTCTTCCATTTAAGGATTATGGAGGCCGCTGTGCTCTTAGGAACCTTAAGTGCAGCAGAAATTTTTTTGTAACCTTGACCAGATCTGTGCCTTGCCACAATTCTGTCTCTGAGCTCTTCAGGCAGTTCCTTTGACCTCATGATTCTCATTTGCTCTGACATGCACTGTGAGCTGTAAGGTCTTATATAGACAGGTGTGTGGCTTTCCTAATCAAGTCTAATCAGTATAATCAAACACAGCTGGACTCAAATGAAGGCGTAGAACCATCTCAAGGATGATCAGAAGAAATGGACAGCACCTGAGTTAAATATATGAGTGTCACAGCAAAGGGTCTGAATACTTAGGACCATGTGATATTTCAGTTTTTCGTTTTTAATAAATCTGCAAAAATGTCAACAATTCTGTGTTTTTCTGTCAATATGGGGTGCTGTGTGTACATTAATGAGGAAAAACAATGAACTTATATGATTTTAGCAAATGGCTGCAATATAACAAAGAGTGAAAAATTTAAGGGGGTCTGAATACTTTCCGTACCCACTGTATACATATAGTATTTGTCAAAAGTTTGGAATGATTTGGAATGAAGTCCCTTCTGCTCATCAAGGCTGCATTTATGTATTTATTTGCTCAGAAATATAGTAAAAACACTAATATTATGAAATACAATTTAAAATAGGCCCTAACTGTTTTCTATTGTAATATATTACAAAATGCAATTTATTCCTGTAAAGGCAAACTGAATTTCCAGCAGCCATTACTCCAGTCTTCAGTGTCACATGATCCTTCAGAAATCATTTTAATATGCTGATTTGGTGCTCAAGAAACATTTATTATTATTGTAAATGTTGAAAACATCTGTGCTGTTTAATATTTCTGAAAAAAACGTGTTACCATTCAAATGTTTGGGGTATGGGTGTGTGTGTGTTTTAATAGAAACAAATGCTTTTTTTCAGCAAATATGCATTAAATTAGTCAAAAGTGACAGTAAAACATTTATAATGTAATGTAAATATACACATACATATTAAATAAATGTTCCACAAAATATTAAGGAGCAAAAATCGATAATAAGAAGAACCATTATTAATAACAGAGCACCAATAATAACTGAGCAGCAAATCAGCATAATTTAGAATTTCTGAAGAATTATTTTATTTTTATTTTTTTGGTCTGGACTAAAACGTCCCATAAACTGACAGCGGGACTCAAGGTGAACGTGGACAGGTAAAAACCACCCTAGCAACCCCCTAACAACCAAACAGCAGCATTCTTAAAAAAAGAGAAATCGTACAAGTCTAGTAGTTTTAAACTACAATCGTAACGTGGCATTAGCCACATCTGTTGTGTAGCCTAAATCAAAAACGATATATTCTAAAAGCTTCTTATGGTTTTGCGGAAGTATTTTGGAGGAAACTATGGTTACCATGGCAATTTTTTTTTTTTTTTTGTCAGGGTACCGACTCTATTCCATATAACCTGTAAACAAAAACAGTTTTTAATCTATGTTTCAGAGTGTCAAGAATTAATCCATAGCACAGAAACTTTGACATTCACATCCCCGTTCGCCATTGCAGCAGCATCTGCGCCTCCGTGATGAAGGAGCCAGCCAGGAGGCGGTGTCTGATCAGAGCCCAACATTAAACATATCTGACGTCTATATCTCCATCATCATCAGCGCCTCTCAATGTCCAAATAACTCTTTGCATTTCCGTGCCAGCGTTTTTGCTTGAAATTCGCCTTTTTCGTCTGTTTACCCTCTGAACGTCTTTAGGGATCTGAAGTTTTGCCTCAGTTTGCGCAACCGGTGTGTGAACTCGATCAAACAGCCCGATCTGATCGCTGTCCAGGCGTGATTGTGTGTTGACACCAGGGGATTCATATGAGCGTGCCTCCGGTGATCCGACCGCCGAGCCCCCTCCCGGGGTCGCAAGGCATTTCCTTCCAAATCCAGATCGGCTTGAGCCGGGAACCCGTCCTGCTGGACTCCGGCGAGTTCAGTCTGGCGCAGGTCCGAGAGATGGCATGCTCCATCGTGGACCAGAAGGTAACACTTTCCATATGCCTCATGTTTCATTCATTGCATTAAACATACCACAGATGTAATCATCCTAAATAATCAGAACAGAGTTTGGAAATAACTTTTACTTTTTAGACTGCTTACACATTTGGTGCTTATTTTCTTTTCAAACTAAGAATTTTGAGTTACCACAAGCTTGAAAGCTTTATTTATATATTGGCTCTATGTTTTAAGGCAGCATATGTTCAAATAACGTTACCTGCTTAATGGAATCTGTCTGTGAATTTATTTAGGAGTGTGTTAAGCAGAACATACAGGCTTTAAACTTTCAAAAGATGAGAGAAAGATAAAGAAAAAGATAGAAAATGTTGGTTAAAATGCATTCTTGTCCTACTGTGAGTTTACTCCATAAACTGTAGGAACAGAAACACACTGGATGTGGAGAAATCATGAAGTGTTCTGCATTGCATTTTCCATTGACAGCAGTGATGACGATATGGTGACGCTGGGCACTTATTGAACCAGTGAAGGGCTTGTACTGACACACAGCATAGGCCTGCCTCTCCTAACTGCATTCTTTCAAAACTATTCAGTGGATTATGTCCAGAGGTTTTATGCTTTGTTTGATAATGTTTGGGATATCCTACAGTACAAGTTTATGTTACACTGAATTAACACCAAGGCAAGATTTATTTTGGCTCACCTGATGAAACAGTTGTATAAGGTGGCCTTGAACTTATTCAAACTGTGCATTTTCAAGAACAATGTGAGAACTGTTAATCAGATTGAACTGATAGAAATTACTAAACAAAAACATCATATCTGCATTGTTGTTATGGAGTTTTACTATGAGATAGACTAGATATTGGCTATTGTTTTGGCAAAATTACACTATAAATTTATGAAAACGAGAAGTGACAGAGGCATTAAATTTAGCAATAGATTAAAACATATTCAGATATTTTAGAATATATCCTTAGAAATCAAAAATTAAACATTTGTTTAAATATTTATATGTAAGATAAGCATATTTATATTTGTGTGCTCTTAATATTTTTATATATTTTATTCTACAATTTTCTATTGGCAGAATCAAGTTGTGATCTACTGAAGCAAACTGAATTTAAATCTAAAATGTAGCCTAAAAAAGATTACCTGCCCTCATAGTTCTCCAAATACAGATGGAAATGGTTCTTTAGCAACACTCTTTTCCATCGCTCTTTTCCATAATTTTCTTCACCCCTATAGTTCCAAAATATTGGTCAAACATTATGATACACAAGAACTTAAATTAAGTTTCTGTGCAGTTTATTGCCCTCCTCCTTCTTAAATGGTGTCTAATTTGTTTCGCTTCCAGCTGTCACAAAGAAGTTGGTATTGGTTTGGAACGGTTTTCAGTGAATAACATTATATATTTCAGTTTTTTTTCTCACACAAAACTACTGTGTGGGTTTAGGATACTTGGAATATTGCAAACAAGTCATATGAACTTTTTGAGGCTTAAAAGTCGTTGCTTACTGTCTACTCTTGTTGTATGGAAATGAGCATTCAGATAAATAGCTTAAATATTTTTAAATATAGTTAATGGCTACGGTTTTAACTTTTTTTGTGTAACTTTATTGTGTTTGGAATGACATGAAACTGAAAGCCACATCTGATAACCTTTATGCAGTAAAAGAGCATGTGAACTCACAAGCACTTGTAATAACACTTCTGTGTAGATTCATAATCACAGAAATCGCATAACACAGCAGTCAGATTGTCACCACCCCTTAAAAGGCGCATACGATGACATCTGCACAGTTATTAATATCTTTTAGCAAAATGCGTATTCTGTTTTGTAAGCACCTGTGCTGTGACACATCACCAGAATGATACTAGCTCCATAAATATTACTCATTGCGCGTGTCTTACAAAGTTTTTGACGAGATGCGAGGTGTTGAGAACAACATAATTTCCCACCATTATCAAACATTGTTTTCTTCCCAAAAATCTCATTCCCTCCCTTGAGGCTTCCTAGTTTATTCTGCGACACAAAGTGCAGAGGTTGCAGTCTGTAGTGTTTTAAGACATACAGGTGTTAAAATGCAGAGCAGTATTTTGATAAGCATAACAACAACAAGCATCATGTGACACTTAACAAGAAACACCTTTTTTTTTAGTCCTGACATTGTCAGTATGTGTTTTGGAAAATAGAAGTACTTGTTTAAATATATTTAGAAGACAAAAATGTGAATGAGAACAACAGATCTACAACCTGAGCTCCTTCAACACCTTGTATACACATTCTCAGATGGGGAGGCTCTCTTGAGCATAAGCATTCAGAGCATTTAACACTTTAAATAGTTCAATGTGAGATGTTGAATAAGTGTGTATGAGGTGAAGGTGGCATTGTTGTGCAGACAGTCTCAAACAATTCTGTGCATATATTGTTTAGTTGTACTACTGTATGTGTTGGAATGTGTTCGCAGGATGGAGGGAGCAAGTTTAGTTTCGTATGTCTACCCACAGTACTGTGTTGCCGTACAGGTGTTCATATGGAAAAGAACATGTAGCTCAGACATAAATGTAATCAGACAACTTTGAGTCATTTCCTTCTCTTCACTTTTATTGTTACATATAGGCTAAGTCTGATGTGTGACAACATATGTGTGACAACAGATTAATGTAATCCTAACAATAGAACTGTTCAGTTTCTTCATATATTTAATTCCCTGCCGTATACAAGCAGAATTGTTCTATGGTGGAGGGTGAACAGGGTCAGAACTCATTGTGCCAGGTCCGGGCACTCAGAGTATACGTTGAAGGAATAGTGACAATAAAAACTCTGCCATCATTTACTCACTCTCATGTTGTTCCAAATCTACATGATTTTCTGTCTTCCATCGAACACAAAAGGAGACATTTTAATAATGTACTCAAAGGTATTTTCCATGCAATTATAATTAATGAGGATTGGAGCTTTCAAATGTCTTAAAATGTCTAAAATATTCTAAAAGTAGTCAATGCAACTTGTGTGTTGTATTCCATAGCTTCAGATGCTTCAATGAGAACTTGATAAACAAATAGATTAGATTGGTTTTGTGAACTGGATCAAATGTTTCATCAAAAAGATTTGACTCAAAAGAACGATTCATTCACGCTCTCTGCTCTCTTTACAGTTATTGGCATCACTGGTTCCATGAAGAACCTCTAACATCAATAGAAGCTTTCCACTGCACTAAAGGTTCTTTATAGTGGAAAAAAGTTCTGTAGATTATTTTAAAAAAAATTAATTAAGAACTGTTCACTGAAAAGTTCTTTGGGGAACCCAAAATGGTTCTTCTGTGAAATTGTTGTAAAAACCACCGTTTAACCATTATCTTAAAGAGTTCAGGTGAATGTTAATATTTTCAGTGAATAGTGACTTAAATTCTGTCACTGTTAAGGTTTATGGCCCTTTTTGGTAACTTTCATAATACTGAATAGGGCAACAGGATATTTTTCAAAAATTCACCTTTTGTGTTCCACAGAAATAAAAAAAGCAATAATAACAGAAGCTTCATTTAGGTGAACTCTCCCTTTAAGGACAAGATGCTCTACACATAAGCCGGCCTTGGCAATCAACTTCAACTAGTTACACCTTCATTTGGCCTCTTTGCTTTGCTGCTTTGTTATGATACAAGATAAGGTCTGAGCCAGAGAGAAGATTGAGTACAGCAGAGGATAACAAATGTCTCTTGAGCTGTAAGGATCAAGGACCACCCTCAGTCAAATCTCAACAAGTCATGAAAGGTGGAGCAAGACTGCTTGACCATGAACCAACTTAAAGCGTGTGATAGAATTTCTGTCATAATAATACAGTGTGCAAAACTTTCCAAGCTAACATGATGGTTATAAGTTTGTCAGTGCTGAGATTGATATAAGTACAAGTAGATTTATAGCTGAAGATGTGTTTATATTTTCATTTTAGAAACAACATGAAGATGTTTGGTGTAATGAAAACTTATTCGCAGAAACTGCAAGATTATAAAGGTCAGATTGAGGAAAAACATTATAAAAGGACAGTGAAAATGTGTTGCAGATTTTTTTTTAAATTAAAGGAATAGTTCACCTCAAAAATGAAAATTCTGTCATCATTTACTCACCCTCAAGCCATTCCAAACCTGTATGAGTTTCTTTCTTATGTCGAACATAAAAGATGTTTTGAAGAATGATGGTAAAACTACCAAATTTTTCTTAATTGCGATGTTTAATCGCAATCGCAAAGTTTAATCGCAACATATAATCATTGCAGTTAATAGTGTTCACTGTTTGTTTGATTACGTGTAATTTGTAACTAACTGCATGATTCTTACTGAACATTTCTGCCATAGTCACCACTAATAACCTACTCCTAAATGTAATGTAGAAACTTAATATTTTCTGTAAAGCTGCTTTGCAACGATTGGTATCGTGAAAAGGGCTAAACAAATAAACTTGAATTGAATTGAATTAGTCAAACAGTTGATGGTCCCCATTGACTTCCATAGTATTTCTTTCCCCACAATGGAAGTCAATGGGGACCAACAACTGTTTGCTTCTTCAAAATTCTTCAAAATATCTTCTTTTGTGTTCAACATACAGGTTTTAATATGACATAAGGGTGAGTAAATGATGACAATTTTCATTTTTGAGGTGAACTATTCCTCAAAGGCACGTTGACACCAAGAACGATAACTAGGCCTACAAAGGTAACTATGAAAACTTTTTTAGCGTCCACACCAAAACACAGTCACATTCCGTTTATCAAGCACACGCTGCAGTTTTGTTGTCTGCTGCTTTAAATGCACATGCTCTTGAAAGAATAATGGATTCTGATTGGTGGTCAAATCGGTTTGAAAGTGATTCCAACGATATCGTTGCTCTGTGCTGTTTTTGGTACAGTTGTGGTGTGTACTTCACTAAAACTTTATTGTTATTGTTTTAGTTATCAACCTTGGTGTGAATGGCTTTTACACGATGATTCAGTTGATTCAGAATCACATTCTGGGAGATTTTCTATGATTACTTAGAATCATCTTTGATGAAATGACCAAGCCATTCCAACTTAGAAGAAAAGCACATGATATTTCTAAAAGCGATTTGAAAATAGACTTTATATGAAATATAGATTTTAAAAATATATATATATATATTTCAACAGAATCACTCTATACATTTACCATAAGGAGCACATAAAACTAGCAACAAAGGGCAGCATTATGACCTGCGGTGAAAGAAATGAAAACTCTCTTTACCACTTCTCTTCTTTCTCACATTGACAAAAGTCCTTAGTGCTATCAAGGGGCTGCCTAATAGACTGTGAATCCATTAGTGCTCTGGATTATCAGGCTTAATTAAAGTGATAGCGCCTTTGTTTGAAGTTTGCACCTTTTTGCATTACCGCTCCTCAAAGTGTTCTTATTAATCAGCGGGGCTGCCGCACTCTTCATGCTAAGCGCTAACCGATCCATTGCTCAGTCCATAGCATAGACACGGCTGGCAGATGAGCATAGCTGATGACGGCTGTGCGGAACAGCTACTTGTGTTTGACGAGTGATTTCATGTCAGCCTAATGCATCCATCATGGGTCTAAAACAAGTAAAAAAAGATCCTCGTTGTCGTGGAGCTAGGTTTATTGATGTACATGGAGTCTCTCTGAAAGAGGGCATAAAAGACCAGTGTATTTTGCTATTCACAGTGTTGTGACGAAACAGGCTTTGAAAGCTGTAGATTTTAACACAATTATACATTTATATTGCCTAAGACATTATATCTGAATTATCGATATTAGCTTATATGGTCATCTTCCCAGCACTGGTCTTTCTATGTGAGTCTTTCTAGTTGCTTGGCAACTGATTATGATTGCCTGTGAAGTACTTATCTGAGTGCCATTATGATGACGAGAGCCATGTGTGGTGGGGTCACGCACTCACAGACACACACACACACACACACACACACACACACACACACTCCCACACTGGGGTGAGAGATGAGAGCTGCACATAGCCCATTGTTAAGCAGCTGTTCTACAGAGTATTCAAAGAGCTTTCATTACCATGAGATACATGACGGTGTGCGTGCGTGTACGTGTGCGCTCACGTCTGTTTTTGAGAACCGTGGCTTCATAGCATCCCATTCATCTTGATTTTTCAACAATGTGTAGCGGCACTGCAAAGCACCCTTTGGTCTGTCAGCCAATCAGGTGTCTGAATGGATTCTTGTTGTTGTATATAATACTGTGGCTCTGGCAAAATAGTCTTCAAATGTGTTTCTGAGGTAAGGTGCATCCATATGGAGCTCAGGGCTTCAGTTTTGCTCTTTCATTTAATAGCATTATTGAAATATGGACTCTCATGCGCGCGAACATGGAAGTACTATGGAAAGTTAACAAAGAAACTTGTTAATTGCTTTCAGTAATGAAGTAAACACTGCATATTGCAGTAATTGAAATGACTAAAAATATGAAGTGTTTGTTTCAGTGTCAATGCAGTTTACTGGGAGGTTACATCATTTTCATGGGTGCTCAAGCAGGGTTTGGAAAACACAATTATCTCTTCAGGAGAGCCAAGCACAAACACAGTCATGTAGTGTTTTTTTTTAAGTCTGTGTCCATCCAGTTACTGAAAAAAGCCCTATAACAAGGTATACTCGAGTCACTTCGAGTTGAACCTTAAAGCATCACCATGAACTTTACAGATCAAGTGTCTGATTTATTTAAGCATTTAGCACTTTTTGTTTGTTTTACTGATATACGTACAGTGGGTACGGAAAGTATTCAGACCCCCTTCACTTTTTTCAATTTTGTTATGTTGCAGTCTGATACTACAATTGTTTAAATTCTTTTTTTTTTCTCATTACTCTACACTCTGTCCTTTATAATGAAAAAGTGAAAACAGAATTTTAGAAATGTTTGTAAATTTATTAAAAAGAAAAAACTGAAATATCACATTTACATAAGTATTCAGACCCTTTAATCAGTACTTAGTTGAAGCACCTTTGGCAGCAATTACAGCCTCGAGTCTTTTTGGGTATGACGCAACAAGCTTTGCACAACTGGATTGGGGGAATTTCTGCCATTCTTCTTTACAAATCCTCTCAAGCTCGGTCAGGTTGGATGGGGACCGTCTGTTGACAGCCTTTTTCAGGTCTCTCCAGAGATGTTCGATAGGGTTCAAGTCAGGGCTCTGGCTGGGTCACTCTAGGACATTCACAGAGTTGTCCCTAAGCCACTCCTGTGTTGCCTTGGCTGTGTGCTTAGGGTCATTGTCATGTTAGAAGGTGAACCTTCAGCCCAGTCTGAGGTTTTGAATGCCCTGGACTGGGTTTTCATTAAGGCTATCTCAATATTTTGGTGCATTGAGCTTTTCTTCTACTCTGATGAGTTCCTCAGTCCCTGCCACTGAAAAACAGCCCAACAGCATGAGGCTGCTACCACCACACTTTACTTTTGGGATGGTACTCTGCAGGTGATGAGAAGAGCCGGTTTCCTTCAAACATGATGCTTAGAATTGAGGTTCATCAGACCAGGTAATCTTGTTTCTCAGAGTCTGAGGGTCCTTTAGGTGCTTTATTGCAAATTCCAAGTGTGTTTTCATGTGTCTTCACTGAGGAGAGGATTGAGTTTGGCCACACTCCCACAAAGCCCAGATCGGTGGAGTGTTGCAGTGATGTTTGTCCTTCTGTAGGTTTCTCCCCTCTGCATATATGATCATGGAGCTCAACTAGAGTGACCACCAGGTTCTTGGTCACCAGTCTAGACAAGCCCCTTCTCCATCAATTGCTCAGTTTGGCTGGGGACCAGCTCTAGGAAGAGTCCTGGTTGTGCCAAACTTCTTCCATTTGATAATTATGGAAGCCACTGTGCTCTTGGGAACCTTCAGTGCAGCAGAATTTTTTTTGTAGCCTTCCTCAGATCTGTGCCTCAATACAATCCTGTGTCTGAGCTCTGCAGTCAGTTCCTTTGACCTCGTGGCTTGGTTTTCGCTCTGATATGCATTATCAGCTGTGAGGCCTTCTACAGAGAGGTGTGTGTCTTTCCAAATCATGTCCAATCAATTTAATTTACCACAGGCGGACTCCAATCAAGGTGTAGAAACATCTCTGCAATGATCAAGAGACATGGGAGGCACCTGAGCAAAATTTCAAGTGTTGTTGCAAAGGGTCTGAATACTTATGTAAATGTGATATTTCAGTTTTTTCTTTTTAATAAATTTACAGACATTTCTAAAATTCTGTTTTCACTTCATCATTATGAGGTACAGAGTGTAGATTAATGAGAAAAAAAATGAATTTAAACAATTGTAGAATCAGGCTGCAACATAACAAAATTGAAAAAAGTGAAGGGGGTCTGAATACTTTCCGTACCCACTGTATGTAAGGGGTGAAATATCCTTTGACATTTTTTGGGTCAGCGATGTGAAAAATTGATCAAAAGTGGCAGTAAAGATATTTAGAATGTTGCAAAATTCAATTCCAAATAAACACTGTTCTTTTTAATTTTCTATTCATTGTTGAATCCTGGAAAACGTGTATTAAAGTTTTGACAAAAATATTGAGCATCGCAGCTGTTTTTTTTAATTTATTTTTTTTCATTTCAGTGTATTAGAATGATTATGCTAATTCAGCTTTCTTCCATCACAGGAATATATTACATTAATATAAACTGTTATTTTAATTTGTAATAATATTTCACAATATTACTCCTTTTACTGTATTTTTGATCACATAAATGAATACTTATACCTTTAATATACTTACCTTTTTTACCTATATTTACCTGTACACTCATTCAGAGTGTAAAATCTTATGTTAAAATATGTTATTACTTGTAATTGATGGTTACACCACATTTTCTTCATTGTGTGGACATCCTTATTGACCCTTTTAATGAAACATGCTTTTGCAACGAGGCAAAAAAGTCACTCTTAATCTAACCAAGACTTTAAATGTTGTTAATTTCATATGAAAGCAGTAGAGTGATTGGAGACACACACAAAAGCTTGGCTTACATATATTGTTTCATGATTGTTGCACCTCATGCTGTGTGAGTTAGTCCAGTTCACCCTATCATAGGCAAAATATCGAAATTATGAAGTCAATTTAGAGGTGCACCACCCGCTAAGCCTGTCATGTTATTTTAATGATCTGCTGTAGCACCTCAAAGCCCAACAGAACTTGCGCTGTCTCCAGCCGAGTGCACTTTGCCAAGGGTTAGTTAGTGGGCATGTCGGCACTGAGGAAGAGAGCTGTAAAATACTCACTAATAAAGTGTGAACATACAGCTATTAAGGTGACAATGAGAATCTTAGCAGTCCTAAAAGAGAGCTGTAATTAGATACAGTGTGCAATCGAATCTTATAGTGTCGCTCATCCAGATGATTCTCCACAGGATTAAGCACATGTAAATGTACAGTATGTGAGTAAGAACTTAATGCTGAGCTTTGAATTGAAACATAAAGCTCTTTACCAATGATTAGGGCTTGATTTTTTTAAATTGGTGCTCTGCTCCTTTTTGGCCAATCTCATGCAAATTCTAGTAAAATTATTTGTTAGAAATCATCAGGATAACTCACCAAAAAAGGAAATTCTGTCATCATTTACTCACCCTCATGTCGTTCCAAACCTATATGACTTTCTTTCTTCCTTCTGCAGAACTTAAGATATTTTAAAGAACATTTTTGTCCATACAGTGAAGTCACTGGGCTCCAAAACAAAACATTATATGGACAAATGATTTGATTTTTTGGGTGAACTACCTCAAACTTGCTTTTATAGATATTAATATGATGTGATAAGACATGAGCCTTGTCTAAAACATCTTGATGCAGCAGCAGTGTCTTCTGCAGAACACACAGATGGTTGTTTCCTTGTGTGTGTGTGTGTGTGTATAAGGTGTATAAATAGAGGAGCAGTGTTCCAATAGTATTGATCAGTGGTTGTTACAGCACAGCCAGCAGCTGCTAACCTGCAGACTACACACATGGCTCGGGCAGACTGATTGACTGATGGTGGTTAGGGTTCATGCTGTCTAGGCTCATTGACTGGCTCTCTCTGAAGTCTAGTGTGTTTGGTTTTCTGGTAGATGTACAAAGCCATGTACTTTACAGCTCTCTATCTAATATGATACATTTCCACTCTCAGATGTTTTGAACTGTGAAATGTTTTACACAGGAACTGCTCTTATGTTGAGTACATGGATTATCGGATTGATTCAGTTTGTGTAAACACATCTGTTAAATGCTTATTTTCCATGAGTCAATGGGAAACAAAGCCACTATTCATCCACTCTTTGGTGCTCAAGAAACATTTCTTTTTATTATAAATGCCCATAGCAGTTGGGCTGCTTAATATTTTTGTAAAAACCACAATATTTTTTCCAAGATTCGTTGATGAATAAAAAAGGTTCAAAAGAACATCATTTATTTGAAGTAGTTTTTGGTTACACTTTATTTTAAGGTGTCCTTGTAACAGTGCAATTATACATTTAAGTAATGAGAAATATTAATTAACTAGATGTAATTACTGCATGGGTAGGGTTAGGATTAGGGTTTGGTTTAGGGTTACTTGCATGTAATTATGCATAATTTACTGTTATTATAATAGTAAGTACATGTAACAAGTGTGACAAGGACACCTTAAAATAAAGCGTTACCTAGATTTTTATTTTTTTTTAACAAAAATAATTTTGTAACAATGTAGTAGTCTTTACTGTCACTGTTGATCAATTTCATGCATTGTGAATTAACTTTATTATTAATTTCATTAGTAACTGATTTAACTGAAATGCACACTTTTGTTTGTTTTGCGTGTTTCATGTAAAATATTTGTAATCATTTTTATTGCATGTTCACCTGTTTACAGTGTAATTTTACATAGTTCTGTAAATTTTAAATTGAATCTGTTCAACAATTATTAGTGCTTTGTACAAATGCGTTATGTTATGACACAGTTAGCTCTTCTAGTTGCTGTCATACATCACCACACATCATAAACACATTGGTTTGTAGTGTAAATTGTTTTACATTTTTCTGCACTTTGTTTTTCTTCCAGTTATTTATAATATAGTGGCTAATGAAATGGAAGAAAGTAGCTTACTTCTGTGTTGTGAAATAGTTTGAAATAGCTTGTCTCCGTGTTGTGAAATAAGATGGATAGTATGTGAAAAACAGAGCAGTATGTCCGAATTCATAGTCTTCTTAACACTAGGGTGACCATACATCCAAAACAGCTTGTTATTATGCATGTCACCTTAAAGGGATAGTTCACCTAAAGATGAAAATTCTGTCATCATTTACTCACACTTACTTATTTTCTTCTATGGAACAAAAAAGAGGATATATGTCTTAGTATTTTTTAGTGATCACCAAAACTGGTTACCAGCATTTTTCAAAATATCTTCTTCTGTGTTGCACAGAACAAAGAAAGTCATACAGAGGAATGACATGACGATGAGTAAATGATGACAGAATTTTCATATTTGGGTGAACTATCTCTTTAAATTTAGCATGTACGATATGAGGAAGTATGACAGCAACTATAAGAGCTAACTGTGTCATAAAGAATCTGTAGAATTTTGCATTTTTATTTTAAGAGAACGTAGTCATTCCTTAAACAACATAAATGTTTGCACTGTCCTCTATTGGTGCTTCAGTGACAGCATTCTTAAATATTAGATACAAGTCGTCAGCCACATTTTTAAAACATGTTTTGGAAAGCATAATATTGCAAATTATATTTCTCAGTACAAAGCGTTCTCCCTTCTGGCACATTCATACAGTTTCTCACAGCAAACTTCATTGCCAAAGTTACAACAGTGTTAAGTTCATTACACTTCACCCAACCACTCTGAATTTACTTATGGTGAAACTAATGAAATAAATCAAGTTGAAACTCAGAGAACTCCTTTGGAAGTGCCAGAAATTACTGTGACGAGTCAAATGGATGAAAACAATAATGATTAAATCATTTTTACAGTGAATAAGAAAATGTTTCATAGTATTGCATCTGCTTAACGTATATATTTATGCCAAATTTGAGAGCATTTGAGCCAAAATAATGTGGTGCAACATTTGACTCACTCATGCTTTTGCACGCAATGGCTCATAGCACTACAAGGAAACAAACCACACTGCTCTAATGACTTTGGTACAGTGTGAAGAGCTATTTCTCCTCTGCTCATAGCCTCTTGCTTATTTATCATCCTCAAAACTGATTACAAGACGACGGTCTGTGCGTCACTGGTGTCTGTTCTTCTACTGGCATGGATTTCGTAGCCTAATATAGTTAGACATCACCGCATATGTGCTGCTGTTGTCATTGTCATCTTTGTTGCTGATAGCTCTGCAATCTTCACTGCGATTTATACTTGTTTTGAAGTGAAGTGTCACATAAACCGCCCTGATTTTATATCAAGTTGATATTTTTATGTTGTTTTCCCTTCACTTCCTAAATGACTGCCATGATAGAACATGTATGACACACGTCACTAGGCCACCCTTATACACGACAGTATTTGGTTTAGCCTTACATATACACTGCATCCAAATATGCCTACATCTCTACTATATCTACCTTATTTTTAATGCAAATGTGCAGCCATTTGTAACTTGAATGTGTGAGGCTTCGGGTGTCTTCCGTTTCTGGTTATTTTTAGCTGTACAAAACAGGTTGTAATACTACTTGATATTGCACACTGGTATTTCTTATCATAATTTATTGTTGCAATTCTGAACACATTGTTTGTAGTGCATATAGTTTTACTGTTTAGTGCACTTTGTTATTCTTCTAGTTATTTACAGGGGTACATAGCATATTTCAGTTATGTATAATTATTTTTTTCTCCTGAAATTACACAATATTAATATGATAATTGAAAATGTGACTGCCATTTAAAAATCCATTCGCACAGCCGTCATGTTCTAGCTAGAGCAGGGAAAATAACTAACTAACTAATGCAATCATAGAGAGGGATTTTCTGCTGATGACTGGACACTGAGGGAATCAGTGTGGACCTCATCAAAACTATTTAAATACAGCTACACCGACCAGAACTTCATTTAGACACGTACTAGATAAGAACATTCTGATCAAACCTACCAGATCCAACAAAAAAATTTAAAGTTCAAGACGCACTGAATCCAGTAAAATTGCATTTAATGTTTGCATGGTCTAATAAAGGAAAATAAAGTAGTCGCTACTTAAGGATTTTTTTTTTTTTTTTTTATCTACTAGACTGTTATCCAGTTCATTATATTTATTAGAGTGAACAGGCCCTGTAGAGTTAATTACATTGTATCATTCGTACCTGGGCAAACTGAGTGCCAGTCACAGAGCTGGTCATATAAAACATGTTATCATCCAATGTAATGGAAAATAGGCTTCAAAATTTACATAGTATAATATGTCGTACATAGTAGTAAATGTCCTGCATTGTCACTTCTGAAGTTGTACTCAAAATTATTCAAAGAAGGCTGTGAAAATAAGTCTGGATTGTTTATCCATTTGATCTTTCATTCAAAAGTTTCAAACAAATCGAACCTTTAACTGTAAGTAAAAAAAAAAAGTGAAAAAAAGTGAAAGTGGGGGGAAATCACATTAGGAAATAAATATTTTTCTCCAATACACAATTGCCACAATTATTGGTACCCCTAGAAATTCTTATGATTAAAGTATCTCTGAAGTATATTCCATTCATATTTGCATTTTTATCACACCAGCATGACTAGGAACATTAAATTATCCAGCCATGGCTTCCTGTTTCACAGGAATATAAATATGAGGAAACACAAATTCCCTTAATCATTAATCACAATGAGTAAAATCAAAGGATATATTTCTGATGTGCAGCAAAAGATTGTTGAACTTCACAAATTACAAAGTAGCTGTAAGAAAAGAGCTAACGCATTAAAAATTCCCATTTCCACCATCAGGCCAATAATTAAGAATTTCCAATCAACAGAAAATGTTACAAACCTGCCTGGAAGAGAACGTGGGTCTATTTTGTCTTAAAGCAAGGCGAAGAGGATAGTTTGAGTGGCCAAAGACTCTCCAAGGATCACAGCTGAAGAACTACAGAAAATAGTTGAGTCTTGGGGTCAGAAAGCCTCATTAAAAAAAAAAAAATAATAAAATAAAATAAAATTTGCAAACAGCACCTACATAATCACATGTTGTTTTATGAGGGTTTCAAGACAAATCCTCCTCGCTCATCCAAAAACAAACTCCAGCATGTTCAGATGTCAGACACGACTGGAATTTCAAATGGGACAGGCTTCTGTTGTCAGATGAAACTAAAAAATTTGCTTTTTAACAGCAAACACTCAAGATGGTTTTGGTGCACACATGGTGCATCTTCAATGTTGTAGCCCCATTTTTCTGCCAGAGATCCGGGATATTTTGTTCAGATAGGTGGCATCATGGATTCTATCAAACACCAACAGATAAACAATTGATTGTGCATACTAGAAATCCTATAATGGGCCAAGGTTGGATCTTCCAACAGGACAATGATCCACAAACAAAAATCAATATCAAAACAAAAATGGGTCACTGAGAACAAAACCAAGTTCCCTGACCTGAACCCTATAGAAAATGAGTGGGGTGAACTGAAGAAGATAAGAACCAACATGGACCTGGAAATCTGAATGGTCTGTAGTGATTCTGGATGAAGGAATGGTCTTGGATCTCTTATCAGATGTTCTTTAAACTTATCAGGCATTATAGGTGAAGACTCAGAACTGTTGTCTTGGCAAAAGGAGGTTTCAAAAAGTATTGAACAAAAAGGAATGATTACTTGCGGCCAATGTGTATTAGAGAAAAACATTTATTTCATGATGAGATTTTCCCTCCATTTTAATTTCTTATTCTCCAATGAAAGGTTGGATTTTTGTACATTTTTAAAATAAAAAAATCAAAAGGATTATCTATGCAGATTTATTTTCTTTGATCATATTTACCAAGGGTATGAATAATTCTGAGCACAACTCTACATCCTACAACAAAGCAATAACCAGGTGGTCACTCAGGTGGTGTACACAGGTGGTGTAGTACAATGCCTACACACTCTTGGGCAAACTACTTTTAATCATTACATTCAGCCAAACCAAATGGCAAAAGTGTGCAATATGCAAAAATACCCAAATTAGCTACTACTTCGGTTGTACTACTGTCCTATTGTGAGTCCATTGTATTGTAACTGTAAGTCACATGACATTGACAACATGATGGATATAGTATGCCCATATTTCAATCATACTATATAAAACATACTTTTGAGAGGTATTTAAATATAGTACCTATATGATTTCAAACGTAGCTATAATGTTTTTGCATGTATGCTTGGCTAAAAGTAGTTAATATCAATGCAAATGTTAATTGATTGCAAACCATCCAACATATCCATGTGCACATCCACCGAGATGTGCAAATGTGTTTATACACGCTAAAGCTTAATTGTAATAGCAGTAATCCAATATGTATTTTATATGTAATATAATGCATGTCTCCCAATATGACAACAGGTTGATATCATTAGTTTGAGTAATTAAAGGGCTAAGGTTCTTTAGGATGTCAAAGCGGTGCTGGGAGGAAGGAACGGCGGTTTAGCGTTAAGAGCAGGGCATTGAGCCTGGTATGGCGTAGGCGAGAGGGGGTTGATAGTTAGAACGGATGATTCACTCCTTATGAGCTTTCAGAGCGCTCGCTGGCTCGCTCTTTCTCTCTGCCCGTCCATCTTTTTTTTCCCTCTCTCAACATACCTGCCTTTTTCGACACACACAAGTGCTCGCTCCACCCTGACAACCAGCTTCAGCAACCAGTTGTTTAAAGGGAAGACAACATCCAAATTGATGTTCTTCTCGCCGTGCTAGCCTGTCATCTATAAAACACATACAGAGAGATGGCAGAAAATGACAGTCATGAAAGACCATCAAGCAAGGGGGTCTGGGCAGCTCTCTCAGAGGCAATAACATAGAGTTATTGTCAGAGGACTCCACCGATCAGAGCCAGACATCTCCCAAGGGGTTAATGACAAGGATCGGTGTGTCTTCGGCTTTGATGGCTCAGACATGCAGCAGATATATGTGCATCCATTTGTGCCAAACAAATGAATAGTGCTCAATCAGGAAAGAGCCTTGGGTGTCCGCTGCCATGACAACCCACACTGTTACAGTGAGGCTGCTGTCATGGTGACCTCAAAAGCACACTTGCCTCTGTGTATCTTCATTGTGTAGCACTCATTAGAGCTAGACAAGAGGGGAAGGAATCTGCACAATTAAACCGCCAAAAGAAAACGCGAAAACAGATACTCCATCCTGCAAGTGGTGTCAAATTGAATCTAATACATGCCGTAATGTCGTGAGAATACTGGAGGAGAGTCTGTGTGTGGGGCTCGAATCGAATTTCCATGCATTGGTTTGGAATGCGTGCTTGCGGTGGTATGCTTTTAAAAGGCGAGTCTACCGCCTCAGTGAATGATATGCTAACAGCGCGTTTTGGTGCAGTGTACATCTTGTGTAGGCGTTCGGAGGTGAGCTCCTCTGCCGGGTTGCTAAACAATGATCGAGACAGTCATCGCTGTTTTCTCCAAACCAGTGCTCTGGTTAGAAGCGAGCTTGAAACATTTGTACTGATCAGATGCTCTTTAGAGGCTCTGACTGCAAAATGGCACACTTGGAATTGTGAATAAATTTGACACGGCTATTCGACTGGATTGGGAACAAGGCGAATGATTAGTGTTCAATCTGTTAACCTGTAGCCTGATAATCATCATATGCTTTCACGGTCTGTTAGCATCCAGATATCTTGGATGGAGCCGTTTTGTAATCCCGCAGTTTCTTTCTCAACGTTAGTCACTGTTGTTCTGTGTCTTTATTTAGAAATTGGATTTTCTCCACGTTCGTTCACTTCCTTTTAAGCTCCGCGCCATACTTTGCTCTCTGTAGATGCCTCTTCAGAAATCTCATTCGAAGCGGCTTCCTGAATCTTTGTAGGTTTATATGCATACAGGAATATCAGGCACATACGTGCTCTCAGCTGTATTTTTACAAAACCAGAAAAGTGTTTATGAAGTGTGAAGAGAATTTAATCAGGAAAAGGCTGAATAAAATAGAGCATTTGAGAGCTAGCTGACTTTAAATTAATGGAATTTGAATTGAATTGGACACAACACACAGGAAGTTGAATTGGAATGACAAGAATAAGAATGGATCAAAATGAATCAAAAATTATATTATATTATATTATATTATATTATATTATATTATATTTATTATATTATATTATATTATATTATATTATTATATTATATTATATTATATTATATTATATTATATTATATTATATTATATTTTATTATATTATTATATTATATTATATTATATTATATTATATTATATTATATTATATCATATCATATCATATTATATTATATATTATTGTCAGGGTTATGTTTAGTTTTGAGTTTGTTTTCATTGTATTTTCTGTTCTACATGCCCTGACCTAGTTTTCCTTAGTTCCCTGATTATCATTCTGATCACTTGTTCCTTGTTAATTTACTCATTAGTCCCTCGTTTGGTTTAGTATTTATAGCCCTGCCATTCCCCTGTTTCTTGGTCCTGTCTCACGTTGTTTTAAGAGGTTGTGTTTGTTTATTTTTCCTATGTGGATTTATTAAAGACTCTGTTCATTTGACTATCTGCCTCCTTCGTGCTCCATTGAGCTTCGTGCTCCAGCAACCCGTGACTATTATATTATATTTTATTATATTGTGACATTTATATATATTTATATATTATATTTAATAAAATATTATTTTATTATATTATAAAAAAGTTGAATTTTAATTCTACTTCCTTAAATTAATTTCATTCAAATTTTCAGTTTTAATAGCAATAATATATTTTACCCCAACTTAAAATCAAATATATATATATTATATATAACACATACAATATATTTTGAAAATATTCACATGTATTTACATGTATATATTTATACTCATATAATATATATTTAATATATAAACATAACATATTTTTCTTAAATATATGCATGTGTGTGTATTTATATATACATAATAAATATACACAGTACACACACATATATCATGTACCCAAAAACATTTAGCACCATACACCATGCTATTTCAATAGCTGATACTCAACACTCAGAGTTATGTATCAGTATATTTTGTATGTATGATCTTACAGATTAATGTCAATGTAAATACAAAGTCCAAATACAAGTTCATTGTGACAGCCCGATTTTATTTGTGATCTTTTTGTTTGTGGTCTAATAAAAGCCAAATAGCTTAGATGTGAGTACCCTTTGTGAATTGTGTAGGTTTGAATTGCCATTACATGCAGGCCTTCTCTGCAGTGTTGCTGCAACTCAACCCAGCAGGGATCAATAGGGAATGAGGCTAGTGAGCCATTTCCCCAGCGGTCTACACGGGTCAGTCAATATGTTGCTCTCTTCTTTTGACATTGAATTGATTGTGAGGCTGCTGTTTGTAAAACTGTTTAGGAGCAGTCAAAAAGAGAGAAAAAAGGAAAAGCATTTAATGCTATAAATCAGTGTTTGTCAGTCAGGTTTGTCCCATGAGCATCATAATGTGGTTTCTGAGTACTTTTAGTAGCTGAATGAAAAGCTTCAGGTATGAGAAATGTTGTCTGTAATTTGAATATGTGGGCAGGGCTTTTAGACACATTATATGTCTGGCATCAGTAGACAAGCAATTCATGTAAGCTAACCATCATAAACTACAAACCACCCACTCAATATAGCCTTTACTCTGTAAAAACACCTGACAGACATCATTTTTCTTCCATCACAGTTCCCAGAATGTGGCTTCTATGGGATGTATGACAAGATTCTTCTTTTCCGTCATGATCCAAACTCGGAGAACATCCTGCAGTTGGTGAGGTGCGCGGCTGAAATTATGGAAGGGGACCTGGTGGAAGTCGTCCTGTCGGGTGAGTGGCGCGTTCAATAGTTCTTGCTCAGCATGTAGTCATGCCCCAGGCGCAGATGTACATCCATCGTCTTCTCATTTGTGGCATAACACATTGTTTTATAGATCAGTTAGACAAGACACTGTGACTTTGCTGCAATACCCACCAAAGTTTCTGCAGTCTGCAACACACCAGAGTGCGATTCCTGTGTCTTTTCTGACTGTTTTTTGTCCCTCCATTTCCCACTCTGGAAAAGTTGATGCGCATCCAAGTTTTGATGCTGTACCCGGTGTGAAAACTGGAGTTGCTTTGCTGAGGAAGCGATGGAGGTATCGCATTTGACACTGCTAAAGTGTTTCTACAAACACTTGGCAGGCCTTCCCCTCCCTTCCTCCCCCTCTCCTCCCTGTGCTATGTCAGGTAATTGAGTGAAGTCTATTCTGACGAGATAAAGCGGGGACTGACACCTCCTCTACCCCCCAGCTTCTCTACCAGGTCTGGTGTGTTTCTCTGTACATGTGTGTGTCTGTGACAGGATGAATCAGGTGATTAACACACCCAGATGCACACATTCTCATAGACGAGCCTTTGGGAGCCCGGAGTAACACTTCTCAATGACACACTTGACAGCTGCTTTCACTGTAAAGTAACACAGAAGAATTTTACAACTGTCACCAAAGTAAGGTCAATGGTTATTAATTATGACACCCCCTGAGGTCCCCCTGAGATTGTCACGTCACTTTTCTTGAAGGGTATAATTTCACTGGCAAATGACGCAAAAGTAAATCAGTGGTCCAGCTCATAGTTTTCCTTTGCTAATTAAGTAAACTTATTATTTTACTGCACTTTTAAAGCCTAAATTAATTCTTTGATAGCAATAAATCTGGTTTTGCTCACCATATGCTTTTCAAAGCAAAAGTTGTATGCTTTGTAATTGGCCTGAATCTGAAAAAAGGCGCAACGAGCGGGCCAATAAATGCTGATCTCTCGGATTATCACTTTGACAGTATCTCCTGCAGCAATTAAAAAGAGCAGCATTTCTTGAAAATATGACCTACGCTTTCTCTGCTGGGTCTCTACCCAGTCTGTTGTGGTCCTTAAAGTCTGCTTGAAGTCTATTTTCTGCTGGATAAATTTAGAGTAACCACGGGTTGGCTTCGCTGAAGCACGCTGACAGGATGTTTGGCTGTGCCTAGATCAACATAACTGCAACCAAGAAAATGCATGGAGATACAAGCGCCATACAGAACGTGTGGGATTAATAACCGTACATGAATATTGATTAAGAAGTATGCAGAAAATTAAGTGATTTGCCTTTACTGTCAGAGAGGAATCGCAGGCCAGAGTGTGTCGGGCCAGAAAATTTCCAATTTCCACCGGCAGCAAAGAAAAAAAATCACTGGAGAAACAAGTCTCTGCATTAAGTCAACTCAGGATGCCTTTTCAGCATCATACTCATTTCCCTGAAGCATTTAATGACAGTTTACAGGTAGTTCAACTTGCAAACATATCTTGGCCTTTAAACAAAAGGCAAAACAATAATTTGAATGAATTGAGGTAATTTAGCTGCAGAATGGCTAATCAGAATGTATTCTACTTGAGCGTACTAGGGGAAGCCATGTTGGAGAGGAGGCAACATGCGCGCGTTGAGGCAGGCAGTTCTCCTGCTGCGCTCGCCACTCAGCCGCTATTGGTCCTGTCAACATGCAGCCAACAAGAGCCAATCAAAACACTCCAACCACCCCAAAAGCTTCCCTTTCATAGTACAATTTGCAAATATAAATAAAGCTGGGTTTGTTTGGAAGAGTTTGGATGGCAATTAAAATTCCTCATATCTCTGGATTTCGCTATGCTGTGCTGCATTGAGCATTATTTTTTAGAGGTCATGCTTCGAAGTGAAATATATGGTACAGAGATGTCATGCAGCTCTTAATCGGCTTCTTTGTTGTATTTTAAAGCTCTCGAACACTCACAATGAGTTCTTAATTAATTAGTGCTTGACCACAGGCCCCTCTAAAGGGACCACCATCTCTAGCCCATTAACCCTGACAGACACACTGTCTGCCCATCTGATTAGAATTAGGCAAGGCCAGAGAGCCTGCTGCCCAGGCCTTGCGGCAGTTCTGTGGAGATGGGAAAAGCGTGCCAGACTGGCCATTGATAGATTGGATTTGGCCCACCCTCTCATCCATCTGTACCCCAAAGATACTCATGCCTTGTGGGAGCTCGAAAGAGGACGGTTCATAAAATAAAGATATAACTCCCTCTGCAACATTTGTTTGCCTTTTTAATCATGACATGTTTACTCAGTGCTGCTGGGATTAAGAGCGAAGCAAATTCCCTCATGAAGTCGAAAGTCCAAATAATGCAAACAAAAAGTGTGGTTATTTATGTGAGTTGTAATGGGAAAACAACTTTAATTATGATTGTAAGTTGTAAATTGGAAATTAAGTGCTTGGGATGATCTATGACTCACTTCACTTAAACAACCACAATTATGCACAAATAACAGATGTTTCAGAGTTTAAGGTTGTCAAAACTTGACGTCTCTCATCAGGTACCGCATATCCTTTAATGAATTACCAAGGATTTACATTGATGTTTTTAGCAGATGCGGTTTTACCAAAGCGCCTTCAAATAAAATGCACAGATCATGTTAATTGCAAGTATCAGGACAGTTAGCTGAGAATAAATGAAAAAGATCAAATCTGAGGTAATTTGATCAATTTTAATGTTGTCATTGTGAGGTGTAATTGTGGTTGTTAAAGTAAAGTGAGTCATGGATCATCAAATGTTGCAGATTTGCGCAGCTAATGAAAAACCCTGAAACAATCACATATTAAGAGACAAAAGACTCACGATTTTCAGTTTGGTTGAATGTCAAACAGTTATTCAGTAACTGTTAAAATAAGTAAAAGGATAGTATTTGGAGTAAAAGCCCACATGCTGTTGGGGGTAAAGTGACATGGTTATTCTGAATAAGTATGTTACTTAAATGTGTCTCATACCTCTCTTTCAAGCTTCTTTAAGCATTTCTTTTTGCACAAATTATGTTTCTCCCCAAAAATAATTATAATAAATTTTTTAATATAATATTTACTCTACTATTATCGTGCTCTAGAGAACAACACAGGGGTCATTCCTTTTAATCAGTAAAAAATTATAATGCTAGTTTTGTAATTTAAGGACATATTTCTATGAAAGTGTACAGCACAGAAATACGCTGTGGTCAAGCTCAGGCACTTTATTAATTATAGCGTGATTATTTGCTTATTAGCTGGGTGCCATACAGGGTGGAAATAGAGAGCCAAAATTAGAATTGAGAGTTAGCTTATATGAGGGTGTCAACCTAATTTAATCTTTGGTTAATTTTATACAGTTTATTTAACTATCTTTTGGTTTTGTGAAAGTTTATAAAAAAAAAGGATGGAATGTTTTAAAGTTCAGCAAACCAGCTAATACCACAAAACATCACAGATTTCATCAAGTCCATTATTACACTCTCAGAAAAAAGCTACAGAATTGTCACTGGGGCGTTACCCTATCAAAAGGTATGAATATGTGCCTAAAAGTACCAATATTTAGGAATAAATAAGATACATAGATGTACTTTTTAGCTTTGTATTTGTATACAAAACAACAGTATAATGTGCTGAAGTGCTGATTTCACTTTCTGGATGTCATTAAGGAACGTCTCAGGTTACTTGA